>SJYT01077094.1:10203-30199 GCA_006410635.1 Cephalophus harveyi
GCTTCACCGTGGAACCCAGGATCCAGGGAAGCGGGGAGAGGCGGGGCCTCCGGGCAGAATTGCCCATCTCTGGGCTGAAAGCCCAGGCCAGCTCCCCTCCAAGCCACCCTGGGGCTGCTGGCCGAGTGTTGACCAACAGTCTTTATCTCGGTTTTTTTTTGCAGATGAGAAGGAAAATCCTCACTGTGTTTCCTGCTGCCCCTGGGACCTGAAATGTCCCAGAGAAAGGCAGCTTCACCTTCAAAACTGTTTCCTGTCCTCTTCCTCTCTTCTGGGGCTCAGCACACCCAGGGCAGCCACCTGACTCTGCTCCTGACTGCCACCCTCCCTGCTGTGTCCCTGCCTCCCAAGTGCCTGACCAGAGTAAATGCTCCTCTTCCTGTCCCCACTGCTACTAGCTGAGCTCAGACTGCATGGCCTGGGGCTGGTGCTGTCAGCCTAGGCACCCCCACCAGCCTGAACCCCTCCTGTCTCTCCTCCTCCCACTGGTGTTTCACATACCATGGTTCTGTGTCACACTGCAAGCACATCTGTCCTCATCAACCCCGGATGGAAAGCACAGCAGAGCCCTCTCCTGTTTCAGCCCCAACACGTCCATGGTGCCCTGGTGGGGCTTCCGGTGGTCCTAGGTCTCTTCCTGGTCGCCCAGCACTCTGGGTGGCTGTGCTGGCCATGCACTCTGCACAGAGCTCATCCGGGACCCAACACTTCCTCATGCAGTTCTCCCCTGGACCACTGGCTCCTCTTGTCCTGACCACCTACTGTCCTCCTTCCAGGCAGGACCATAACCTCCCTTTCTGTGTCCGCCCGAGTGTCAGATGCTCTCATCTGGGAGTTCTGGGGCACCCTGCCTCTTCCTGCAGCCTGCCTTTGCCCCCCTCTTCCTCCCAGACTGTGGCTGCCGTGCACAAGTGTGGACCGCCCCCCCACCCTCCCCGAGGTTAGCTGAGTCCCAGGAAGGCAGGGTCGGTGTCTCACTGGTTCCAGTTACCTGGGCACCCACACAACTGCTGCTGTGGGAATGTTGAGTCGGTGGAGCAGTGCTTTCCCTTCCAGCATGCAGCCAGCTCTCTCCTTGCAGAAGCCTCCCAGCCACAAGTTGAGGGGCAGAGGCTGCCTCCTGGATTTGAGGCCTCCGCACTGCCAGGAACCGAGTGGTCACCAGACCCAACTCCCTCATGCTGGCACCTTGCTCCTCACCCCAAGAGAGGTTACCAGCAGCCTCCAGACACCCCAGAATCTGCTGGTAGTGGTTTCAGATAATGAGGGAGGGTCCTGTGAACGGTGGGTGGGCTGCTGCTGTTCCTCCCAAATCCTGTTTTTTTATTCAATATTATTTAATTTATTATTTTTTATATGATAATATACATGTTTCAATGCCATTCTCCCAAATCATCCCACCTTCTCCCTCTCCCATAGAGTCTAAAAGACTGTTCTATACATCTGTGTCTTTTGCTGTCTCGCATACAGGGTTATCATTAAAAAGAATACATTTGAATCAGTTCTAATGAGGTGGATGCAACTGGAGCAAATCCTGGTTTTGAAGTAGACCTTGCCCAGTGAACTGGAGACCTGTATGACATGTGGTTGCTGGTGGGGCAGCTGTGAGGCCCTGCTCCGTGGCATTTCTCTGCACCTGTCCCTTCCCTGCTGCTGGACCCAGCTCTTCTCACGTGCCCAGATGTGAGGACCGAGCCATGGGGAGTGCTGCCTCCCACCCCACCTGGGTCTCTGAGGCTTGGTGAGGGTTTCCACTTTGCTCCTGCTGTGCGTTTGCAGGCAACACTGACCTGGAACAGGCTCGACCCAGATTCTCGGTTTCCCTTGTGTCCTCCTTGGGCGATGTGGTTTCCTCTCTGAAATGCCTGTTGCCCATCTCTCTGCTGAGCTGTGTGTCTTTTCTGTGCTGAGTTGTGGGCACTTCTTTCAGGGTCTGGATGCTCATCCTGCCCTGGATTTTTTGTGTTTCAGATTTTCCCTCTTCTGTTTGCAGGCTAGCGACAGACTCAGTATTCGCCTGGTCTCAGAGCCGTAAGTGCCCCAGAGGTCAGCGCGTGTCCCTCAGGCCCTCCCACTGGGGGCTGCAGTCCATCCCCAGGCTTGGCACCTGGGGCGAGCAGTCCCCGAGGAGCCACTGCCCTGGCGTCCAGCACTGCCTGTGAGAGAGGGCTCCTTCACGTCCGTGTCAGTCCCTAGGTCCCTGCCTAGCTTCAGTTCCAGGCCGTGGACTCACCCAGGACAAGCCCAGGAGCAGCCGTGTAGCTCTGGGACATCAACCAACCTTCCCCTCTGTCCCTGGGGCAGCTCCTGTTGGCTCTGCCCCTCTCCAAGCGGCCCAGATCGAGGGGCCAGCCTGAGAACCGAACCCACTTCTGATTTCATCTCAGTTTCACTGCAGTTCCTTGAGAGGACACGGGTGTCCACTTTGCTACCACTTCTCAGGTACTGTCTGCCCAGGGGATGGGGCACCGGCCAGGGGATGGGGCACCACCCAGGGGGACCTCGGGAGTTTATGTGAGCCTCTGGTGCTGCCCTGCTCACATTCACATCACAGACCTTTTTATCGCATCTGACCCGGGAGCAGGAGATGCTGGTTTGCGTGTCTCCATCTCTCCTGAACTCTGGGGACTACGTGCTCTTCACTGTCCTCCATCTGGACAGGTAGGCCATGTCCCGGGCCCCAGGCCCCCCAGCACTGGAGGGGGCTTCTGGACACCAGGCTGCAGCCCACTGAATGGGTCCAGCTCTTTTGTTTCTGAGATCAAGGAGCAGGGAGGGTGGTCTGGAGGGCACATTGCCATCCCATACCCATGGTGGGAAGAGTTCAGTGAGTGGACTCTTGTGCTCTGGGCGAAGCGCCCCATCTGCTACCCTTTGAGTACTTGCATGCACACCATGGTAACTTGGCTAAGCACAGAGAGGGTGTGAGGAGTCAGGAGCAGAGAATGCCCCTGAGGCACCACCAGAGGTGAGAAACTCTGGTGCTGCCCTGCTCACATTCACATCACAGACCTTTTTATCGCATCTGACCCGGGAGCAGGAGATGCTGGTTTGCATGTCTCCATCTCTCCTGAACTCTGGGGACTACGTGCTCTTCACTGTCCTCCATCTGACAGGTAGGCCATGTCCCGGGCTCCAGGCCCCCCAGCACTGGAGGGGGCTTCTGGACACCAGGCTGCAGCCCACTGAATGGGTCCAGCTGTTTTGTTTCTGAGATCATGGAGCAAGGAGGGTGGTCTGGAGGGCACATTGCCATCCCATACCCATGGTGGGAAGACTTCAGTGAGTGGACTCTTGTGCTCTGGGTGAAGCGCCCCATCTGCTACCCTTTGAGTACTTGCATGCACACCATGGTAACTTGGCTAAGCACAGAGAGGGTGTGAGGAGTCAGGAGCAGAGAATGCCCCTGAGGCGCCACCAGAGATGAGAAGGTTCTCCAGTTCATCAATGGGACGTGTATCTCCTCCTCTTTTTCTCTGTGTTTCTTTTACTCACTGGAATTTACACAGGGTTTCCGTTTGGCCTTAGCATCTTTCACTCATATCACATGTTCGCCCAGGTCTCACTAAGCCCCACATGTGGCTCTGGAGGATACTGCATTCCAGGCTCTCCCAGCTCAAGACCCACTGATGATTCCTCGGGACTGGCCTTGTGTCCCTTGCCCCTTGACCCCCTCTGCTCAGAAAGCCCAGCCCAGGGGGTCCTCCCAAAGTGACTGCAGAGTCAGAGTTAACCGGGTCTGTCACATCAGTGTCAAGTTGACCCTGTGTCTGGCAACATCCACCCCTCTGAAGGTCCCACCTCCCTGCATGGGGTCACTGACCAAGAGCCTGCGGTCCCTGTGGGGAGGGCTGGGGTCATTCCCTTGTTTGTTTGCTGTGATGCTGCAGCGTCTTTCCCCCAGGGGCCCACCCTATCCCTGTTCCTCGGTTCCAGATCTGAGAATTGGCCTGGGGGCCGGACCTGGACGAGGGATCTTGACCTGTTTACTGGGGTGGCTGCCCTTGGCCTCAGCGTCATTTTGGAGCGTACCTTAATTCATTGCCCATCCATTGAGCCCCCAGGAGGCCATGTTGTACTGACCACCTGCCCGGCTCTGTGGGTTCGGTCTTCTGGGCGGCGGCAGTCCTCATCATGGCCCCTAGCTCCTGGCCACTCAGTGCGACCCTGCAAACTCTGCTGCAATTCCTGGGTGGGGACAGGGAGTGGGGGGTGTCGTCCATCTCCTCCATCGTGAGGCCTGGCGAGCCTGGCCTGTGTTGTGTGGTGACTTCGCTCTGCTTGGTGGCCGGGCAGCAGGTGACCACCTCTTCCCGTGGCTCCTTGGTTCTGCTGCTGGTAGTGCTGTGGGTCCTGCCACACCTCGGGGCGGCGAGCCCCCCTGCTTCCTGGGATGGAGGGCACAGAAGGTCCCACCTCCCTGCATGGGGTCACTGACCAAGAGCCTGCGGTCCCTGTGGGGAGGGCTGGGGTCATTCCCTTGTCTGTTTGCTGTGGTGCTGCAGCGTCCTTCCCCCAGGGGCCCACCCTATCCCTGTCCCTCGGTTCCAGATCTGAGAATTGGCCTGGGGGCCGGACCTGGACGAGGGATCTTGACTTGTTTACTGGGGTGGCTGCCCTTGGCCTCAGCGTCATTTTGGAGCGTACCTTAATCCATTGCCCTTCCATTGAGCCCCCAGGAGGCCGTGTTGTACTGACCACCTGCCCGGCTCTGTAGGTTCGGTCTTCTGGGCGGCGGCAGTCCTCATCATGGCCCCTGGCTCCTGGCCACTCAGTGCGACCCTGCAAACTCTGCTGCAATTCCTGGGTGGGGACAGGGAGTAGGGGGTGTCGTCTGTCTCCTCTATCGTGAGGCCTGGAGAGCCTGGCCTGTGTTGTGTGGTGACTTCGCTCTGCTTGGTGGCCGGGCAGCAGGTGACCACCTCTTCCCGTGGCTCCTTGGTTCTCCTGCTGGTAGTGCTGTGGGTCCTGCCACACCTCGGGGCATCTCCTCTATCGTGAGGCCTGGAGAGCCTGGCCTGTGTTGTGTGGTGACTTCGCTCTGCTTGGTGGCCGGGCAGCAGGTGACCACCTCTTCCCGTGGCTCCTTGGTTCTCCTGCTGGTAGTGCTGTGGGTCCTGCCACACCTCGGGGCGGCGAGCTCCCCTGCTTCCTGGGATGGAGGGCACTTGTGAGGACGGCTCCAGTCCCGTTTGCTCCCTTGGGGGTGGGGTGGGAGAGCCCCAGCTCTTTATCAGGTGGGGGGATGGGCTGCTGCTGCAGGCTCAGAAGTTCAGAGACGTCTGGGTAGTCCTGGTCTTCAGGGGCCTGCCTCCCAGTCTCCCTGGCCTTCATGTCAGGGATGCAGGTTTTCCCAAGAGGACCTCCGATGCCAGCGGGTCAGGCCTGCCTTAGCGGAACGTTCAGTGTCTTTAAGGTTCAGCCAATCCTGTAGGATCCTGGGCTGATGTTTGTCCACTGCCTGAAGCTTTGTCAGATACCGGGGAGACCCTGGCTCCCCTGGCCCCGGTTCTTCACCCTGAGCTGCTCAGCCCCCTGTGGACAACACAGCAAAGAAGTCACTTCCCTCTACTTCCCCCTTGTCCCACACTCCTGAATCTTCTCACTTGCCAGGGAATTCCTCTCCCCCTGCCAGCCCAGTGAAAGTTCTAGCAGCTGGGCTGTGGCCTTGAGCCCAGGGCTGAGTGCACCTGACTACTCTCAGGATGGGATCTCATAACCACTGGGGCAGGGCATGTCAACCACGTACCAAGGCCCCATCTCGCCACCTCTCCTTGGACCACTCCAGGGCCAGCCTCCTTGGCATGGGTCCTTCATGGGGCTATTCCCGGGGGTGGAGTGAGGGAGAGTTGGTGCTGGAGGCTGGCTGGGGACTCACCACGAAGGGAACAGGGAGCAGGCAGGGTGGGCAGGGCATCCCTTCACCTGCGATGTTGACCTGACAGTTCCTGCCAGTCTGTCGGGAGGTGCAGAGCACAGACAGGCATTGGAGGTGTCCACAGTGGGCCCCGGTGGTCGGGCCCTCACAGTGCCTGAGGCTCGTGATCACTACTGACCGAGCGGGAGAACTAAAACCAGGAATTGGTGCCTGAGCAGTGGCTGTGTGTACACACAGGATGCCAAGTGCCTTTGGCTGGGTAGCACCACGCTATGCCCTGCACGCAGCCTGGTGGGAGGGGCTCTTGGCGTCTTTCGCATGAGACAACTGCTGGGTTGGGCAGGAGAGCTGCTTCCAGTGCGCTGGCCACGTGGCCATCAGCTAGCCCTGGTGTAAGCACAGCCTGATGGGAGAGGGCAGGTCTGAGTGCCAGACCTCACGAGGCAAAGCACATTCAATTCCAAGGACACCCATTCTGCAAGAGGCTCCTCAACTGTGCAGGGCGTCAGGTTTCCACTCACCCCTGTATCACTCAGGGCTGGGGTGGGGAGGCTGGAGCGCATCTTCCAGGCAGATCTGTAAAGCTCAGAGCCTGAAACGAAGCAGAGCTTGGGGAGCACGAAGAGTGGGGAACCAAACACTGACTCACATAAAGCGTTTTTTAGATTGGAGTGTCATCTGGGCTGAGTCTCATAGTGAAGAGGGTCCCCTTGGCTGGGAAATGGGGGAAGGGCCCCCAGAAGGGTCAAACCCATGGAGGGAACTGAGCCCAGGTGTGTAGCTGGATCAAGGTCATGGGGAAGGGCCTGGGATACTAGCCTGGGTCCCACTCAGGGGTGACTCTAAGTCATCTGGCCTTGCCCTGCGTACAGTTGATTAATGCCCTCATTTGCAGTTTTAAAGTCAAGCCATTGTCTCTCTGTCCGAGAATTCATTTTTTTCAGTGATTTGGCTAGACAGTGATTGGACAAAGCTTTGTGTGCCTCCCATAGACAGGGTCAGGCAGCAGATAGACAAGAGGGGTGCACAAGTGAGTCAGGCGACCGGCATGGCTCTTTCCAGGATGAGCGGCTCTGGCAGCTGGCGCCTGTCCTCACTGAACTGGACACGGGCACCGTCTTCTGCAGGCTGACTTCTCCTGGCTTGTGTGGAGATTTCCAATTGTTGTTACTGACTCCAGAAAGAGGTTTAGAGAGATGACATTAGGTCTTTATGCCCTGAGAGTTATTGCCTGGATACTGGATGAGGTGGTTAGATAACATTACCAACTCAATGGATGTGAATTTGGGCAAACTGGGAGATGGTGAAGGACAGGGAAGCCTGGCATGCTGCATTCCATGGGGTCACAAAGAGTAGGACACGACTTAGTGACTAAACACACACAGAGGTGAGGGCATTGGGCCCAGATTCTCCTGGCCCCCAGCAGTAGGTTGATTTGCCCCCTGTGTCACCCAGTGTCCCCCAGGCTGAGCAGAGTGGCTGCTGCTGATGCATTGTGCAGAGAAGGAAGACGTGGTGCAGGTTTGCCCAGACTAGCTCCCCAGTGGCCTGAGCTGCGGCAGCTTCAAGCGCCAGGAGTTTAGCAGTGTGGGCCCCTCGCTTACGGCCTTAGAAGGAGTAGTGCAGGCAGTGAAGACAAGATGATATGGGGAGGGTGGCCTTGGCCTGTTGTATTGCCCACCTAGAGTCCCCAGATGACACTTGGAGGAGGCTTTAGGGAAGGGGCCAGCTTTGTGTCTGAAATGAAACTAGAGTTTGACAGTAATGTGCTGCTTGCTCGTTGTGCCATCTGCTGGCCCGCTCTTCCAACTTCACTTTTTTTTTTTTTTT
The DNA here is from genome assembly GCA_006410635.1 of Cephalophus harveyi. Lineage (NCBI taxonomy): Eukaryota > Metazoa > Chordata > Mammalia > Artiodactyla > Bovidae > Cephalophus > Cephalophus harveyi. Next base: position 17,912 of record SJYT01077094.1, read on the forward strand.
TTAATTGAAGTATAGTTAGGACTTCCCTCATAACTCAGTTGGTAAAGAATCAGCCTGCAATGCAAGAGACCCCAGTTCGATTCCTGGGTCGGAAAGATCCCCTGGAGAAGGGAAAGGCTACCCACTCCAGTGTTCTGGCCTGGAGAATTCCATGAACTGTATACTGTAGAGTTCATGTCATCACAAAGAGTCGGATAGCACTGAGTGACTCTCCCTCACTTTCACATAGTTGGTTAACAGTGTTGTGTCCTTCGTTTCTGGTGTACATCAAAGTGATTCACTACATAAATACTTTCAGATTCTTTTCCATTATAGGTTATTGTAGATATTGAGTATAGTTCCCTGTTCTATACAGTAGGACTTTAATTATGTATTTTATACATTGTTGTTCAGTCACTCAGTCATGTTTGACTTTGTGACCCCATGGACTGCAGCACACCAGCCTTCCCTGTCTTTCACTCTCTCCCAGAGTTTGCTCAAACTCATGTCCATTGAGTCAGTGATGCCATCCAATCATCTCACCCTTCTGCAGTCTCTTCTCCTTCTGTCTTCAGTCTTTCCCAGCATCAGGGTCTTTTCCAGTAAGTTGGCTCTTCACATCAGGTGGCCAAAATATTGGAGCTTCAGCTTTAGCATCAGTCTTTCCAATGGATATTCAAGGTTGATTTCTTTAGAATTGACGGACTTGGTCTCCTTGCTGTCCAAGGGACTCTCAAGACTCTTCTCCAGCACCACAGTACTACTATTTTATACGTAGTAGTGTGTATCTGTTAATCCCAAACTCCTAACTTATCCCTTCCCCTGCTTTTCCCCTTTGGTAACCAAAAGTTTATTCTCTGAGTCTGTTTCTGCTTTGCAAATGATTTCATTTGTATCATCTTTTTAGATTCCACATATAATTAATATAGTAGGGCATTTGTCTTTCTCTTTCTGACATACTCCACTTAGTATGATAATCTCTAGGTCCACTCATGTTTCTGCAAATGGTATTACTTCATTATTTTCCATGGCTGAGTAGTATTCCTGTGTGTGTGTGTGTGTGTGTGTGTGTGTGTGTGTACCACATCTTCTTTATCTTGGTTAGCTGGTGATGGACATTTACGTTGCTTCCATATCTTGGCTATTATAAATAGTGCTGCAATGAATATTGGGATGCATGTATCTTCTCAAACTAGAGTTTTTGTCTTTTCCTGGTATATATCCAGGAGTGGGATTGCTGGATCATATGGTAGTTCTGTTTGTAATTGTTTAAGGAACCTCCATACTGTTCTTCATGTTGACTGTACCAATTTACTTTTCAACCAACAGTGTACAAGGGTTCCCTTTTCTCTACACCCTCCCCAGCGTTTATTCTTGGTAGGTTTTTTAATTATGGCCATTCTGTCCAGTGTAAGGTGATACTTCCTTGGAGTTTTGATTTGCATTTGTCTGATAATTAAGAATGTTGAGCCTCTTTTCATGTGCCTTTTGGCCATCTGTATCTTCTTTGGAGAAATGTCTATTCAGGTGTTCTGACCATTTTTTGATTGGATTGTCTTTTTTTTTCTTTTCAGCTTCAGTTTTAATTAAAGGTGGTTAGCAATAAGAGCTTCCATGGCAGAAAGCTCCATGCAGTGCTTGGAGGGTGTGAATATAAAAATGATGTGCTAAACCTAATATGTAATACATTGTAAAGTATTTCATTTCCTTTTCCTCCTCTGACCATTTCTGCCTTCTTAATCCTTCTAGCTTTCCCAAGGCATGGAGACATCAGGTACATAGCAATGGATTCTTAACTCTCATTACCACAAAGATATAGCAACTGAATTTGCATGTTCCGTGCCTTGAGCCTATAGCAGGAGCCCAGGCATTGGCACAGAAGCCCATTGTTTGCATCCCACAGGTCTGTGAGTGTGGATGGCTCCTTTTTTGAGTGGATGTGTGTCCATGTAGCTCATAGGCTGGGCCAATGCATAGGGCACAGAGAGGGGCTGCCTATTTGTGCTCATGATGTGGATGACATCATCCAGAACCTGTGCTAGAGTAGCCAGTGTGTTGAAATGTCAGGTATCCTTTGTGGAATATGGCAGGAGAACAGTGTGCTCGGTGGCATTCCCGGGCCCTTCATTCAGAAGGATGACCACTTTCCCATGGGGGTGGAGGTGGCATGTGCACCATCTGAGGAAGCAAGGTGAGACTGAACACCAGGGAGGCTGGATCCAAACACAGAGGTGTTCCTTTGGTGGCCAGTCAGTGAAGAGAACAGTCTAGGGATGTGTGTTCCCAGGACTTGTCAATGGGCTTCTTTAGCATCAGGCACCTGGGAAGCCCAGACGGAGTGTGCCCAACCACCCCCTCCTCAAGACGCTGACAGTCTGGCGACACTGGCCCATCAATAGCTCTGTCAATGGCCACCGGTCACCTTTTTCCTTCATTAATCCCCTCACTCTCTGGTGTGTGAGCACCTCCTTGGTGCCTGGCATTGGGTCTACAAAGGTAGAGAAGATGGGAAACTTGCTGACAAGACCCAGACAGGCGGACAGAAAGGCGCAGCTCCTAGAATCTGGAATCTCTGAGAAGGGATGCCAGGGATGGTTGCCAGGGGCCATAGAGCTCAGTGTGTGTCTGGGGTACTGATCCAGAGAGCATTGTCTTCCTGTCACATCCTCAGAGCATTTGGGTCACCGCAGGTACATGTGGATGGCTTGTGCCTGAACCTTCCTTGCACACCTTTGATGAAGCATGAGAGTCTTTTTTGCCAGCCACCTCTCTCCCACTCAGTTCCCCCTGGCATAAAATCAGCAGTTAGGAGTAGAGGAGTCTCAGATAGAATCCTTAAGAAGAAGTTTCTGAAAGAATACCCTGTCTGTCCCATGCTTCCTGAGCTCTCTTAACCTGGAGTCTGTCCTGACATGACACAGGCAGTTTACTAATCCTTTTCCAGCCCCTCTCACCCGGGTCACCCTGGTAGCATAACCTGGAATCCTAAAACACAGCTTTCCCCGAGGCAACCCCTGACTCCCACAACTTGGTGTTCGAGTGCCTGCAGCTCTGGCCTCATCTTGCCCATCTGTCAAATGAAGTCAATGAAAACAGTTCTGGGCCCAGGATCAGCTATCGCTCTCCATGCTTCTCAGGGCTCTGACCCTCACCACGGGCCTTCCTCCCTTTCTCGCAGCAGCACTTCCCCCTGTCTCCCTGATGGTCATGGACTCACCTCCACTCCCGCAGCCTGACTCCCAGCGTGCCCAGCCCTCCACACTGCTGCTCACAGCAGATCCCTCCCTCCTCACTTCCTGTGTCCTCCTGAAGCCTCCGAGGCTGACTTCAGGACTGTTCCTTCCTCCCCACAACTTCCAGAACCCTCCCTATAGTACTTGTTTTGTGAAAGGTTACCTTGGGCGGTTTCTGTGTGTATGTGTTTATGTGTATGTGTGCATGTGCATACAAACTTCCAGAAACCTCTCTATAGTACTCTTTTTGTGCACGGTTACCTTGGGCGGTTTCTGTTTCTGTGTCTGTGTGTGCACGTGTGCACATGTGCATGCATGCACTGTTTCCCCAGCTAGACTGCAATCCCTCTGAGGATAAAGACCTTGCCCAGTTTACCTTGGTACTGTCCCCAGAGATACTTCTTCCAGAGGAGACACTGACTAGGTGCTGACTGTTGGCTTCGAGTCACTTCAGTTCAGTTCAGTTCAGTCGCTCAGTCATGTCCGACTCTTTGTGACCCCATGAACCACAGCACACCAAGCCTCCCTGTCCATCACCAACTCCCAGAGTCCACCCAAACCCATGTCCATCAAGTCGGTGATACCATTCAACCATCTCATCCTCTGTCATCCCCTTCTCCTCCTGCCTTCAACCTTTCCCAGTATCAGAGTCTTTTCAAATGAGTCAGCTTTTCACATCAGGTGGCCAAAGTACCGGAGTTTCAGCTTCAACATCAGTCCTTTCAATGAACACCCAGGACTGATCTCCTTTAGGATGGACTGGTTGGATCTCCTTGCAGTCCAAGGGACTCTCAAGAGTCTTCTCCAACACCCCAGTTCAAAAGCATCAATTCTTCTGCATTCAGCTTTCTTTATATTCGAGTCACTTGGCACTCATCAACTCTGCTGTACCACTCTGGACTCATTAGGTGATGAGATGGGCCCTGCCTAGGCATCAGTGTGTGAAAGGTGGGTAAGCAAGGCAAGTATGTCAGTAATCTCATTGGACACAGGACCACTCTCTGTAGAAACATCTGAAGTGCTAGAATGCCTCTCCCTGCGAGAAGAGGGAGGTGGGCTCTGAGTGGCATACTGCAGAGGGGGTGGGGTGTGGATGGTAGTGAGACAGGAGTCCACCCCCAAGGGGCCAGTCCTGACCCCTGCACTAGTGACCTGCCCTGTCCCCAAAGATGGTGTGGCGTGGACATGGGACCTAGAAGGTCTTTTCAAGCCCAGCATACATTGGATGCTATGACTGTACCATCTGGGAATTCAGTGCTGACAGACTCAGAGGGTTGTCTTTGGCTTTGGCTTTTTGGTTTCTGCATTACTTGACTTGATTCTGTGCTGGCCCAGCATGGTTCTTCTCTGATGCTGGTTCAAGAAGCCCGCCTCCCCTGAACTGCTTCCTCCTGCTCCCACTCAGTGTCTACCCAACATCATGCCAGGCTTCTCACCTCAGCCATGGAAGAAAGACAGCTGTGTAGTTTGGGTCCTTGTATGATGTCCCAGCTCAAGCTATCTTTCCATTCTTTAGGTCATATGCTAGTCACTCACTCCCAGGTACTTTTAGTTTTTGAGCCCTCAGTAAATGTAGATGTCTTTTTAATGTTTATTTATTTATTTTGGCCTTGCTCTGAGGCATGTGGAATCTTAGTTCCCTGGCCAGGGATTGAACCCATTTCCCTGCAGTGGAAGTAAGGATTCTTAACCACTGGGCCACCAAGGAAGTCCCACTCCCAGGTACTTTTGCATTCTGGTTATCTGGAATTCGTCCTGATTGCCTTATCCTTGCTTCTGGTTAGATACCCGCCTCCCTTCTGCCTTGTTATCTGAATCACAAGCCTTTTCTCAGTGTTTGGTTTCCCTTCTGTAGCTCTCTGGATCAGACAGAGATGAACAGCGAAGCTAAAGAAGTTTAAGATTAAGCTTCAGAGTCATTGGCATTTCCAGGCCTGGAAGGGGTCCTAGCATTATGGTATATGCCAGCGTCTGGTTTGTAAAATCACTGAAAGGTGGTTTAGCCACAGTTGGCTCAGGGCATCTCTGTGTCCATTCTGCTGCCTCCATCCCTCTTGCTCTTGTATTGGGTGGCTATACAGTGACCATGGGCATATTGGGAATCTGGCTCAGGGGAGATTAAATCAGGAGAAAGTAGTTTGGATTTGGAGAAACATATTTTAGGGGCTCCCAACCGATTCTGTTCACATTCAAGTTATTCCTAGCTGTCCTGTATTGAAGTAGCTTCCAGGAATACTCAAACCTGCCATGCCTGTGTGCAGTATCAGGACAAGAGGTCTGAGGCTGGAGGGAAGATTGTGATGTTACTGTGCTTCACAGCACTAGGTACCAGAAGTATGCTGACAGTGAGGGAGCATCACAGGCCACACTACATGGAGCTAGAAGCTAGTCTATGGGAAAGTCTTCAGTCGTGAATCAGATATGTAAAGCCAATGAACATAAGTTCTGTCCTGTCAGGAGTATACTCAGTGTGCAGTGTATGCAATTATAAACACAAGATATATTTATATTCCCATTTGCATGGGGCTTGCGTGAAAAGACGTTCTTCAGAATTCCTGACATTGTGGGCACAGACATGAAACAAAACCCCAAACACTGAGGGGTGTGTGTGCAGATGAATTAATGTAGCAGGCCTGAGACTGCTGTTCATAGAAAGGGCTGCTTATAAGAGTGACCTTCTGCTGGCATCTAGCATCGTGGCTCTCAGAATGTCCCCAGTTAACAGAAAACTGTGCTTAGACCATTTATACAGTGTGCTTTATGCCAAACTCCATTTTCCTTCTGGGACTCCGGGATTCTGGTGCACAGTAGGCAGATGCTGTCTATGTGACCAGCCCTGAAGAAAAGCTGTGGGCTCTGAAGCTGAGCTTCCCTGGGCAGAAACATTGCACACCTGTCAGTGCATTTTCCTTGCTGAGGGAAGGGTATCCTCTCTGTAGCCCCCCATGGGAGGGAGAGAGCATAAGGAAGTCTGCACATGGATTCTTCCAGGCTCTGCCTGTCTTTCTCCCTGTGATCCACCTTTGCGTCCTTACTGCATTGCTGTGTTTACATCTTAGTTGTGAGTGCAACTGTATGCTGAGTCCTCTGAGTCTCCAAAATCACTGCAGATGGTGATTACAGCCATGAAATTAAAAGATGCTTACTCCTTAGAAGGAAAGTTATGACCAACCTAGACAGCATATTCAAAAGCAGAGACATTACTTTGTCAACAAAGGTCCGTCTAGTCAAGGCTATGGTTTTTCCAGTAGTCATGTATGGATGTGAGAGTTGGACCATAAAGAAAGCTGAGTGCTGAAGAATTGATGCTTTTGAACTGTGGTGTTGGAGAAGACTCTTGAGAGTCCCTTGGACTGCAAGGAGATCCAACCAGTCCATCCTAAAGGAGATCAGTCCTGGGTGTTCATTGGAAGGACTGATGTAGAAGCTGAAAGTCCAATACTTTGGCCACCTGATGCGAAAAGCTGACTCATTTGAAAAGCCCCTGATGTTGGGAAAGATTGAGGGCAGGAGGAGAAGGGGACAACAGAGAATGAGATGGTTGGATGGCATCACCGACTCAATGGACATGAGTTTGGGTGAACTCCGGGAGTTGGTGATGGACAGTGAGGCCTGGTGTGCTGCAGTTCATGGGATCACAAAGAGTTGGACATCACTGAGTGACTGAACTGAACTGAACTGAGTCTCCAACTGTAACAGAAAAGTGGCACTATTACAGAGGTGTGTCGGGTATTTATGCTTTTATTTATTATGTCATTTTTCCTTAATTTTGAGATATATCTAGCATTTGTTGACTTTTTTCAAATGTGTGCTCTATTATAGTTCTTCTCTCATTTTAAATATTCACTTTTGTTCCTAATTTTGTATTGGTAATTTTGTATTCTTATCCTTAAATAGGGCCTCAGGTATTATAAAGCTTTCGGTCCCACACAACCTGGATCTGCCTCTGTCATGGATCCAAAACTTGCTATCTCTTGTTGATTTTTGTATTGTCACCCTGTATTTCACAGGTGGAGACATTAAAACCCAAAGGTGAAGATAAGCTTCCTTGGCAAAACCAGGCTAGGATCCAGGTCTTTCAACTCCCAGTTTAATGCTCTTTTCCCTCCCTTCCGTAAAGAGTTTGGATGATCTGTCTGTAAATGCTGGTCATGACATAGGTTGGACATGCACTGGAGGATACTGAGGAGACTAAACCTCTAGTCCCCTTTCTTTCAGTAGATGGATAATCCTGAATGATCCCTTTCTCTTCTGGAGCACATTTTCCCCTTTTGTAAACTAAAGAAGCTGGACTGGATGCTCTTTAGAGGCCTTTTTACTCTCTGATGTTCCCAAAGATTGTCATTCTAGAAATGCCGAATCACAGATCATAGTTGAAACCACTCACCTTCTTGTCCTTGGGTCTTCCCCACCTCTAAAAATGGAAATACAGTTCCTACCTCCACTGATTGTTGTGTAGCCTCTGGCACCATTCATGATCAAGCAAGTAGTCAAAAGCTGCTCCATCCTTCTATCCAATCAGGAACAAAAGTTTTCAGTATGATTCTCACTCCTCTCCTCTGGAATTAAAGAATCTTTGATCAGCAAACTTAACCTTTAAAAAAATAAATAAATAGGAAAGAAAAAGAAATATACATGCTCTGCTTTTAAAACTTTTAAAATGGAAGTATACTTTGCAAACAGGAAAAATGCACAAATATTAAGTAAACAGATTAATGGTTTTTCACAAAGTTGACCCACCAATAACTAGCACGTATGTAAAGTAATGGAGAAGGCAATGGCAGCCCACTCCAGTACTCTTGCCTGGAGAATCCCATGGATGGAGGAGCCTGGTAGGCTGTGGTCCATGGGGTCGCTAAGAGTTGGACACGACTGAGCAACTTCACTTTCACTTTTCACTTTCATGCACTGGAGAAGGAAATGGCAACCCACTCCAGCATTCTTGCCTGGAGAATCCCAGGGACAGAGGAGCCTACTGGGCTGCCGTCTATGGGGTTGCACAGAGTCAGACACGACTGACGCGACTCAGCAGCAGCAGCAGCAGCATGTAAAATAATAGAACATTGCTAGAATCCCTGTGATCCTTTCCAAGTCTGAGTGAACATCTCTCAGTTGTCTCCAACTCTTTGAGACCCCACTGTTCTGACCTGTAACATCTTTGATTATGTAAATGTAATCCTACATTACATACTCTTATTGCTTGTGAGATTCATGGATGATATCATGTGAACAGTATTTCCCTTATTTTCATTGCCATACAGTATTCCATTTATGACTACACTGTGGTTGATTATCCATTCCACTGTTTGTGGATATTGGCATAGTGTCCAGGTTTTTGCTAATACAAATAAAGCTGCTAAGGATAGCCTGGTATTTAATTTCGTTGGTAAATATATGCTTCTGTTGCATATATGTCTAGAGGTGGAACTGATGATTTGTAGGATGTACATGTTTCCTTAGCAGATATTGCCAAGTAGCTTTCCATAGTGCCTGTAGCAGTTTATATGACCACCAGCAGCATGAGTTCCAGTTACTCTCCATCCTTGGTAGGACATGCTGTCACTTAGGATGATGTGCAGGGTGATCTTATTTTGGTTTGTTTATCTATTTACTTACCTAGAGCACACTTCTATGCTATACAATTTCATGAGTTTGGACTGAAGTACACAACTATGGATCCATCACCACAATCTAGGTACAGAAGCATTGCCTCATCCCCCCAGATTTCCTGGTCTGCTTCTTTGTATTTCACCCCTCCCCCATTCCTAAGCCTTGGTAGCCACTGGTCTGATCTCTATCCCTATAGTTTTACATTTTCCAGATTGTCAAGTAAGTAAAAACATATGGTATGTAGTCTTTTGGTTCTGGCTCCTCTCACTTAATTAAATGTATTTGAGATTCAACCATATGGTTATATATACCAGCAGGTCACTCCTTTTTATTGCTGGGTGTAGATGTACCACATTTTCTTTATCCGTTCACCAACTGAGGGACATTTGGTTTCTTTCTAGTTTTTATCTCTTATGAATAAAATTGTTACATGTATATATTTATTAGAAGTTGTTTTTATTTCTCTTCAGTAAATATCTTTTCCTGTGCTTATTTATAATTATTGAATATATTTTTGTTCAAGGTGATGATTTTTTAAAATGTGAAACTACTCATCAGATTACTGTACCTTTTAGAACAGAAGTAAAATGCACTATGTTTTATATTTTAAGGAACTATCCGCTAAAGTGTTTTCCAAAGTAGATGTACTAGTTTACGCCAGCACCAGCAATGGCACCTTAAATTTTTTTAAAGATATTTTTCTGGGTATAGACTTCTGAGTTGCATAGTTTCTGATGAGAAATTTGATGTAATTCTTATTTTTTCTTTCCATGTAAGGTTTCTTCTTTCTCTGGTTGCTTTCAAGATTTTTCTCTTATCTTTCGTTTTCACTAGTTTGAATGTGATATGCCAAGGGAAGTTTTATTGGGGGCTCTTAACCTCTGTATTTGTGGTTTGTTGTCTGTCATTTAATTTAGGGGAATTCTCACCCATTATGTTGTCATAAAATAAAAAATTAAAAACTTAATCTCTCATCCCTCGGTCTTCTTGGATTCCAATTACATTCATGCTAGACTGTCTTATATTATCCTGGATATTCTTCTAAATTTTCTTTGTGTTTCAGTTTGGGTGGGCTTCCCTTGTGACTCAGCTAGTAAAGAATCTGCCTGTAGTGCAGGAGACCTGGGTTCAATCCCTGGGTTGAGAGGATCCCCTGGATAAGGGAAAGGCTACCCACTCCAGTATTCTGGCCTAGAGAATTCCATGGATCGCAAAGAGTCAGGCATGACTGAGTGACTTTCACTTCACTTTCAGTTTGGGTAATTTTTGTTGATGGATCCTTGAGTTCACTGATTCCTTCTTTGTCTGTGCTGAGATTCGTGATGAGCCCATTGAAGGTATTCTTTATTTCTTCTACTGTGCTTTTCACTTCTAGCATTTCTGTTTTGTTCTTTCTTAGTTTGTTTTTCTACTGTAGCTACCTGTTTATCTTGCATAATGTCTACCATTTTCATTTTTTCAAAGATTTTTTTGATGTGGACCATTTTTAAGTCTTTATTGAATTTGTTACAATATTGTTTCTTTTATGTTTGGGGTCTTTGGCCATGTAGCATGTGAGATGATAGCTCAACAACCAGGGATTGAACTCACAACTCCTCCAGTACTGGAAGATGAAGTCCCAACCACTGGACCACCAGGGAAATCCTTCACCATTTCCACTTGAGCCTTTAACATGTTAACCATAATTATTTAAAATTCCTTGTCTGATAGCTCCAATATCTGTTGTATCAGATTCCAGTTCTGGTGATCACTTTGTTTCTTGGGAGAGTGATTTTTCTTGCCTTTTTGTGTGTTTTTACTTTGAAGCCAAACATGTTGTGTAGGACAGTGGAGACTGAGGTAAGAAAATGTGCACACATTTCCTTTTGCTGTGTCTTTAGGTTTTGAGTGAACCTGGTTAGGAGTTGGGTTGGCTTTGGGGTTGTTGTTCTGTCCACCGTCAGTGTGTGACAGGCTTCAGATTCCTGTAGTGATTCCTTGTCTTAACTTGAGAGTTAGTTTTCCAGAACAATGACTTTTCGACACTGAGCTTTGTCTTCCCTTTATACTGTGCCTCAGATAGTCTCTTTGCATACCCTTGTCTGTCCTCTGTCCCTTTCCCAGTACTATTCTGCTGTTGCTAGTTACTTGGATTTGTTTGGTTAGTGATATGGGGAATTGAGAGGGTAATATTTTCTGTTGTTCTGCTTAAGTCTCAGTCTTCCATGCTAAGTCTGAGATATTGCCTCAGGGTTATGGCCTTCTCAAGTCTTCGGCCTCTTGTGTGGTTCTGTGCCCAAAAGATTTCTGCCCTTCCCCCAGGAGTTTCCTTCTCCTAGCTACAATGAATTTCTGTCATTGCCCTAGAGTGTGTTCTTTTCCCATGAGAAAGGCATCTTTTCCTCTAGGCGAGATAGAACTGCATGGGGTAGATTCTTATCCCTCCTGCATGGCTAATGTTCCTCTCTCCAAGATATGCCTCTCAATGGTCCATTCTTAGGGCTCATTCTGAGCTTTTCTGAAAGCCCCCAGTGGGATCCATGGAAAAAGAGCTTGCAATAAAGTACTGACTCCCCCAGTCTCTGAGACCCTCAGAGGCTTCATACCATCCAGCCAGTCCACAGTCTGCCTTCACCAATTCATCAGTGTTTCTAATGGAACACTTCTTACTGATTTATGGTAAGTATAACCCAGGTAAGTGCGTGCTCACATCCCCTCTCCTCTAGTAAGCACTGTATCTCCTTAGATTTGGGGCCAGTGTGCTGCTCTGCAAGCAACTCTCCAATGCAATTGAAAAATTCTTGATTTTGGTTAATTTGGCTTATTTTTTATCTTAACTCTGGAAATGATGTTTCTTCCCCCTTATTTAATACCAGAGTGGAAGATGAAATTTTATATTTCCTTAAGACCAAACTGCTCAGCCCCTTAAACCCCTTAGAGTTACTTATCCATTGGACTGCACAGAACTCCTCCTTCTTATGACTTTTGCTCCTAAAATGTTCTGCTGTGCTTGATCATTTTGGGCTGTTCCTATTTTCAGGTATTTCAGATGCCTTTAAAAATTCCTTCTGCTTCCTCTCAGCAGATATTAATACTATACTTTTGTAGCTATAAGTGGGCTATCTATACCTGGTTATATTCTGGGTTTCATTGGGGTACATTCTACCTAGCTTAGTTGTAGATATTGTATATGGGTTTTGTTGTATTATTCTCACACTTTATCTGTTTTATGTGGGATATTCAAATTTAGGGAGATTCAGAACTATGATGCAAAAGTAGGAAGTCAAGAAACACCTGGAGTAACAGGCAAATTTGGCCTCGGAATGTGGAATGAAGCAGGGCAAAGACTAATAGAGTTTTGCCAAGAAAATGCACTGGTCATAGCAAACACCCTCTTCCAACAACACAAGAGAAGACTCTACACAGGGACATCACCAAATGGTCAACACTGAAATCAGATTGATTATATTCTTTGCAGCCAAAGATG
>SJYT01077094.1:31561-65289 GCA_006410635.1 Cephalophus harveyi
TTCTAAAGGAAATCAGTCCTGGGTGTTCATTGGAAGGACTGATGCTAAAGCTGAAACTCCAATACTTTGGCCACCTCATGTGAAGAGTTGACTCATTGGAAAAGACCCTGATGCTGGGAGGGATTGGGGGCAGGAGAAGAACGGGATGACAGAGGATAAGATGGCTAGATGACATCACCGACTCGATGGACATGAGCTTGAGTAAACTCTGGAAGCTGGTGATGGACAGGGAGGCCTGGCATGCTGTAATTCATGGGATCACAAAGAGTCGTACACGACTGAGCTACTGAAGTGAACTGAAAACCATGATACCATTGCTGCTTAAAATCTTGCCTTCCTTTTTGCCACCAGGCCTGTAGGGTTCAAATCCTGGCTCAACCACTTCTTCAGTATAATTTGTGGGTGAGTCACTTTCCCTCTCTGCATTCCCTTCTCTGTAAAGTGGGGAGCATATTTATGAAAAAAAATCTTGCCTTCTTTTTTTGAAAGATGCTTTTGCTAGATGTAAAATTCTGGTTTGATAGTCTTTTTTTGTTTTGTTTTTGTTTTTTGGTTAATCCAGTTTCAGAGTTCAGTAAACATATGGGAGGGAAAATCTGACAGAATAGTGGGCTCAGTTCCCCCTCTTTCTTTCTACCCAGTGCTCTGCTGGGTTCCCTCCTCTTACCAGAGAGCCCTTAGTCCTTGTTCTTACTCATATCAACACTCACTTACCTCATGCCCAGAATCAGCAAACATTCTGAGGGAAAAATGGCTACAGAGTGTCATCGCCTCTCTTTCCCCAAGCCCTAGTTGCCTCATCATGCTCTGGTGCCTTCAAATAGATGTTTTTAAATTTTATCTGGAATTCTTAGTTATTTTTGTTGGGAGTATTAGTGTACTACTAGCTAGCCCATCACATTTGTAATCAAAAGTCCACCTGTTCCCTAAGTATTTTCAAATGAAACTTTTTCATGAACTGCAGTAATTGCTGAAGGGAGACATTTTAGGAGATTTCTTTTCACATAGATTCATCACTGCTTTTCAAGAAGAAACTCTCTTAAAGACAAATAAATATATATGACTGAGATTCAGGGAAACTGTTACATGATTACATCATTTCCCCAACCTCTGTTTTTGGGTGGCAAAGGTAAGGAGTTATTTAAGTGAGTACCAGACTAATTAGGTTAGAAATTAGTTGTTTACAGATAGTGCAAAGACAAATATCAATCCTAACTTCTGTAATTTGGGCTCTGAATGAGTGAGGCGCTACTGCTTTCTGGTCTTCAGAAGCGTACTATAGAGCTGCTACTCAAAATCCTTTCCCCTTGGTATATTCATTCTTCTAGTAAAACATAAATAATCCTTTGTGTTCTTCTCAAGGACTCAGACATAGACACTCGCAATAAATCACAGGCACCATGTCCTTCTTTGGAGATAGAGGGCTTTATGCTTAGGAGTCTACCAGGGAAGAGGAACCCCCTCGAGAATAATTTCCTCTGCTACTTATCATGCTTTTTGCCACGGTGCCACAGACACCCTTGTGTGTATCTTGCACAGCTGTGCAGAATGTTTCAAGAGAAAATTAAATTGTGTCTTCTGCAAGGTCTCCACTCTAGAGGCTCTCCAGAAAGGGTGATAGGGCTTCAGAAAAACAAAAGACTATCATCTGTTCCCAGGCCTTGTGTTTCCATAAAAGATGTGTTTGGATCTTAGCTCTATGATTCACCAGCCACATGACCTTGGGCCACCGACTCACCTCTGCATGAATTTCCTCATCTCTACACTCATCCTAACAACACTGGCTTCGTAAGGCTGTTGTGAAGATCAACTCTAATAGTGGGAAAGTCATTTGTAAATTTCAAAACGCAGCGTATCAGAAATGGGTGTGAGCCCTATTTTTTCACCCCATTTTAGTCTCAATTCCCAGGACTGGAAGAGATCTAATCCCACATTTCATCTAATACAGTAATCTTTTCAGCGTCCCAGACAGACGGCCTTTGAGCTTCTGCATTCAGAGTTCTTTCAGAGATGGGATAGCTTTCCCTTATGCTTGTCTGCCAGCCCATACACAGAGCCCCAAGATACCTGGAACTTCTGCTCTCCTATTACCGACAAGAGAAGAGCAATGAAGTCTTCAGAAACCCAGAGCTCTGCTGTGCATTTAGTTCTGTCCTTCTTCCAGTCTGGGAAATGTGCAACTTCCTGTTTGGATGTCCAGTCATCTCTGAAAATGGGCTTGGTTTAAACTAGGCCCCCTTCTCTAAACACATGGAAATTCCTAAGGGAAACCAAGTGCTTGTCCACCCCTCATGGCTTCTTTGGGTCTTTGGGATGCTTCTTCCCCTGAAAGGTCAAAATCACTTGTGATTCTGGTAAGAGCTGGAAGCATCTAATCACCTAAGCTCTTGCTGTATGCGATGGGGAAGCAGAAGGAGGGACTGTTTGGCGCTATCGGATGAGCTGACTAATTTATGCTGACCTTTTTTATATGTAAAAAATATAAAATCTTTAAAAGTTATTTAATCTTATTGAGATTATACACATGTATTATTTATTTCACATTAGTTATTTTCATCTGAGGCTACCAAGTAATTTCTTCTTAACATTTGGCCTACATAAAATTAGCAGAAATTTGCTATCTGCAAAAAGGCTACAGGAAATGATCTCTAAATTGCTTTCTTGGCTTTAAGATAGGTTTACAGTCTTTGGATTCCTTCTTGTAACCCTTTTAGAATGACTTGGACTCTTTTCCAGTGTACTTGGGGCGGGCTTCTTGTACAGCCTGAAGGCAGGACAGTAGCTTGCATGATCTGTCACCTTCCTTTGGTCTGAGATTCACTGGTGACTTGTAGGACTCTTGTAGCCACAGTTATAGTCTAATATTGGAATTCTCCACAGTCTACTATTTGCAGAAGTTCAAACTATTTGCGACAGTTGCAATAAAAGAATTATATCAAAAAGAATTTGCTGAATTGTGACTACAAACAAAACTAGCTTTGTGGGGACAAAATGTGCTCCTGTCAAGGGAACCTTATGTTTGTTTTCCAGCCTCTCCTCCCAGGGTTTCACTTCTAATCTCTCTGCAGAAAGAAACATTTCAACAGGGAAACAAGTTGAAACTGAGACAAGTTATTTTAAGTTCCTGAACTCCCATCCTTACCTCAGAAGGAACTCCTCTGTTCACAAGCTAAAGCTGTCCATAGCCTGCTTCCTTCCCAGAACAATTCTGTTTGGATGTTGGATGCACACTTTCCCAAGCACTGTGGGCTCCAAATTCAGTAAGTTCAGTAACATGAATGTCTTTCCACAGTTGGAAAGTATTTTATACTTTTGTGCTATCAAACAATGGGATAGTGTCTCATATTTTATTAGAATGCTTACTATCTTAAGGGGATTTGGGAGTTATAGTTAAATTGTTTTATCTGGATAATATATGACTCCTTCATTCTGCAAAAACAAAGTTCTTTATATACAGTATATATTCTCATAATTTCCAGTCTGAGAGACTTGGGAGAGAGTAGGGACATCATTAGTTCTCATTCTATAGATGGAAATAATACAGTATGGAGAGGCAAACATATTTGCCAAGACTGTGATTCTCCACTCCATTTTGGGGGTTTTCTAGGGTGTATCATGGGATCTCCCAAAATTGCTCTAAAATTCTCAAAACCGAATCCATCAATTGGCTTTAATTTTTTAAAAAAATCCCAGCATTTTAGGTTTAGGGTCAGTGAGTTTTACAAAACAATTTTTTTTTTTAAGTAGGACCAATGAAATATCATAGCTCAGTTGAGAAAAG
The DNA here is from genome assembly GCA_006410635.1 of Cephalophus harveyi. Lineage (NCBI taxonomy): Eukaryota > Metazoa > Chordata > Mammalia > Artiodactyla > Bovidae > Cephalophus > Cephalophus harveyi. Next base: position 35,343 of record SJYT01077094.1, read on the forward strand.
AATCCCCAGTTATCCTTGATAAATCACCTTTATCCTTGAGAAAAGAGACCCCAGTTCGATACCAGAAGATCCGCTGGAGAAGGGATAGGCTACCCACTCCAGTATTCTTGGGCTTCTCTTGTGGCTTAGCTGGTAAAGAATCCACCTGCAATGCGGGAGACCTGGGTTCAATTCCTGGGTTTAGAAGATGATCCCTGAAGAAGGGAAAAGGCTACCCATTCCAGTATTCTGGCCTGGAGAATTCCATGGACTGCATAGTCCATGGGGTCACAAAGAGTCATACATGTCTGAGTGACTTTCACTTTCAATGAAACATCAAAAGTACAAAAGCTCTGGGAAGTTTGGAAGAAGTGAGTACCAGAAGAAGAATGAAAATAATCCAGGTCAGTTATTGAGATGTATAAACTCTTGACTTTTTATTTCTGAAGGCAATGCGTTATGTGATGTTACATCTGAAGATGCTTCTCTTCCAGGCATGCTTTTCACAGCACTTGGGAATTATCCTAATGGCCTTTTATGGTGACCTGATTTTTTCTCTGTTAGAGAAGTGAGAAAATATATGTACACTTGAACAGTGAACATTTTAATTTGGCTGGAGCGCAGACTCATTATGGGGTGATTATGTCAAATATGCTTGGGAAGTTAGGTTGGGACCACGTTTTGAAGGAACTTGAATACATACTGGAAAAGGTTAGTTTTCATTCCAATCCCAGAGAAAGGCAATGCCAAAAAATGCTCAAACAAAATTGCACTTATCTCATACGCTAGTAAAGTGATGCTTAAAATTCTCCAACCCAGGCTTCAGCAATACATGAACCGTGAACTTCCAGATGTTCAAGCTGGTTTTAGAAAAAGCAGAGGAACCAGAGATCAGATTGCCAACATCCGCTGAATCATCGAGATGTCAATAAAGCAGAAATAGATGTTTTTCTGGAACTCTCTTGCTTTGCCATGAGGTGATAGGACTGGATGCCATGATTTTAGTTTTCTGAATATTGAGCTTTAAGCCAACTTTTTCACTCTCCTCTTTCACTTTCATCAAGAGGCTCTTAAGTCTTTAGCCTTGATCTGGTCGCATTACCTCATGGCAAAGCAAGAGAGTTCCAGAAAAACATCTATTTATGCTTTATTGACTATGCCAAAGCCTTTGACTGTGTGGATCACAATAAACTGTGGAAAATTCTGAAAGAGATGGGAATACCAGACCACCTGACCTACCTCTTGAGAAACCTGTATGCAGGTAAGGAAGCAACAGTTAGAACTGGACATGGAACAGCAGACTGGTTCTAAATAGAAAAAGGAGTACGTCAAGGCCGTATATTGTTACCCTGCTTATTTAACTTATATGCAGAGTACATCATGAGAAACGCTGGGCTGGAGGAAGCACAAGCTAGAATCAAGATTTTTGGGAGAAATATCAATAACCTAAGATATGCAAATGACACCACCCTTATGGCAGAAAGTGAAGAAGAACTAAAGAGCCTCTTGATGAAAGTGAAAAAGTTGGCTTAAAGCTCAACATTCAGAAAACCATGATTATAGCATCCGGTCCCATCACCTCATGGCAAATAGATGGGGAAACAGTGGCTGACTTTACTTTTCTGGGCTCCAAAATCACTGCAGATGGTGTTTATAGCCATGAAATTAAAAGATGCTTACTTCCTGGAAGGAAAGTTATGACCAACCTAGATAGCATATTAAAAAGCAGAGACATTACTTTGCCAACAAAGGTCCATCTAGTCAAGGCTATGGTTTTTCCAGTAGTCATGTATGGATGTGAGAGTTGGAGTATAAAGAAAGCTGAGTGCTGAAGAATTGATGCTTTTGAACTGTGGTGTTGGAGAAGACTCTTGAAGAGCCCCTTGGACTGCAAGGAGATCCAACCAGTCCATCCTAAAGGAGATCAGTCTTGGGTGTTCATTGGAAGGACTGATGTTGAAGCTGAAACTCCAATATTTTGTCCACCTGATGCAAAAAGCTGACTCATTTGAAAAGCCCCTGATGCTGGGAAAGATTGAGGGCAGGAGGAGAAGGGGACAACAGAAGATGAGATGGTTGGATGGCATCATCGACTCGATGGACATGGGTTTGGGTGGACTCTGGGAGTTGGTGATGGACAGTGAGGCCTGGTGTGCTGCGGTTCATGGGGTTGCAAAGAGTCAGACATGACTGAGCGACTGAACTGAACTGAATATATACTGAGGTGCTCCCACGTTTTCCACAGGAAGTTTGGAAGCACTGGAAGTTTTTAAACAGCAGCTGGAGAAGAAATGGCCATTTAAAACGGCCAGAGTTAGATTCTACAACTATTAATATGGCTAGAATGTGTAGGTTTGGCCAGTTTGAAATAAAGGAAGACTGAGAGATCAATCAGCAGCTTGCAACGATCTGAATGAAAGTTATTATGGAGGCTGTCCAACTTTACTGTGGGCTTTGTCATTGTGCTGATGTTTAAAAGCAGGTGATGGGACTTCCCTGAAGATCTAGTGATTGACTCAGCACTTTCAGTGCTGTGGCCTGAGTTCAATCCTTGGTCAGAGAACTAAGATCCTGTAAGCCACTTGGTACAGACTAAATAATAATAATTTTTTAAAAAACATATGAGGTGTTGCCTCTCCAATTCCTCAGATTTTTTTACCCTTCTGGCTAAGATTTTGCCTGGCTCAATTTTTAAAAAAATGCTTTGTCTCACCTTTCAAAGGTTCAAAGGCACTTGTTCAGAATGTGCTTCTCAAGCTGTGTATAGTACTTTTGGCATCATGAAGTCTATGAAGTTCCGTGGAGCTCTACGTCCAGTTTGGCCATTTCCAGTTTATTGCCTTGAAAGAGAGACGGCATCAGTTCACATAGGCCAGCTCTGAGCAGTTTCCCCTATGCAGGCTGTCAAATGTGCTGTGTGAGCTTGAGCAGTAGGGCCTCAGTCCATTCTGTTGTGGGGGAAATGGAGGATTTTTCTGTGATATTTGACAGCCATGATTTGACTTATATTTGAAGAGGAAAATATAAAGGCTGTGCAATTTTGACCTCAGTTTTTCTGCCCCTAGAAGTTTTTTACTAAAAACACAGTGGCTTGGGATACCCAGAAAATATTTTGATTTGTTTCATTGAAAAAATTATTGTTTGCGTATCTTTTGTTATATGAACTTTTGGCCAAGGAGGTTTCTCCCTTTATATACTTCTTATGATAGACTAATTCCATCGTCTCCTCACTAACAGAAACAATGCTGAAAATGGTAGAATAATCCTAAAATTATGGGAGTGACATAGCATCCATAGAAACCTTGAGCAAGCACCATGAATCTTGACCCCTATGGTTAATTTATAAGCCCTTGGGATGTGTTCCTTCACTGTGAATCAAAGGAAACCTATCATGTCACAGGTAAGTTTGTGTATTGATGCCATATTGACTTTGTTGCTACCCTGTCCTTACACAGACATCTGGTCCCCACTGCTCTAGTTATTATGATGAGTTGTGTATTTTTATTTCAGAGATCTGTTTGAATCATTTAATTTCTATTTTGACCTACTTTTATCACTGCCCATGTCTGCCCCATTCCACTAGGTGGCACACTTACCCATGAAATTACCGTAGCCATACCATCCCCAGTAGAGGGCTGCATTGTGCTTTTCTATGAGGAGGAAAGACTTCTGGGATGCAGTGCGGGTATCCTTGTCCCTCTACTCACAAACTGGGCACCAAGATGCTGTTTCATACCTGCCTGCCCTTCAAAGTCTCATAAATGTTAATTGGTGCTATGGCAGGCACGGGGCAAGATTTGAGCTAAGCCACAGTCCTGACCCTCCTAGAGTTTGCAGTCAATGGTGCCAGGGCCAGGACAGGGGGCTGATTGAAGAAGAGCTAGAGAAGGGGGCCATGGCAGGGAAGGAAATGCTTCTGACTTGAAGCTCTGCATGACTAGAGGTTCTAAAGGCCTGGAAATCTGAGACTGATTTGTGTGGCTGTTGGCATAGGGTGAGGGGTTCCCTGGCAGACAATGGAATGGAGAGACTAACGTCACTGCATTATTTCACCAGCAGTGCCCCCATGGTTCAGCCCCACAGACTGTAAAGGAAAGCAATAGTCACAGATGCTTCCTCCTGTCCCAGAACTGACTGGGCTCTCCCACAGTCTCAGAAACAGATCAGATGAGTCCCCACTGTTCCCGAACCAGCAAATCCAAATATCTGTAGCTCTATCATTTGGTTTTATCTTATGTTTTATTTTTGGAAAATAAAAAAATAGAAAATCATACCCACAAAAGAAACCACCTATGTTCATACCAACAGAAATTAACTATTCTTAGTGTGTTGATATTGGGACTTCCCTGATGGCTCAGCAGGTAAAGAACCTGCAATGCAAGAGACACAGGAGATGCAGGTTTGATCCCTGGGTTTGGAATATCCCCTGGAGGAGGCAATGACAACCCACTCCAGTATTGTTGCCTGAGAAATCCCATGGACAGAGGAGTCTGGCAAGCTACAGTCCATAGGGTCGCAAAGCTGTACACTACTGAGCAATGTGTTCATATATTGGTTTCTGAAGTTTTCTATGTTTATACTTTAAAAAAATTATGCAAGCCCCTTCATCATGACAAGGCTGTGATTCATGAAGGGTCATATGTAATTTTTCTAAAAATTTTTAAAATTACATAGATATCACATTAATATATTACCCCTTTTCTAATTTATTTTAATCTATATCCTTCCCACTCATAACAGGACCAGTTCTTGGACTCAGTTATGGAATACCAACATGCTTAAACTTAAATGCCTCACAGCATGATGGCAGCAGAGAGAATAGTTAAATTGTTTTACATTTTCTCTCTCCTTGCTACTTAAATGCAAATTTAAATTATCTTCTGGAGTTTAAAAGTATATTGTAGGGACTTCCCTGGTGGTCCAGTGACTAGGACTCCACGCTCCCAATGCAGGGCCTCCAGGTTCAATCCCTTGTCAGGGAGCTAGATCCCACATGCAGCAACTAAGAGTTCAAATGCTACAACTAAAGATCTCTCACGCTACAACAAAGATCGGAGATCCCACGTGACACAACTAAGACCCAGCACAGCCAAAGGAATAAGTATTTTAAAAATAAAAACAAAATTACATTGTCGAAAAAGTGCAAAATGCAGAAAGATGAAAATAAACAAATTACCTGTGGTCCTATCACTTGGAGAGAACCAGAATTGATGTTCATTTTGGGTATATTTCTTTCCAGTCTTTTTTCTACATAGTTTTAAAACAAATTTGCTTCATATTCTATTTAATGTTTTATAATCAGCCCTTTTCACTGAATGTTTTGTGATTTAAATATTCTTCTACCTCATGATTTGTAATAGGTGCCCAGTATTTTATTCTATAACTACAACTAGAGTTATGTCATACTTTATAATTACTATTGCTAGACATTTGCTTGGTCTCCTTTTCTTCTTTGGTTATTATCAGAATGTATGTTCTTGTACACGAATCTTTCAGTGACAATATGACTATCAGAATAAATTTCTAGAAGTGGAACTTCTCAGTTAAACAGCATAACATTAAAAGTTATTCTTTTATTGAATTTTTCTTTATCAAAGTAATATATTTTTATAGACCATGTAGAAATCACAGGTACATAAAAAAGAGAATGAAAAAGGACATAAATGTCACCCATACTTTTACCTCTCAGAGGTAATCATTATTAACATTTTATTAAAATCCTTCACTCTTTTCTCTGTACTCTGCATTTTCTTTCATAAAGCTTTTTACTTAATATATTCTGAACTTTCTTTAAAGTTTATTATTCTACACCTTCAGTGGTTACATAGCATTTCATTGTGTGAAACTGCAATTTACTTGACCAACTCGCTATTGTTAGACATTTAGATTTTTCCTTAATATAAAAATGTAGAGATGAGCATTCTGTGGCTAAATCTTTGCAAAAACCCCCCAACTGCTTCTTTTGAATAAATACCTAGATGTGCAATTGTTCCATACATTTTTCAGGCCTTTGATGAATATAGCTAAATTGCCCTATAATCATTCTCATATTAGAGGCAGAGTATGCCCTTTTCATCTGAGTTCTTGATATCACTGAATTTTTTCCCAATTTGACTGCAAAGAATTAATATCTTATTTTAAAATGTGCATTTATTTGGTTGCTATTAAAACTGAACTTTTTTCTACTCTTTATTCTTATCCACACCATAATGATTATCTGGGTCATGAAGATCTTTGTCCAGATAATCACAATGGTGTGATCACTCACACTCATCTAGAGCCAGACATCCTGGAATGTGAAGTCAAGTGGGCCTTAAGAAGCATCACTACGAACAAAGCTAGTGGAGGTGATGGAATTCCAGTTGAGCTATTTCAAATCCTAAAAGATGATGCTGTGAAAGTGCTACACTCAATACGTCAGCAAATTTGGAAAACTCAGCAGTGGCCACAGGACTGGAAAAGGTCAGTTTTCATTCCAATCCCAAAGAAAGGCAATGCCAAAGAATACTCAAAGTACTGCACAATTGCACTCATCTCACATGCTAGTAAAGTAATGCTCAAAATTCTCATGACTATGCCAAAGCCTTTGACTGTGTGGATCACAATAAACTGTGGAAAATTCTGAAAGAGACGGGGATACCAGACCACCTGACCTGCCTCTTGACAAACATGTATGCAAGTCAGGAAGCAACAGTTAGAATTGGACATGTAACAACAGACTGGTACTAAATAGGAAAAGGAGTACATCAAGGCTGTTTATTTAATTTATATGCAGTTTATTTATTTAATTTATAAGCAGTCACCCTGCTTATTTAATTTATATGCAGAGCACATCATGAGAAACGCTGGGCTGGAGGAAGCACAAGCTGGAATCAAGATTGCTGGGAGAAATATCAATAACCTCAGATATGCAAATGACACCACCCTTATGGCAGAAAGTGAAGAAGAACTAAAGAGTCTCTTGATGAAAGTGAAAGAGGAGAGTGAGAAAGTTGGCTTAAAGCTCAACATTCAGCAAACTAAGATCATGGCATCCGGTCCCATCACTTCATGGCAAATAGATGGGTAGACAGTGGGAACAGTGGCTGACTTTATTTTGGGGGGCTCCAAAATCACTGCTGCTGCTGCTGCTAAGTCGCTTCAGTCATGTCCAACTCTGTGCGACCCCATAGACGGCAGCCCACCAGGCTCCCCCGTCCCTGGGATTCTTCAGGCAAGAACACTGGAGTGGGTTGCCATAAAATCACTGTAGATGGTGATTGCAGTCATGAAACTGAAAGATGCTTACTCCTTGGAAGGAAAGTTATGACCAACTTAGACAGCATATTAAAAAGCAGAGACATTCCTTTCTGAACAAAGGTCCATCTAGTCAAGGCTATGGTATTTCCAGTTGCCATGTATGGATGTGAGAGTTGACCATAAAGAAAGCTGAGCACTGAAGAACTGATGCTTTTGAACTGTGGTGTTGGAGAAGACTCTTGAGAGTCCCTTGGACTGCAAAGAAATCCAACCAGTCCATCCTAAAGGAGATCAGTCGTGGGTGTTCATTGGAAGGACTGATGTAGAAGGTGAAACTCCAATATTTTGTCCACCTGATATGAAGAGCTGACTCATTTGAAAAGTCCCTGATGCTGGGAAAGATTGAGGGCAGGAGGAGAAGGGGACGACAGAGGATGAGATGGTTGGATGGCAACACCAACTCAGTGGACATGGGTTTAGGTAGACTCCAGGAGTTGGTGATGAATAGGGAGGCTTGGCATGCTGCAGTTCATGGGGTCACAAAGAGTCGGACATGACTGAGAGACTGAACTGAACTGAACTCTTGTCCAATTTTCTGTTCTGATACCGAAATTTAAGATATTCTTTGTCATACATGGAGGTTTTCTCCTTTGGCTAAGTATTGGGCTATATTATATATCTATATATTCTAATATTAAATTGCACTCCTAAAATAATAATCTTTGCTTATGTTGTAGTATGATTTTTGTCTTGCTGAATTTGATTTGCTGGTATTTTGTTTAGGATTTTTTGCATCTATGTTCTTAACTGACATTAAGTTTTCTCTGTGTTTAGTACATGTATTAATTATGTTTTGTGGGCAGGATAACTTTAGCTTTATAAAATGAATGGGGCTTAGTTTCTTCTTTTCCTCTATGCTGGAAACTACTTTTAGAGGATGGAAATTATCTGTCCCTTGTAAATTATAAAGGAGTTGTTGTTCATGAAACTACCTGGACACTATAAAATCATTGGAGGAAATGTTTTTAAACAGCACAGTTTCCCCCCATGTTTTATACATCTTTGTGATTTTAATTTGCTAATTTACCTAGAAAATCATCCATTTTTATTGAGATTTTCAAATTCATTAACAGGATCAAGATTTCTTGAAATTTAGTACATATACTATACAATTCATCCATTTAACATGGTTGTAGTATGTTCATGGAGCTGTATATTCACAGCTATCACCAGAATCATCACCAAGAATTTTAGAACAATTTCAAAATCCCCAAATGAAACTCCATAGCCATTAACAGTCTCACTTTGCATGTCCCCTTTATTCCGCCTCTGCTTTTTGTCACCATAGATTTGCCTACTCTGGATTTTTCTTCTATTAATAAATGGAATCATAGGATATGTAGTCTTTTGTGACTGGATTCTCACAGTTAAGGTAATGTTTACAAGGCTCACTCTATTTTAACATGGACTAGTATGTCAGTCTTTCTTTAACTTTTGTAAAATTAGTAGACTTTTATTTTTAGAACAGTTTTAGTTTTACAGAAAGTGAGCATAGTACAGAGTTCCCATATACTCCTCTCTTCTTACTCCTCTGACCATAGTTTTCTCCACTAACATCTTGCATTGGTGTGGTTCATTTGTTAACTAAAGTTCATAATTTACATGAGGGTTCACTCTGTGTGTTGTACAGTTCTGTGTGTTTTCACAAATACATAAAGTGAAGTTGCTCAGTTGTGTCGGACTCTTTTCGACCTCATGGACTGTAGCCTACCAGACTCCATCCATGGAATTTTGCAGGCAAGAATACTGGAATGGGTTGCCATTTCCTTCTCCAGGGAGTCTTCCTGACCCAGGGATCGAACCTGGGCCTCCTGCATTGCAGGCAGAAACTTTACCATCTGAGCCACTACTTTGTCCACAATTATAATATCATATGGAAAAGTTTTGATGAGTAGTTGGAGCACAGGGGATTTTTGGTACAGTGCTTCTCTCCCCCAGAACCTCTGGCAACCACTGATTTTTTTTTTTACTGTTTCCATGGTTTTATCTTTTCCACAATGCCATGTAGTTGGAATCATACAGAATGTAGCCTTTTCAGATTGTTTTCTCTTACTTAGTAATATGCATTTAAGGTTCCTCCATGTCTTTTCATGCCTTGATTGCTCATTTCTCTTTTGGGACTAAATAGTAAAAGATGCTTGCTTCTTGGAAAAAAAAAAGCTATGACAAACCTAAACAACATATTAAAAAGCAGAGACATTACTTTGCCAACAAAGGCCCATCTAGTCAAAGCTATGGTTTTTCCAGTTGTCATGTATGGATGTGAGAGTTGGACCATAAAGAAAGCTGAGCACTGAAGAACTGAGCTTTTGAACTGTGCTTTTGGAGAAGACTCTTGAGAGTCCCTTGGACTGCAAGGAGATCAAGCCAGTCAGTCCCTAAAGGAAAGCAGTCCTGAATATTCATTGGAAGGACTGATGCTGAAGCTAAAGCTCTGATAACTTTGATCACATGATGTGAAGAATTGATTCATTGGAAAAGACCCTGATGTTGGGAAAGATTGAAGGCAGGAGAAGAAGGGGATGACAGAGGATGAAATGTATGGATGGCATCACTGACTTGATAGGCATGAGTTTGGGCAACTTCCAGGAATTGGTGATGGACAGGGAAGCCTGGTGTGCTGTGGTCCATGGGATCACAAAGAGTCAGACACAACTGAGCAACTGAGCTGAATATTCATTTGTCTGGATAGACCACAGTTTATTTATCCATACACTAACTGAAGGACATCTTACTTGTTTCCAAGTTTGGGAAATTATGAATAAAGCTGCTGTAAACATCCGTGTGGAGGTTTTTGTGTGGACCTGTTTTCAACATGTTTGGGTAAATACCAAGGAGAATAATTGCTGGATCATATAGTAAGTGTATGCTTGGTTTTGTAAGAAAATGCCAAATTCTCCTTCAAATTGGCTATTCCATATTGTATTCCCACCAGTGATGAATGGGAGTTCTAGTTGCTCTGCTGCTGCTGCTACTGCTGCTAAGTCGCTTCAGTCGTGTCCGACTCTGTGCAACCCCGTAGATGGCAGCCCACCAGGCTCCCCCGTCCCTGGGATTCTCTAGGCAAGAATACTGGAGTGGGTTGCCATTTCCTTCTCCAATGCATGAAAGTGAAAAGTGAAAGTGAAGTCACTCAGTCGTGACCAACTCTTCGCGACCCCATGGACTGCAGCCTACCAGGCTCCTCCGTCCATAGGATTTTCCAGGCAAGAGTACCGGAGTGGGGTACCATTGCCTTCTCCGCTAGTTGCTCTACATACTTCCTAACATTTGCTGTTCTCAGTTGTTTAAATTTTACCCATCCTAATAGTGCATAGTCAAAGCTATGGTTTTTCCAGTAGTCATGTATGCATGTGAGACTTGGACCATGAAAAAGGCTGAATGTTGAAGAATTGATGCTTTTGAACTGTGGTGCTGGAGAAGACTCTTGAGAGTCCCTTGGACTGCAAGGAGATCCAACCAGTCAGTCCTAAAGGAAATCAACCCTGAATATTCATTGGAAGGACTGATGCTGCAGCTGAAGCTCCAATACTTTGGCCACTTGATGCAAAGAACCAACTCATAGTAAAGACCCTGATACTGGGAAGTATGCAGGGCAGGAGGAGAAGGGGATGACAGAGGATGAGATGGTTGGATGGCATCACTGACTAAACGGATAAACCAACTCATAGTAAAGACCCTGATACTGGGAAGTATGCAGGGCAGGAGGAGAAGGGGATGACAGAGGATGAGATGGTTGGATGGCATCACTGACTAAACGGATATGAGTTCGAGCAAACTCTGGGAGATAGTGGAGGACAGAGGAGCCAGGCATGCTGCAGCCCATGGAGTCACAAAGAGTCAGGCACAAATTAGTGAACAACAACAGATAATACATAGTAATATTTCATTATTGTTTTAATTTGCAATTCCTTAGTTATACATGATGTGGAGCATCTTTTCATATACTTATTTGCCATCTATATGTCTTTTTTTTGGTAAAGTGTTCAGATTCTTTGCTGCTGCTGCTGCTAAGTTGCTTCAGTCGTGTCCGACTCTGTGCGACCCCATAGACAGCAGCCCACCAGGCTCCCCCGTCCCTGGGATTCTCCAGGCAAGAACACTGGAATGGGTTGCCATTTCCTTCTCCAATGCATGAACGTGAAAAGTGAAAGTGAAGTCGCTCAGTCGTGCCCGACTCTTCGCAACCCCATGGACTGCAGCTTACCAGGCTCCTCCATCCATGGGATTTTCCAGGCAAGAGTACTTTACCCATTCTTAAATTGGATTGTTTTCTTTCTATGGAGTTTTAAGTAATCTTTGTATATTTAAGGTACAAGTCTTTTATCCAAGCTATATTGCAAATATTTCTCCTAGTCTGTAATTTCTCTTTTCATTCTTCTGACAATGTCTTTAACAAAACAATTTTTAAGAATAAAATATATTTTTACAGCTAAATAATATTTCACTGAATGGCTATTCCAGATTTTTTAAATTCATTCACTAGTTGGTAGACACTTGAGTTGTCCCCTTTTGGCTATTATAAATAGTGCTACTATGAATATTTGTGTAAAAAATTTTGTTGGACATACATTTTCATTTCTCTTGGATAGATACCTAGGAGTGGAACTGCTGGGTCGTATGGCTACTTTATATTTAACTTTTTGAGGAACTGCCAAACTGTTTTCCATAGAAACTGCCTGGCTTCTCCGAAGCAACTGTCCCATTTTACATTCCCACTGGCAATGTGGGGGGAGGGAGTTCCATTTTGTTCCATATCCTCACCAACACTTAATATTGTCAGTCTTTTTGAATATAGCTGTTGTAGTGGATATGAAGTAGTATCTCTTTGTGTTTTGATTTGCATTTCTCCAATGACTCTATGTTGAGCACATTTTCATATGCTTATTGACCATTTGCATACCTTCTTTTCCTCTTTACTTTTGCATACCTTCTTTTCCTGTTCACTTTTTATATTCTCTTCCATGAGAATTTCACTGATTTTACTAACACCTTCATATAGATGATTTTCAAATATTAACTTCCATATCTGATCTTTCTTCTGAGATTTTCTCAGAGATTAGTGTTCTGATTGCATTTCAGAATTAGTATGTCCCAACTGAAACTCATCTGCTTTCTTCCCAAGCTATTAATTCTTTCTGTGTTCCTAATTTTGTTAATTGTACTATTATTTTTCTAATCACCTGAACTTGAAACATGGCATCATATCTGGATGTAAGAGAAATGGGATAGGAAAGAGTTGATTCATTACCAAGTTCTCTGTTACTTTTGTAATATTTTGCATCTCTTTTCTCTTTATTCTCTCCTTCTTGATCTCTAACCTCTTTTGAACTTTATCAGTCTCTTATTCTCCTGGTTCTCTTATCTCTTATTATTTTATCTCAGGTTATTTTTTACCTTAAGTGACCTTAATTTCTACCTTAAATATTATTTTTACCTTAAATGAACTGCCCCTTTCTTGACCATCTTCCATGATCATCATAAATCTGTCTTGGTTATTTTTATGTAATTCCAAAGTGTGACCTGTAATGTACACACATAATTCCCAAATATATGTTCCTAGTTCTGAAATATCCTGAGAACTTCAGACACATATATCCAACTATCTGTATGACATCTCTATTTCATAGACTTCTCAAACTTAGTACAGTCATCATTTGGTATATGCAGGGAATTGGCTCCAGGACCCCCACAGATACCAAAATCTGAGGATGCTGAAGTCCCTTATATCAAGTGACAGAGTATTTGCACATCCTCCTGTGTACTTTAAATAAGCTCTAGATTAGTTACAATATCTAATACAGTGTAAATGCTATGGAAATGCTTGTAAGTATAATGTAAATTCTATGTAAATAGTTGCCAAAGTATGGCAAATTTAAGTTTTGCTTTGTGGAAGTTTCTGGATTTTTTTTTTTCACATATTGTTAATCTACACTTGGTTAAATCTGCAGATGTGGAACCTGTAGATATAGAGGGCTGACTGTGTGGTTAAACTGAACTAGTCTCCTCCCAGCTGCTCCCAAGCTTGCTCCAACTTCAGTCAATAGCAACACTACTCAGCTGGGGCTCCTGGCCATCGTTCTGTTTCTTTCCCTCTCTGCAAGAGCCAAATATTCACCAAATCTATTCTATCATGTGCTGTGCTAAGTCACTTCCATTGTGTCTGACTCTTGGTGATGCTATGGACCATAGCCCACCAAGCTCCTCTGTCCATGGGATTCTCTGGGCAAGAATACTAGAGTAGGCTGCTGTGCCCTCCTCTAGGGCATCTTCCTGACTCAAGAATTGAACCTGCATCTTTTAGGTCTCCTGCATTGGCAAACGAGTTCCTTACCACTAGTGCCACCTGGGAATCATAAAATTCCCCTGAATCTGCTGTTTGCATCTCCATGCTACTTGTTCATTTAAGTTTTTATCACCTCTCATTGAGATGATTTCAGTGACTCTAAATCTTGTCTTCCTGTCTCTGATCTCTCACTGTGGCCCCACAACTGTCTCTACACAGTCCACAAACACAAAGTTCTTTCCAAACTGAAAATTTAGTCACAGTCATTTCATTACCATGGGAGCTTCCCTGGTACTTCAATTGTAAAGAATCTGCTTGCAATGCAGGAGACCCCGGTGTTCAGTTCCTGGGTCGGAAGATCTCCTGGAGAAGGGAAACGCTACCCACTCCAGTATACTGGCCTGGAGAATTCTATGGATTGTATAGTCCATCAGATAGCAAAGAGTTGGATACGACTGGGGACTTTCACTTTTCACTTTCATTTCATTACAGAGAACAAACAAAAACAATACTAACAACAAAATTAAAACATGAAAATGTTTAGAGTCTCCCTGGTAGCCTGTCACTTTTCTAAAGCATGTAGTTCAAAGTCTTCAACCTAGCATGTGCTTCCTGCCTACTTTTTAAGTGTCATTTGTCATTGCATCCCACCCCCATCTTATCTCAGCAAGATTCTTCTGGGACGTTTAAAAAGTTACCTTGGCTCAGATTATTCTTCCTGGCTTGTCTCCTTTCATCCTTCAAAAACCCTGTCCGGGTGTCCCCTCTCTGGAGTGCATTTTCTAAGGCTTCCAGCTCTGAAATTCTTCTGTACTTCATACAGTGTCATGTTGCAACTCTTTTATTTATACGTGTGTCTTCCCTACTAGACTGTTCAGTTCAGTTCAGTTGCTCAGTTGTGTCCAACTCTTTGCAATTCCCATGGACTGCAGCAGGCCAGGCTTCCCTGTCCATCACCAATTCCTGGAGCATGCTCAAACTCATGTCAATCGAGTTGGTGATGCCATCCAACCATCTCATCCTTCATCGTCCCCTTCTCCTGCTCCCTTCAATCTTTTTCAGCATCACGGTCTTTTCAAATGAATTAGTTCTCCTAATCTTTGGTACCCATTTTTACTTGAGAGCGAGATTACTGGCTTGATTGCTCTATCCCCCTTTTGACTCTCCTTTTTTTCCACCAGATCACCTCTATCTCCTCCCTCCACTTTCTCTTCTCTACCCAACTCTGTGAATCTCTTTCTGTGTTCTGGGCTGTGGAGAACACTTAGGGAACTGATTACTGGCTAGAACTGTCTCGCTTTTTATGATTCCCCTTTATCGTCCTGGTCACCTCTATCTCCTTCCTCCCTCTTCTCTTCTCCATGTAACTCTGTGTACCTCTCTGGGTGTCCCTCACTGTGGAGAAACTTTTCATCTTTAACCTAGATGTTTTATCATCAGTGCTGTATAGATGGAAAAGTCTTGAGGCTACTGTAAGAATAAGACTGAAAACCAGAGGCAGGAGGCTTAAGTCCAAATCCTGAGAACTCCAGAGAACTCCTGACTCCAGGGAACATTAATTGATAGAAGCTCATCAAAAGCCTCCATACCTACACTGAAACCAAGCACAACCCAAAGGCCAACAAGTTCCAGAGCAAGACATACCATGCAAATTTTCCAGCAACATAGGAACATAGCCCTGAGCTTCAATATACAGGCTGCCCAAACTCACACCAAACCCACTGACACCTCAAAACTCAGTACTGAACATTTCATTGCACTCCAGAGAGAAGAAATCCAGCTCCACCCACCAGAACATCGACACAAGCTTCGCTAACCAGGAAACCTTGACAAGCCACCTGTCCAACCCCACCCACAGTGAGGAGACTCCACAATAAAGAGGAACCACAAACTTCCAGAATACAGAAAGGCCACCTAAAACACAGCAATCTAAACAAGATGAAAAGGCAGAGAAATGCTCAGTAGGTAAAAGAACAGGATAAATGCCCACCAAACCAAACAAAAGAGGAAGAGATAGAGAATCTACCTGATGAAGAATTCCGAAAATGTTAGTGACAGTGATCCAAAATCTTGAAAACAAAATGGGGTTACAGAAAAATAGCCTGGAGACAAGGATTGAGAAGATGCAAGAAATGTTTAATAAGGACCTAGAAGAAATAAAAAAGAGTCAATATATAATGAATAATGCAATAAATGAGATCAAAAACACTCTGGAGGGAACCAACAGTAGAATAACAGAGGCAGAAGATAGGATGAGTGAGATAGAAGATAGAATGGTAGAAATAAATGAAGCAGAGAGGAAAAAAGAAAAAAAAGAATTAAAAGAAATGAGGATGATCTCAGAGACCTCTGGGACAATGTGAAACACCCCAACATACAAATCATAGGAGTCCCAGAAGAAGAACACAAAAAGAAAGACCATGAGAAAATACTTGACAAGATAATAGCTGAAAACTTCTCTGAAATGGGGAAGGAAATAGTCACCCAAGTCCAAGAAACCCAGAGAGTCCCAAACAGGATAAACCGAAAGTGAAACACCGCAAGACACATATTAATCAAATTAACAAAGATCAAATACAAAGAACAAATATTAAAAGCAGCAAGGGAAAAACAACAAATAGCACACAAGGGGATTCCCATAAGGATAACAGCTGATCTTTCAATAGAAACTCTTCAGGCCAGGAAGGAATGGCAGGACAACATAAAGTGATGAAACAAAATAACCTACAGCCCACATTGCTGTACCCAGCAAGGATCTCATTCAAATAAGAAGGAGAAATCAAAAGCTTTACAGACAAGCAAAAGCTGAGAGAATTCAGCACCACCAAATGAGCTCTTCAACAAATGCTGAAGGATCTTCTCTAGACAGGAAACACAGAAAGAGTGTATAAACTTGAACCCAAAACAATAAAGTAAATGGCAATGGGGTCATACTTATCAATAATTACCTTAAACATAAATGGGTTGAATGCCCCAAACAAAAGACAAAGACTGGCTGAATGGATCAAAAACAAGACCCCTATATATGTTGTCTACAAGAGACCCACCTCAAAACAAGGGATACAAACAGACTGAAAGTGAAGGGCTGGAAAAAGATATTCCATGCAAACAGAGACCAAAACAAAGCAGGAGTAGTAATACTCATATCAGATAAAATAGACTTTAAAATAAAGGCTGTGAAAAGAGATAAAGAAGGACACTACATAATGACCAAAGGATCAATCCAAGAAGAAGATATAACAATTATAAATATATATGCACCCAACATAGGAGCACCACAGTATGTAATGAAAATGCTAACAAGTATGAAAGGGGAAATTAACAATAACGCAATAATAGTATGAGACTTTAATACCGCACTCACACCTATGGATAGTCAACTAAACAGAAAATTAACAAGGAAACACAAACTTTAAATGATACAATAGACCAGTTAGACCTAATTGATATCTATAGGACATTTCACCCTCAAACAATGAATTTCACCTTTTTCTCAGGTGCACATGGAATCTTCTCCAGGATAGATCATATCCTGGGCCATAAAATCTAGCCTTGGTAAATTCAAAAACTGAAATCATTTCAATCATCTTTTCTGACCTCAATACAGTAAGATTAGATCTCAATTAAAGGAGAAAAACTATTGGAAATTCCAACATATGGAGGCTAAACAACACGCTGCTGAAAAACCAACATCACAGAAGAAATCAAAAAACAAATCAGATGTGGGACGGGGATTCAGGATTGGGAGCTCATATACACCTGTGGTGGATTCATGTCAATGTATGGCAAAACCAATATGGTATTGTAAAGTAAAATAAAGTAAAAATTAAAAACAAACAAACAAACAAACAAAAAAATCAAAATATGCATAGAAACAAATGAAAATGAAAACACAACAACCCAAAACCTATGGGACACTGTAAAAGCAGTGCTAAGGGGAGGGTTCATAGCAATACAGTCTTACCTCAAGAAACAAGAAAAAAAGTCAAATAAATAACCTAACTCTACATCTAAAGCAACTAGAAAAGGAAGAAATGAAGTACCCCAGGGTTAGTAGAAGGAAAGAAATCTTAAAAATTAGGGCAGAAATAAATGCAAAAGAAAGAAAAGAGACCATAGCAAAAATCAACACAGCCAAAATCTGGTTCTTTGAGAAGATAAATAAAATTAACAAACCATTACCCAGACTCATCAAGAAACAAAGGGCGAAGAATCAAATCAACAAAATTAGAAATGAAAATAGAAAGATCACAACAGGCAACACAGAAATACAAAGGATCATAAAAGATTACTATCAGCAACTATATGCCAATAAAATGGACAACTTGGAAGAAATGGACATAAACTTAGAAAAGTACAACTTTCCAAAACTGAACCAGGAAGAAACAGAAAATCTTAACAGACCCATCACAAGCACGGAAGTCAAAACTGTAATCAGAAAACTTCCAGCAAACAAAAGCCCAGGACCAGATGGCTTCACAGCTGAATTCTACCAAAAATTTAGAGATGAGCTAACACCTATCCTACTCAAACTCTTCCAGAAAATTGCACAGGAAGGTAAACTTCCAAACTCATTCTATGAGGCCACCATCACTCTAATACCAAAACCAGACAAAGATGCCACAAAAAAGAAAACTACAGGGCAATATCACTGATGAATATAAACGCAAAAATCCTTAAGAAAATTCTAGCAAACAGAATCCAACAACACATTAAAAAGGTCATACATCATGACCAAGGGGGCTTTATCCCAGGGATGCAAGGATTCTTCAGTATTCACAAATCAAGCATTGTAATACACCACATTAACAAATTGAAAGATAAAAACCATATGATTATCTCAATAGATGCAGGGAAAGCCTTTGAAAAAATTCAACATCTATTTATGATAAAAATAAAAAAAAAAAAAACCTCCAGAAAGCAGGAATAAAAGGAACATACCTCAACATAATAAAAGCTATATATGACAAACTCACAGCAAACATTATTCTCAATGGTTAAAAATTGAAAGCATTTCCCCTAAAGTCAAGTACAAGACAAGGGTGCCCACTCTCACCACTACTATCCAACATAGTTTTGTAAGTTTTGGCCACAGCAATCAGAGCAGAAAAAGAAATAAAAGGATTCCACATTGGAAAAGAAGTAAAACTCTCACTGTTTGCAGATGACATGATCTTCTACATAGAAAACCCTAAAGACTCCACCCTTAGAATCCCTTACAAGAAATGGAGTAGCCATCATGGTCAACAAAAGAGTCCAAAATGCAGTACTTGGATGCAATCTCAAAAATGACAGAATGATCTCTGTTCGTTTCCAAGGAAACCATTCAATATCACAGTAATCCAAATCTATGCCCCAACCAGTAATGCTGAAGAAGCTGAACGGTTCTGTGAAGACCTACAAGACCTTTTAGAACTAACACCCAAAAAAGATGTCCTTTTCATTATAGGGACCTGGAATGCTAAAGTAGGAAGTCAAGAAACACCTGGAGTAACAGGCAAATTTGGCCTTGGAATAAGAACTGGACATGGAACAACAGACTGGTTCCAAATAGGAAAAGGAGTACATCAAGGCTGTATATTGTCACCCTGCTTATTTAACTTATATGCAGAGTACATCATGAGAAAGGCTGGGCTGAAAGAAGCACAAGCTGGAATCAGGATTGCTGGGAGAAATATCAATAACCTCAGATATGCAAATGACACCACCCTTATGGCAGAAAGTGAAGAGAAACTAAAGAGCCTCTTGATGAAAGTGAAAGAGGAGTGAAAAAGTAGGCTTAAAGTTCAACATTCAGAAAATGAAGATCATGGAATCTGGTCCCATCACTTCATGACAAATAGATGGGGAAAGAGTGGAAACAGTGTCAGACTTTATTTTGGGGGGCTCTGAAATCACTGCGGATGGTGATTGCAGCCATGAAATTAAAAGACGTGTACTCCTTGGAAGGAAAGTTATGATCAACCTAGATAGCATATTGAAAAGCAGAAATATTACTTTGTCAACAAAGGTCCATAGTCACGGCTATGGTTTTTCCATTGGTCATGTATGGATGTGAGAGTTGGACTATGGAGAAAACTGAGCATCGAAGAATTGATGTTTTTGAACTGTGGTGTTGGAAAAGACTCTTGAGAGTCCCTTGGACTGCAAGGAGATCCAACACGTCCATTCTGAAGGAGATCAGCTCTGGGATTTCTTTGGAAAGAATGATGCTAAAGCTGAAACTCCAGTACTTTGGCCACCTCATGTGAAGAGTTGATTCATTCAAAAGACTCTGAATGCTGGGAGGATTGGGGGCAGGAGGAGAAGGGGATGACAGAGGATGAGATGGCTGGATGGCATCACTGACTTGATGGACATGAGTCTGAGTAAACTCCAGGAGTTGGTGATGGACAGGGAGGCTTGACGTGCAGCAATTCATGGGGTTGCAAAGAGTCGGACATGACTGAGTGACTGAACTGAACTGAACTGAACTGAAAGACTCCACCAGAAAATTACTACAGCTAATCAATGAATATGGTAAAGTTGCAGGATATAAAATTAACACACAGAAATCCCTTGCAATCCTATACATTATCAATGAGAAAACAGAAAGAGAAATTAAGGAAACAATTCCATTCACAATTGCAATGTAAAGAATAAAATACTTAGGAATATGTCTACATAAAATAACAAATGACCTATATACAGAAAACTATAAAACACTGGTGAAAGAAATGAAAGAGGACACAAATAGATGGAGAAATATACTGTGTTTATGGATCAGAAGAATCAATATAGGGAAAATGAGTATACTACCCAAAGGAATCTATAGATTCAATGCAATCCCTATCAAGCTACCAATGGTATTTTTCACAGAACTAGAACAAATAATTTCACAATTTGTATGGAAATACAAAAAACCTCAAATAGCCAAATCAATCTTGAGAAAGAAAAATGGAACTGGAGAAATCAACCTGCCTGACTTTAGGCTCTACTACAAAGCTACAGTCATCAAGACAGTATGGTACTGGCACAAAGACAGAAATATAGATCAGTGGAACAAATTAGAAAGCCCAGAGACAAATCCACACACCTATGGACACCTTATCTTTGACAAAGGAGGCAAGAATATACCATAGAGAAAAGACAATCTCTTTAACAAGTGGTGCTGGGAAAACTGGTCTACCACTCGTACAAGAATGAAACTAGAACACTTGCTAATACCATACACAAAAATGAACTCAAAATGTATTAAAGATCTAAATGTAAGACCGGAAACTATAAAACTCCTAGAGGAAAACATAGGCAAAACACTCTCCGACATACATCACAGCAGGATCCTCTATGACCCACCTCCCAGAGTATTGGAAATAAAAGCAAAAACAAACAAATGGGACCTAATTAAACTTAAAACTTTTGCACAACAAAGGAAACTATAAGCAAGGTCAAAAGACAACCTTCAGAATGGGAGAAAATAATAGCAAAGGAAGCAACTGACAAAGAATTAATCTCAAAAATATACAAGCAACTCCTACAGCTCAATTCCAGAAAAATAAACGACCCAATCAAAAAGTGGGCCAAAGAACTAAACAGGCATTTCTCCAAAGAAGACCTACAGTTGGCCAACAAACACATGAAAAGATGTTCAACATCACTCATTATCAGAGAAATGCAAATCAAAACCACAATGAGGTACCATTTCACACCAGTCAGAATGGCTGCTATCAAAAAGTCTACAAACAATAAATGTTGGAGAGGGTGTGGAGAAAAAGGAACCTTCTTACACTGTTGGTGGGAACGCAAACTAGTACAACCGTTATGGAGAACAGTGTGGAGATTCCTTAAAAAATTGGAAATAGAACTGTCATATGACCCCACAATCCCACTACTGGGCATACACACTGAAGAAACCAGAATTGAAAAAGACACGTGTACCCCAACGTTCATCACAGCACTGTTTATAATACCCAGGACATGGAAGCAACCTAGATGTCTATCAGCAGGTGAATGGATAAGAAAGCAGTGGTACATATACACAATGGAATATTACTCAGCCATTAAAAAGAATACATTTGAATCAGTTCTAATGAGGTAGATGAAACTGGAGCCTATTATACAGAGTGAAGTAAGCCAGAATGAAAAACACCAATATAGTATACTAACACATATATATGGAATTTAGAAAGATGGTAATGATAACCCTGTATACGAGACAGCAAAAGAGACACAGATGTATAGAATAGTCTTTTGAACTCTGTGGGAGAGGCGAGGGTGGGAAGATTTGGGAGAATGGCATTGAAACATGTCTATTATCATATGTGAAATGAATCACCAGTCCAGGTTAAATGCATGAGACAGGGTGCTCAGGGCTAGTGCACTGAGATGACCCAGAGGGATGGGATGGGGAGGGAGGTGGGAAGGGGATTCAGGATGGGGAACACGTGTACACCCATGGTGGATTCATGTCAATGTACAGCAAAGCCACTATAATATTGTAAAGTAATTAGCCTCCAATTAAAATAAATAAATTTATATTTTTAAAAATACAAAAACAAAAATCAAATGATTTACTTCTTCAAAACAGGTGGCCTAAATATTGGAGTTTCAGCTTCAGCATCAGTCCTTCCAATGAATAATCAGAACGGATTTCTTTTAGGAGTGACAGGTCAGATCTCCTTGCAGTCCAAGGGACCCTCAAGAGTCTTCTCCAACACTGCAGTTCAAAAGCATCAAATCCTTGGCACTCAGCTTTCTTTATAGCCCAAATCTCACATCCATACATGCCAACTGGAAAAGCCATAGCTTTGAATAGATGTATTTTGTTAACAAAGTAATGTTTCTGCTTTTTAATATGCTGTCTATGTTGGTCATAACAGGAGAAAGCATCTTTTAATTTCATGGCTTCAGTCACCATCTGCAATGATTTTGGAGCCCACAAAAATAAAGTTTGTTACTTTTTCCATTGTTTCCCAATCTATTTGCAATTAAGTGATGGGACCGGATGCCATGATCTTTGTTTTTTGAATGTTAAGTTTTAAGCCAGCTTTTCCACTCTCTTCTTTCACATTCATCAAGAGGCTCTTCAGTTCTTCTTTGCTTTCTGTCATAGGGTGGTGTCATCTGCATATCTGAAGTTATTGATATTTCTCCCAGCAACCTTGATTCCAATTTGTGCTTCATACAGCCAGGCATTTTCCATAATGTACACTGCATATAATTTAATTAACCAGGGTGAAAATATACAGCCTTGACGTACTCCTTTCCTGATTTGGAATCAGTCTCTTGTTCCATGTCCAGTTCTAACTGTTGCTTCCTAACCTGCATACAGATTTCTCAGGAGGCAAGTAAGGTGCTCTGGTATTCCCATCTCTTGCAGAATTTTCCACAGTTTACTGTGATCCACACAGTCAAAGACTTTGGTGTAATCAATAAAGCAGAAGTAGATTTTTTTGGAACTCTCTTGCTTTTTCTATGATCCAATGAATGTTAGCAATTTGATATCTGCTTCCTCTGCCTTATCTGAATCCTGCTTGAACATCTGGAAGTTCTCGGTTCACATACTGTTGAAGCCTGATTTGGAGAATTTTGAGCATTACTTTGCTAACATGTGACATGAGTGCAACTGTGTGGTAGTGTGAACATTTTTTGGCATTGCCTTTCTTTGGTATTTGAATGAAAACTGACCTTTCCCAGGCCGGTGGCCACTGCTGAGTTTTCCAGGTTTGCTGGCATCTTGAGTGCAACACTTTAACAGCATCATCTTTTAGGATATGAAATAGCTCACCTGGAATTCCATCACCTCCACTAGCTTTATTTGTACTGATGTTTCTAAGGCCCACTTAACTTCACGTTCCAGAATGTTTGGCTCTAGCTCAGTGATCACACCACTGTGGTTATCTGGGTCATGAATATCTTTGTATATAGTTCTTCTGTGTACTTTCGCCACGTCTTCTTAATACATTCTGCTTCTGTTAAGTCCATACCACTTCTGTCCTTTATTGTGCCCATCTTTGCATGAAATGTTCCCTTGATATCTCTAATTTTCTTAAGAGATCTCTAGTCTTTCCCATTCTATTGTTTTCCTCTATTTCTTTGCTTTGATAACTGAGGAAGGCTTTCTTATCTCTCATTGCTATTCTTTGGAACTCTGCATTCAAATAGGAATATCTTTCCTTTTTCCCTCTGCCTTTAGCTTCTCTTCTTTCCTCAGGTGTTTGTAAGATGTCCTCAGACAGCCATTTTGCCTTCTTGCATTTCTTTTTCTTGGAGATGGTGTTGATCACTGCCTCCTGTACAATGTCACGAACCTCTATTCATAGTTCTTCAGGCACTCTGTCTATCAGATCTAATCCCTTGAATCTATTTGTCACTTCCACTGTGTAATCGTATAGAATTTGATTTAGCTTATACCTGAATGGTCTAATGGTTTTCCCTACTTTCTTCAGTTTAAGTCTGAGTTTTATAATAAGGAGTTCATGCTATGAGCCACAGTTGGCTCCTGTTCTTGTTTTTACTGACTGTATAGAGCTCCTCCATCTTTGGCTGCAAGGAATATAATCAATCTGATTTCGATATTGACCACCTGGTGATGTCCATGTGTAGAGTTGTCTCTTGTGTTGTTTGAAGAGGGTGTTTGCTATGACCAGTGCATTCTCTTGGCAATCTGTTAGCCTTTGCCCTTCTTCATTTTGTATTCCAAGGCCAAACTTCCCTGTTATTCCAGATATCTCTTGACTTCCTACTTTTGCATTCCAGTCCCTTATGATGAAAAGGACATTGTAGGGGGGGGGCGGTGTTAGTTCTAGAAGGTCTTGTAGGTCTTCATAGAACCATTCAACTTCAGCTTCTTCAGCATTACTGGTTGGGGCATAGACTTGGATTATGGTGAAATTGAATGGTTTGCCTCATAGACGAACAGAGATCATTCTGTTGTTTTTGAGATTGCATGCAAGTACTGCATTTCAGACTCTTTTGTTGACTATGAGGGCTGCTCCATTTCTTCTAAGGGATTCTTGCCCATAGTAGTAGATATAATTCAATTCAAACCATTGCTAGATTTGTGATAATGTAATCATGGGTTGGCATATTTTACCCTTCCTTTATCTACTCCCCTGGTGGCTCAGATGGTTAAGCGTCTGTCTACAATGCGGGAGACCTGGGCTTGATCCCTGGGTCTGGAAGATCCCCTGGAGAAGGAAATGGCAACCTACTCCAGTACTCTTGCCTGGAGAATCCCATGGAGTGAGGAGCCTGGTAGGCTACAGTCCATGGGGTCACAAAGAGTCGGACACGACGGAGTGACTTCACTTTCACTTTATCTATTTAAGAAAACAACAACAACGGGTTTCTGAGTAAAATTTAAGAGTATAAATATAAGCTGTTAGGGGATGTTTTACCTGGTTCAGAAAACAGACTGTTTCCAAGCTCTCTGACAACATACTTCTGCTGCTAAGTCGTGTCCAACCCTGTGCAACCCCATAGACGGCACCCCACCAGGCTCCCCCATCCCTGGGATTCTCCAGGCAAGAACACTGGAGTGGGTTGCCATTTCCTTCTCCAATGCATGAAAGTGAAAAGTGAAAGTGAAGTCGCTCAGTCGTGTCCGACTCTCCGCGATCCCATGGACGGCAGCCCACCAGGCTCCTCCATCCATGGGACTTTCCAGGCAAGAGTACTGGAGTGGGGTGCCATTGCCTTCTCCACTAACAATATACATTTGTATATAAATAATTAGCATGCTGATTCAAATGATCTTTATCTACTCATCGGGGCATACTGTATCAAGACCTCTATTAGACAATATTTTGTTTGTTGTTTCTAATATCATTTCTGTTTTTATGTAATAAAGATCAGTCATTTCAAAAGAAGGTATAATTTGGAATTGTCAAGACATCAGAATGCCCCACTGCACCAAGTCTGTTTTAGAGAGGCCTAACCAGTCTATCCTAAAGGAGATCAGCCCTGGGTGTTCATTGGAGGGACTGATGCTGAAGCTAAAACTCCAATATTTTGGCCACTTCATGTGAAGAGTTGACTCATTGGAAAAGACTCTGATGCTGGGAGGGATTGGGGGCAGGAGGAGAAGGGGACGACAGAAGATGAGATGGCTGGATGGTATCACCGACTCGATGGACATGAGTTTGAGTGAACTTTGGGAGTTGGTGATGGACAGGGAGGCCTGGCGCGTTGTAATTCATGGGGTCACAAAGAATTGGACAAGACTGAGCGACTGAACTGAACTATAAACACAGATACATTTAAGCATCCTCATTAAAGAGCATTAAAATAGAACAGTCTTTTGGACTCTGTGGGAGAGGGAGAGGGTTGGATGACTTGGGGGAATGGCATTGAAACATGTATAATATATAAGAAACGAATTGCCAGTCCAGGTTTGATACAGAATGCTTGGAGCTGGTGCACTGGGATGACCCAGAGGGGTGGTAAGGGGAGGGAGGTAGGAGCGGGGGGTTCAGGATGGGGAACACATGTATGCCCATGGCAGATTCATGTTGATGTGTGGCAGAACCAACACAATATTGTAAAGTAATTAGCCTCCAATTAAAATAAATTTAAATTAAAAAATTTTTTGAAAAATGCCCCCATGCAATAAGACCTGAATCTGTTTACCCGGTTGTTTGGTATATAAACCAACTCCACTTAGGAACCAAAACACCCAGGGCTTTAAGAGACTATAAAGAAAGAGAAATAACCATGTGTCTGTGTTATTTTTACAGTTACAACAAAATCTAAGTAGTGTAAAAGTTTTCAAAGGAAATGTAAAGAAGTGTCCTAGTAACTCAAATACTATTTGAGTCAGGAAAGAGAGCACAGAGGTCATCCAAGGCAACTCTACTCTGACAACAAAACTCTTAACAGAAGCCCTAGGGATCCAGCCTCCGCTTAAAGATTTCCAGAGCCTCAGAGCTTCTGGTCTCCCAAAGCTCCTCCCATCATCCAACAGCTCAAGGCATGGACAGTTTCTTTACATGGGGTCAAGTTTCCTTACATCTGCCTCCCTGTAATTCCTACGCTTGGTTCAAGTATCTGGGGGGTGGGGGGAGCTAATGGTTTTTATGATTTCTACATGGCAATTTTCACATCTGTGTTCTCAGTGGACCTTCTCAATAACCCTGTGAGACAGAGGTTCTACAACTCTTGTCTTATCAGTGAAGACAAAGAGGCTGAGACAGACTAAGTTCTGTGCAGGGTGGTGAAGTGACAGAGGCAAGGCTTCAACTCAGCTTCCTTAAATCCACCTTTTATGTCATTTTCATTACTCTGTCTTGTTGAAACATGTAAAAAAGAAACCTTCTGCTTCCCCATGAGAACAAACCTTGAAGATAGAAAGGGGTAGAATAATTGAAGGTACAATTTTCACCAGTGTCCCAGAAAGATCTCTGCCACCCACGTGGCCTTAAATTCCCCAGACAGAGGGACCCGGTTCTGTGTTTCCAGCCATGAGTTCAGAACACACTAGCTGACTCCCCATCTGGATGTCCCACATGACCTCAAATTCAGCAGGTTTCAAGCTGAATTGATCACTTGCTCCTCAATCTCTCTCCACCTTCCACTCCTGATGTTGGTCAGAAATAGCACACTCTACCCAGGCAGCTATGCTAGAAACACGGAGAATTATGCTAGACACTTGTCTCTCCCTTGCCACCACCCCCAAACATCATAAGGATTCCATGACTTTGAAATCACTTTTGATCTGCCTCTCCCCTCCATCCCCACTGCTACAGCCCCATTCCATTCACCATGGAATTTCACTTTAGACAAATTCAGAAGCCTCCTAAATGGTCTCTGTGCCTCGAGAAGCAGCCTTCTCACACCCACCTGCCTCCATGTGAACCACCGCCAACAGGGTGCAGTATGACATCCCGTGTCCCTCCCCTGCTACCCACCTGTAAGTGGCTTCATGTTTGCCTCCAGAAAGTGAAACTGAAAGTTGCTCAGTCGTGTCCAACTCTCTGCGACCCCATGGACTATACAGTCCATGGAATTCTCCAGGCCAGAATACTGAAGTGGGTAGCCTTTCCCTTCTCCAGGGGATCTTCCCAACCCAGGGATCAAACCCAGGTCTCCTGCATTGCAGGTGGATTCTTTATCAACTGAGCCACAAGGTAAGCACAAGAATACTCCAGAAGGCACTGTTAACGTCAGCTGATCAAGAAATTCACTGGGACATAGATGGGATATCTTTATATTTTTTAACTTCCCCAAGTGATTTGAATGAGTCAGAAAAGTTGGAAAGTAATTCATGTGAAGGCCAAGTTGTTACCCTCAATGATCTGATTCCTCTCTAGTCATCATTCCTGTCTCTTCCCCCTCAGCAAAGATCATCCCAGAGAATACATAGCATGCCAGCTCACACCTCTGTGCCCTTATTGAAACTGACCTCTCAGCCTATAATGTTTTTCTACTCTTGGCCTACTTCTACTGAACCTTCAAAACTTAACCAAGATGTCAATTCTTCAAGAAGTATTCTGTGACCTCATCAGACTGGATTAGCCACCCCTCCCCATCACATCGCACAGAGTTCTCTATCATAGTGCTTAAGACTTTGTTCTGAATTGATTTCTTTATGTGTCTGACTCCCTGGCAAGCCCATAAACTCCTCAAAACCAAGGACTGTGTTTATCTATTACTGGCAAATGTCTCACGTGATAGGTGCTCAGTAAATGTCAATCTGCATTGAGCCTAATTTCAAGCCAAGCCCCCGCAGTGACTAACAAGACATTTGTGTTTTAGGAAATTCAGTTCACCTGCTTGGGCCTCAATTCCCACATCTGTAAGCTAGGATAACAAATCCCAGGTTCATTCATACGCCAAACATGGGAATATCCACTAAGTGTCAGGTACTGGGTTATATGAAGAGTGAACCAATCATTTGGGTTTTGTAAACTGTTACACAACATTCCAAAAATATTTCTGCAATTTTAACTTCTGCTTAGTCTCTCTGGACCAGAAATAACAATTTCCTTCAATAAAACAAAAGTCTACTAAGCTTTAGTTTACATTAGGTTCATCAAGGCATCAGGGTAAAGTCATTTGGCCCAAAGGGAAGGCACTGGCCTAACTGGGGGTGGAGGTGCACCCTGGGAAAGCACATCATATAGAGAAGAATATGTCCCTGTCTCTGGCAGGGACAGTGCTAACCCCCCAGAGACAGGGGACTCACAGCTGAGCACCCCTGAAGAAAGGTCACTGAGCCCCAGTCTTTCTCCCTGCTGATTTCAGTTTCACACTTGCTCAGGGTTCCATGGGAAAGGGTGTGGAGCCTGACCCCACAAGTTACACTGGGCTTAACCACCTGGCTTCCTGAGGGTCATCTAGGACTTCCTGAAGCTTGTCCACTCAAATTAATAAGTGCCAGGTACTGGGTTATATGAAGAGTGAACCAATCATTTGGGTTTTGAACCCAACTCTCAGGGCTGAGTCCCCTGAGATGTTCCTGGCAATGTCAGTGAGAGGATGAAAAAATATACTCCATGCAAATGGAAAGCAAAAGAAAGTTGGAGTAGCAATCCTCATATCAGACAGAATAGACCTTAAAATAAAGATTACAAGAGATAAGGAAGGACACTACATAATGATCAGTGATCAGTCCAAGAGGAAGACATAACAATTGTAAATATCTATGCACCCGACATAGGAGCACCTCAATACTTAAGATAAACACTAACAGACATAAAAGGAGAAATTGACAGTAATTCAGGATTGGGAGCTCATATACACCTGTGGTGGATTCATGTCAATGTATGGCAAAACCAATATGGTATTGTAAAGTAAAATAAAGTAAAAATTAAAAAAAAAATAGTAGGAGACTTTAACACCTCCTCTTACATCAATGGACAGATGATCAAAACAAAATTAATAAGGAAACACAAGTCTTAAATGATACATTAGGCAAGATGAATCTCATTGATATCTTCAGGACATTCCATCCAAATGCAGAAGAATACACTTTCTTCTCAAGTGCACATGGAACATTCTCCAGGATAAACCACATCTTAGGTCACAAATCAAACCTCACTAAATTTAAGAAAATTGAAATCTTATCAAACATATTTTCTGATGACAGTACTGTGGGACTAGATATATTCAGGACATTCCATCCAAATGCAGAAGAATACACTTTCTTCTCAAGTGCACATGGAACATTCTCCAGGATAAACCACATCTTAGGTCACAAATCAAACCTCACTAAATTTAAGAAAATTGAAATCTTATCAAACATATTTTCTGATGACAGTACTGTGGGACTAGATATCAATTACAAGAAAAAAACCTGCAAAACACACAAACACATGGAGATTAAACAATAAGTTTCTAAATAATGAACAGATTACTGAAGAAATCAAAAGGAAAGTAAAAAAATTCCTGGAAACAAATGACAAT
>SJYT01077100.1:9406-27218 GCA_006410635.1 Cephalophus harveyi
CTTGAGAGTCCCTTGAACTGCAAGGAGATCCAACCAGTCCATTCCAAAGGAGATCAATCCTGGGATTTCTTTGGAAGGAATGATGCTAAAGCTGAAACTCCAGTACTTTGGCCACCTCATGCGAATAGTTGACTCATTGGAAAAGACTCTGATGCTGGGAGGGATTGGGGGCAGGAGGAGAAGGGGACGACAGAGGATGAGGTGACTGGATGGCATCACCGACTCAATGGACATGAGTTTGAGTGAACTCTGGGAGTTGGTGATGGACAGAGAGGCCTGGTGTGCTGCAATTCATGGGATCACAAAGAGTCAGACACGACTGAACGACTGAACTGAACTGAACTGATTCATAGTGTTACCACTTTTATTATTATTGGGCTGTATTGGGCTATCTAAAATTTCCCAAACTATCTCTTTTATTACTTTGTTTTTCTTTACTAATGAATTCTATTCCATATACCAATTATATTTTCTTCTCAAAAAATATTCCTTGTGCTTTTGTTATTCCTAAGCACAATTTAACTCACAACCCACCAACAGATACACAAATTATCTTTTTCTTTGGAACTGTTTACAATGAATAATATAGTGCCAGATACAGTAGTATTTTTCTCTCTTCTAAAGAATTGCATTAATTTTTTTTTTGAGGTGGGGGATTGGTTTCTACTTTGGGCAAAATTGCTTTAAGATATCTTGGATTAATTTAGGAAGGAAAGAAACTTACTGCAAACATTCTGAAGTTCACAAATTCACCTGAAAGTTTAAGGATCAAAGCTCAGAAAAGGAATAGGAACTAAGATAGAGAAAACTCTCACTTATAGAAAAGTCTGTGGGGGCAAGGTCACAAGCCCTGCTGCCACAGGGAATTGGTTTCTACTTTGGTCAAAATTGCTTTAAGATATCTTGGATTCATTTAGGAAGGAAAGAAACTTACTGCAAACATTCTGAAGTTCACAAATTCACCTGAAAGTTTAAGGATCAAAGCTCAGAAAAGGAATAGGAACTAAGATAGAGAAAACTCTCACTTATAGAAAAGTCTGTGGGGGCAAGGTCACAAGCCCTGCTGCCACTCAATATACTCTCTTAGTTATTATTTATCACACTGTTCTACTTATGTACATTTTTACAATACCATTTGATATCTGCAAAGTTACTATTTACTTATTATAAAGTACTTTGACTGTGTGGATCACAATAAACTGTGGAAAATTCTGAAAGAGATGGGAATACCAGACCACCTGACCTGCCTCTTGTGAAACCTATATGCAGGTCAGGGAGCAACAGTTAGAACTGGACATGGAACAACAGACTGGTTCCAAATAGGAAAAGGAGTATGTCAAGGTTGTATATTGCCTCCCTGCTTATTTAACTTATATGCAGAGTACATCATGAGAAATGCTGGGCTGGAAGAAGCACAAGCTTGAATCAAGATTGTTGGGAGAAATATCAATAACCTCAGATATGCAGATGACACCACCCTTATGGTAGAAGGTGAAGAGGAACTAAAAAGCCTCTTGATGAAAGTGAAAGTGGAGAGTGAAAAAGTTGGCTTAAAGCTTAACATTCAGAAAACGAATATCATGGCATCTGGTCCCATCACTACATGGCAAATAGATGGGGAAACAGTGNAGTACATCATGAGAAATGCTGGGCTGGAAGAAGCACAAGCTTGAATCAAGATTGTTGGGAGAAATATCAATAACCTCAGATATGCAGATGACACCACCCTTATGGTAGAAGGTGAAGAGGAACTAAAAAGCCTCTTGATGAAAGTGAAAGTGGAGAGTGAAAAAGTTGGCTTAAAGCTTAACATTCAGAAAACGAATATCATGGCATCTGGTCCCATCACTACATGGCAAATAGATGGGGAAACAGTGGAAACAGTGTCAGACTTTATTTTTTTGGGCTCCAAAATCACTGCAGATGGTGATTGCAGTCATGAAATTAAAAGATGCTTACTCCTTGGAAGAAAAGTTATGACCAACCTAGATAGCATATTCAAAGCAGATATATCACTTTGCCAACAAAGGTCTGTCTAGTCAAGGTTATGTTTTTTCCAGTAGTCATGTATGTATGTGAGAGTTGGACTGTGAAGAAAGCTGAGCGCTGAAGAATCAATGCTTTTGAACTGTGGTGTTGGAGAAGACTCTTGAGAGTCCCTTGGACTGCAAGTAGATCCAACCAGTCCATTCTAAAGGAGATCATTCCTGGGTATTCTTTAGAAGGACTGATGCTAAAGCTGAAACTCCAGTACTTTGGCCACCTCATGCAAAGAGTTGACTCATTGGAAAAGACTCTGATGCTGAGAGGGATTGCGTGCAGGAGGAGAAGGGGACGACCGAGGATGAGATGACTGGATGGCAACACCACCTCAATGGACATGAGTTCGAGTGAACTCTGGGAGTTGGTGATGGTCAGGGAGGCCTGTCGTGCTGCGATTAATTGCGTTGCAAGTAGTCAGACATGACTGAGCAACTGAACTAAACTGAACTGAAGTTGTCTTATAATGTTATGACCCACCTATGCACAAAACTACTTTCTGCCATTAAAGATATCAACATAATTTGTTTTTGGTTAGTTGATTCTGTGTATTGATCTATACTTTGTATATAATTAATTGATAATATCTCATTATCTCAGGAATATATATAAATTATTCAATATCCAAGAGCTATAGGCACCAAGTATATGAAAAGAAAATAAAGAGGAACTCTATCTAAAGTTCCTGCCCATGATTTATCAAACTGCAAGCATTCCCTTTACCTGCTCGTTACCCTCCCCTCTTAACCTTTCCTCTCATCTGGTTAAATGGTTTTTTCATTCAGGCTAACTGGGGACTGCTTCTTTCTANCAAGAGCTATAGGCACCAAGTATATGAAAAGAAAATAAAGAGGAACTCTATCTAAAGTTCCTGCCCATGATTTATCAAACTGCAAGCATTCCCTTTACCTGCTCGTTACCCTCCCCTCTTAACCTTTCCTCTCATCTGGTTAAATGGTTTTTTCATTCAGGCTAACTGGGGACTGCTTCTTTCTATTTGGATGATCTGTATGATTTACTCATTTTTCTGTTCCTCAAGATGATATCCATTTTTAGTAAACATTTTTGGTATTTCTGCTAATTGCCTTTGGATCTCTTACACTATGTTGATGCTCTGCTCCCTAGCTTTGGTGGGCTTTGTTTTCTATTACCTGTACCCAGAACTTGCAGCAAACACAGCTCCCAAGTATTTGGAGCTGCGCTTCTCTATGTACACCTATAGTAAGATCCCTCATCTACCACTGCTTGCCCAGACAGCTCTTGGTTCATGAATAACTGCTGTATAAATATGAAAGCCTATTTCCCTGAGCTCTCTTTGGCTCGGGTTGGACTTTACTGTAACTATACCCTTAGTTCCTCCTTCTTCCCAGATTTCCTTCCTGACTGCACTTCACTCAAGTTATGTTTTCTGACCTGTCACAGGTATCTAAACCCTTCCTCAGCTGTTTAAAGTTTTCTACTGCCAAATTCATAACTTAGTGCTTAAGCTGAGCTGTATTTTAAGACATATTTCTTTTTGAACTGTTCAGTGTTAATCTTTCACTTTATTATATATAGTAATATTAGCTGTTAGCCCTGTTCATCCTGATTCTTCCATCTCAAATTATTGTTTACATGCTTCAGGCTGAGTTTTAGTTATAATATCTGATTTCATTCACATATTTTAAAATATTCAGCTATGTCTGTTTTCTTGTTTATCTGGATCTTATGCAGTTGCATTTTATTGTTATTTTTAATAACATCTTCTGCTTTCCACTGTATTCCTAACTATTGAGTGCCACATTTTGTATATGAAAATGAGTAGAAATAACTTGAAATTCAAATAATGTTATTTTACCTCAGAGATCCCTTACTTTTCTTCTGTTGCCTATTTAGGATGTCTTTAAGAACAACTTTTATATTTTTTCAGCTTTTCTAGTTGTTCTCAGTGGGATACTGAGTACAATTACATAATCTACAATTAATATAATTTATCAGTCACATAATATTTATGTACCTGTTTACCTTCTTGTGTTTCACAACAAATTGTGTCTTTCCTAAGGGCAGTAGCCTTATCTTATCCATCTTAGATGCCCAGCATCCTGCATGTTGTAACTGTTCTCCATACACACATATTAAACTGTCAATGAAAAACCAGTAGACTAAGATGGTTGCAAATAAATAACAGGAAATCCAGGAAATGTGATAAGCACTCTAGGCAAATAGCAGCCTCCAGCAATTATAAGAGATATCATACTTATTTCAGCCTGAAAGATCTGATATGAAATTCTACTGCTATAAATTCAATAGCTTTCAGAATTTTGTACA
The DNA here is from genome assembly GCA_006410635.1 of Cephalophus harveyi. Taxonomy (NCBI): domain Eukaryota; kingdom Metazoa; phylum Chordata; class Mammalia; order Artiodactyla; family Bovidae; genus Cephalophus; species Cephalophus harveyi. Next base: position 13,754 of record SJYT01077100.1, read on the forward strand.
AGTATTAAAAACTCGTCAATTTAATTTTTTTTATATAAGATGAACTAAAGTTGTTCCAATGAGAAAACAACGTAATTGACATAAAGTTCCTAGCAAAATGAATAAATAACACATGAGTGCTCAAACACTGAACATTTATTATTGCAATTATTATTACCTGATATGTGTACTATGCTACAACCCAGCATGGAGGTATCAAGTAGCATGTGAGCAGGAATTTGAGATGAAGAACAGGATAAATAAGGCTAGTTGAGCTAATGTTTCCAATGCTTAAAATGACTAAATTGGCTATATCTCTTATAGAGATTAAATTTCTTCTAATTCTTTCTCACAAGTCTTCTTCTCTAAGGAGTGAGTACTTTTATGCTGCTGCTTTCTGGGAACTTCTCAAGAATTCCTATCTCTCTTTTACTATATTCTAGACAGGAAAAATAAATCCAGTAAAATTAAGAATGCTTCAGAATTCCTTAGTGAACTTTTCTCTTGTATCCCCTCAAAACTATTAATGGCTACACTTTTACTTTATGATTGGCAATGAGTAAGGACATACAAGCCAAAGTACCCCAAAGAGACACTAAACCTGTGTAACTGACACATGATTTTGCTGCCCAACATTCATTCCGAATCTGCCAGTCGATCTGTAACTTGGGGATATCTCTTGGGGAATCTCCCCTCTCTTGTTGAGACAAAGCTATTTCAGTGACATTCATTCCAATCTCAGATTCAAAGCCAAGGTTTCAATTAAACACTTGGCCTCAGGGACTGTCATACAACCCAATTCAGCCATGGCTAATTTTGAAAATGTTTAGTGGGAATCTGGGAGGTCAAGTTCTTCACTCTCCTCTCTGTGGTTTTAGAAGTGAAATATTCTCTCCCCACTGGACCTGAGCAAGAAAGTTTTAGGCCACACGAGCCTATAGCAGCCAACTGCTGAAGAAGTCATTTTGAAAGGCATAGGGGAAAACTGAAAATAAATTATTATTTTTTAAAAATCTTCAGCCAGGTAACTTCTTATCTGATTTAACTTTTGGTTTTCTGTTTGTGTAAGCCAATCAATTACCACTATACTTTAAGCTGGTTAAATTGAGTTTTTGTAAATTTATCTGCAAACTCTTAGTTAACTTGCACAGAAAATAATTCTAAATAGTACATTTTGTGTAAAAAAAAAAAATCAAAACAAAATGTTTCCTATTGAGTGGAGAATGTGGAGAAGGATGAGCATTGAAGGAAAGTTACTGGGTCCAAAATAGCCTGGAGTTAAAACTCCCCTCAGGGTCCTCCCCACCCTGCTATACAAACAAAGAACTCTCTCAGGGAAGAAAAACTGGACATTAAGGTTGATTATGGCCAGCTCCCAGCCTGTCCCAGCCTCAGGCTGATCTCCTGAATTCCTTGCCCCAGCGTTTAAAAGATAACTAATCCGAACAACCTTGGAGAAGCACAGGCCCCCTTAAGACAGATTTCCACATATATGCCTATATATACTTATTCTTTTCTTGGGTTAGTGCAGCAGCTCATTAATCTGACCGCTGCCCCTTCTCGTCTTATTAAAGGTGATCTGTTCTTGTAAAGCGCCGGACTCCTTTCTCTGAACCTCGCTTTCTCTAATTCCCTTACCCTACAAGCATAGGCCTTGGGGACTTCAGGGAGGAAAAGAAGTCTGCAAGTGTCATTTTACTGAAATCTAAATGTTGAAAGGACACTGGGGGCTGCGACCCTGGTGGGTTTTCTCTGTCCTCCCCTCCACTCTGAGCCCAGGCGTCCACAGTGTCCCACCACCCTCACTGTTCTGGATCACCGCCCTTAGATGAGACCCCGGATGGCCTGGAGCCAGCAAGTTATGGGGGCCAGGGTGCCCAACTCCTCGAAGAGGGGCAGCCTCCAGCCCCAAGGAGTTGGTGGCTCTTTCACAGGCAGCTCGCCAGGCCCGCAGGGACTTCCCAGAAGCTTCGTCTTCATAGGTGTGGGAACACGCGAGGTTGAGATCACGTGCGTCCTCCGACGACCCAAGGCGCAGCCTCTGATGTCACTGGTCACAGGTCGTGACCTCTGACATCGCAGAGCGCGCTTGCCGGCGCGTCACGTCCTTATGCACCCATGTGGATAGGCAGCTCTCGGTTTCCACACAGTGTGGTGCTCAGTTTGGTGGAGTGTGGTGTTTCCGCCAGGAAGTCGGTCATGATGCCAGCTAGCTCCTGGCGCGGGTGCCTGGTGGAGGCCGAGGGGACCTTTTCCGCCATCCTGTGTTCTCCTTGGGGCCATAGCATTCCGTATGGAGATGTCCACGGGTGAGCCCTGTGACCCCTGCAAAGTAGATTGTTCTTGAAAGTGGATTCCGATCCCAACTCAGATCGCAGTCTCTGCTGAACCAGCCTCTGATGTTATTTGCATGGGATCCGGTGGTCTGGACGAGGTTCCCTGGCCTTGAGTCTCTGGGACGCCGACCCTGGACCACACTTAGTCCTGCCCTCGTTCTGCGCAGGTGACTGCCGTGGGGGATGATCGGATAGGGCAAGCTGGGCTAGGGAATCGCTAGTCGGACAAGCAGTGTGACCGTGATTCTCTTTTTTCCCTGCTCACCTAGGGAAGGTGTGTCTCCTGGAACCCGAACGCAGGCAGGTGAGTTTCCTGTGCCCTTCTGTGCTCATGGCCAGGTTAAAAGAATTGCATTTCTCTTTGGGATCCACTGGGTCTGTTTCAAACTGGAGCCTCAGAAAAACACAAAAAACACATCGCAACTGGTAGAGGCATTTCACATTTCAGCAAATATCTGAGTGCTGTTTGTTTCAGAGGCTTGACTCCTCTGTCAACGAAATTCTTCAGATAAGAATACTGGAGTGGATTGCCATTTTCCTCCAGGGGATCTTCCCAACACAGGGATNCTCAGAGAAACACAAAAAACACATCGCAACTGGTAGAGGCATTTCACATTTCAGCAAATATCTGAGTGCTGTTTGTTTCAGAGGCTTGACTCCTCTGTCAACGAAATTCTTCAGATAAGAATACTGGAGTGGATTGCCATTTTCCTCCTCCAGGGGATCTTCCCAACACAGGGATGGAACCCCCGTCTCCTGCAGTTTCTGCTTTGGCAAGTGAATTGGTACTACCTAGGAAGCCCATAGGGTTCTAGTAAAACATGGTATGTGATGTACCGACCATGTCCCTAAATTCGCAGAGTTGTTTTTTTTTTTCTGAATTAATGCCCTTTATCTTGCTAAGAAGGATATTATATGCAACACTATTAGTTCTTTTATTTATTTAGATGTTACAAAATGTGCTGGGTATTGACAAAAAATAAATTATGTATGTATCACTCCAAAGAACACTGATAATTTATGAATTTCTATTAATGCCATTTTACTCTATTTTATTAAACTTGAGAGCTGTGACCTATCTAGAGATTTCAGTTAAATTGAGCTAATTAAAGCTTGGAAATAGCAAGGGTGAAAATGGCATACATGTAAATTACTTAATGCAAATTTAAATTAATGAGTAAAGCAAATTTAGAAGTGCCCTGTTTTTATGCAGTTAATACACCATTGTCTCTTTGCCAGTACAGTAAAGTTACAATTATAATATCTATTAAAAAGTGATTTTTTTGAAGTTGACTTTTTTTACAATTTAATATTTAGAGATTCAAGATAATTTTAATAGAAACACTTTTGAATTTTTCTGAAGCACTGTAGTTTATCTTAGGGTTATATGCTGTAAAATTTACTTTGTTTTGTATTTGTGTTTTATTTTTAGTGAAACCACTTTGTAGTTGTTTTATCTGTACACAACAACATACATGCATGATTAAAATAATAATTTGATTACATAAACAGAGTTAGTAAAATAGGGACATGCAGAAAGAAAGGGATGGAATAAAATAAAGTTGATTGAAAAGGATGTGGAGGAAAATTAGAGCAATGGTAAGCTAAGAATTAAAGATATATTTAAATGTTTCCTTGAATATTTATATGGTTTGTACATGCACCGACACATACATATATGCATGTGTGTGTGTGTGTGTGTACGCACGCATGCGTGCTAAGTCGCTTCAATCCTAGCCCTTTGCAACTCTATGGATTGTGGCCCATCAGACTCCACTGTCCATGGGATTCTCCAGGCAAGAATACTGGAGTTGGTTGTCATTTTCTTCTCCAGGGATTTTGCCAACTCAGGGATAGAACCTGTGTCTCTTATGTCTTCAGCACTGGCAGGCTGATTCTTTACCACTAGTGCCACCTGAGAAGCCAAAAAAGAAAAAAAAGGCTACTAACAAAAATCTAAACTGTGGAAAATTCTGAAAGTAATGGGAATACCAGACCACCTGACCTGCCTCTTGAGAAACCTATACACAGGTCAGGAAGCAACAGTTAAAACTGGACGTGGAATAGACTGGTTAGACTGGTTCCAAATTGGAAAAAGAGTACATCAAGGCTGTATATTGTCACCCTGCTTATTTAACTTATATGCAGAGTACATCATGAGAAACACTGGGCTGGAAGAAACACAAGCTGGAATCAAGATTGCCGGGAGAAATATCAAGAACCTCAGATAATGCAGATGGCACCACCCTCATGGCAGAAAGTGAAGAGGAACTAAAAAGCCTCTTGATGAAAATGAAAGAGGAGAGTGAAAAAGTTGGCTTAAAGCTCAACATGCAGAAAATGAAGATCATGGCATCTGGTCCCATCACTTCATGGCAAATAGATGGGGAAACAGTGGAAACAGTGTCAGACTTTATTTTTTTGGGCTCCCAAGTCACTGCAGATGGTGACTGCAGCCATGAAATTAGAAGACGCTTACTCCTTGGAAGAAAAGTTATGACTAACCTAGATAGCATATTCAAAGGCAGAGACATTACTTTGCCAACAAATGTCTGTCTAGTCAAGGCTATGGTTTTTCCAGTAGTCATGTTTGGATGTGAGAGTTGGACTGTGAAGAAAGCTGAGTGCCACAGAATTGATGCTTTTGAACTGTGGTGTTGGAGAAGACTCTTGAGAGTCCCTTGGACTGCAAGGAGATCCAGCCAGTCCATTTTAAAGAAGATCAGCCCTTGGATTTCTTTTGAAGAACTGATGCTAAAGCTGAATCTCCCATACTGTGGCCACCTCATGTGAAGAGTTCACTCATTGGAAAAGACTCTGATGCTGGGAGGGATTGGAGGCAGGAGGAGAAGGGGACGACAGAGGATGAGATAGCTGGATGGCACCACCAACTTGATGGATGTGAGTCTGAGTGAACTCCGGGAGTTGGTGATAGACAGGGAGGCCTGGTGTGCGGTGACTCATGGGGTCACAAAGAATCGGACATGACTGAGCGACTGAACTGAACTGAACAAAAATCTAGGTTATGATAATATGTGTAAATAATGTATATGTGTGTGTTTATGTATGCATATGTACACATATATAGATATATACATATTTACATATACACACACATGTAAATGTATGCATGTATATATATACATATATGCACATATGCATATGTACACCCACAAATAAATGCATTATTTAAATATATTATCATATCCTAGATTTCTGTTAGTAGAATTTCTTTCTTCTGGCTTTATTGAAGTAAAATTGACAAAATTTTATTTCCTTAAGGTGAATAACATTATTTAATATGTATACATTGTAGAATAGTTCCCACAATCAACCTAATTAACGCATATTTCACTTCCAATGGTTATCCTTTGTGTATGTATATTTGTGTGGGGTGTATGTGTGTAGTGAGGATACACAGGATCTACTGTCAGTAGATATCAAGTATACAGTACAGTAACATGAATTAAAGTTACCGTGCTCTACATTAACCCTCCTGAACTTACTCATCTCATAACTGAGAGTTTGTACCCTTTGACCAGCATTCTCATGTTTCCTCCATCCACCAGTCCCTGGCACCACCACTGTATGAGTCTGGCTTTTTTACATTCCACAACTAAGTGAGATCATACAGTATTTGTCTTTCTTTGTCTTCCTTATTTCACTTAGCATAGTGTTCTCCAGATTCATCCATATTGTTTTAAATGAAATAATGTATTTTCTTTTTTATGGCTGAATAATATTCCATTGTATAAATGTATGCCACAATTTTTTTTTATCCCTTTGTCTGTTGTTGGACACTTAAGTTGTATCTATATCTTGACTATTGTGATACATACAGCAGTGAATATGGGGCTATAGACATATCTTAGAGATCCACATTTCACTTCTTTAGGATATATATAACTAGATATAGGAATGCTGTATCATGTGGTAGTTTTATTTTTAAAGAAATTTCCATTCTGTTTTCTTTAGTGGCTGTAACAGTTTACATTCACATGAACCCAGAGTACTGGGTTCCCTTGTCTCCATATCCTCAGCTGTACTTGGTATCTCTTGTCTTCTTGATAATAGCTATCATAATGGGTATGAGGTAATTTGATTGTGTTATGATTTGCATTTTCCTGATGATTAGTGATGCTGAGCACCTTATGATATACCTATTGTCCATGTTTATCTCTTTGGAAAAATGTCTATTTGGGTCCTTTGTCCTTTTATAAATTGGATTATTTGTGTTTTTGCTTTTGTTACCAAGTTGTACGAGTTCCTCATATATTTTAACTCTTAACTCTTTATCAGATATTTGGTTTGCAAATATTTTCTCCCAATATGTAAGTCACTTTTTCATTTTTGTTGATTATTTCCTTTGCTGTACAGAAGCGTATTAGTTTGATGTAGTTTCAATTGTTTATTTTTACTTTCTTTTTTTCTTTAATTTTTTTTTTTTTAACTTTACAATGCTGTATTGGTTTTGCCATACATTGACACGAATCCACCACAGGTGTACATGAGTTCCCAATCCTGAACCCCCATCCCTCCTCCCTCCCCGTACCATCACTCTGGGTCATCTCAGTGACCCAGCCCCAAGGATCCAGTATCATGCCTTGAACCTGGACTGGCAACTCGTTTCATATATGATATTATACATGTTTCAATGCCATTCTCCCAAATCATCCCACCCTCTCCCTCTCCCACAGAGTCCAAAAGACTGTTCTATACATCTGTCTCTCTTTTGCTGTCTCACATACAGGGTTTTTGTTATCATCTTTCTAAATTTCATATATATGTGTTAGTATACTGTATTGGTGTTTTTCTTTCTGGCTTACTTCACTCTGTATAATAGGTTCCAGTTTCATCCACCTCATTAGAACTGATTCAAATGTATTCTTTTTAATGGCTGAGTAATACTCCATTGTGTATATGTACCACAGCTTTCTTATCCATTCGTCTGCTGATGCACATCTAGGTTGTTTCCATGTCCTGGCTATTGTAAACAGTGCTGCGATGAACATTGGGGTACATGTGTCTCTTTCAATTCTGGTTTCCTCGGTGTGTATGCCCAGCAGTGGGATTGCTGGGTCATAAGGCAGTTCTATTTCCAGTTTTTTAAGGAATCTCCACACTATTCTCCATAGTGACTGTACTAGCTTGCATTCCCACCAACAGTGTAAGAGGGTCCCCTTTTCTCCACACTTTCTCTGCCTGTATTTTTAATGTGTTATCCAAAAAGCATTCAGTTCAGTTCAGTCGCTCAGTCATGTCTGACTCTTTGCAACCCCATGGATTGCAGCACGCCAGGCTTCCCTGTACATCACCAGCTCTTGGATCTTGCTTGAACTCATGTCCATTGAGTTGGTGGTGCCATCCAGCCATCTCCTTCTTCATCCCCTTCTCCTCCTGCCTTCAATATTTCCCAGGGTCTTTTCCAATGAGTCATTTTTTGGGATCAGGTGGCCAAACTATTGGAGTTTCAGCTTCAACATCAGTCCTTCCAATGAATATTCAGGACTGATTTCCTTTAGGATGGACTGGTTGGATCTTCTTGCAGTCCAAAAGACTCTCAAGAGTCTTCTCCAACATCACAGTTCCAAAGCATCATTTTTTCCAGGTTCAGCTTTATTTATAGTCCAACTCTCACATCCATACATGACTGCCGGAAAATCCATAGCTTTGACTAGATGGGCCTTTGTTAGCAATGTAATGTTTCTGCTTTTAATATGCCGTCTAGGTTGGCCATAGCTTTTCTTCCAAGGAGCAAACCTCTTTTAATTTCATGCTTGAAATCGCCAGCTGCAGTGATTTTCTCCATGTTTTCTTCTTAGCGTTTTATGATTTTAGACTTTGTATTTAAGTCTTCAATCCGTTTAGAGTTTAATTTTGTTTAATCCTAATGTAAGATAAGGGTCCAATTTCATTATATTTATGTGTGTGAATATTCAGTTTTCCTAACACTGTTTATTAAAGAGAGCATCTTTTTCTCTTTGTTTATTCCAAATCAGAAAGGATGAAGTTATTAAGAAATATTCCTTGTTTGTAGATTATGTATCTAGAGTACGCAAAGAGTAAAGAGTACACAAACACACAAACTGTGGGAACCAAAAAAAAGACTTTTATCAGGATACAAAACTAACATACAAAAGCATCAGCTGCGTTTCTATACATCTGCAACAAGTTACCAAAAAGAAATTAAGAAATCAATGGTCATTTGTAATAGCAGCAAATACAATAAAATACTTAGAAATAAATTTAACCAGGGAGGTAAAAAATGTATTCGTGTAAAGCTATTATGACTTTGATGACATAAATTGAAGACACAAGAAAATGGAAAGATATCCCCTGTTCATGGATCAGGAGAATTGCTAAAATGCCCACACTACCCAAAGTAATGTACAGATTCAATGTAATCCCTATCAAAATTCCAATGTCATTTTTCACAGAAATAGAAAAGCAATCCCAATGATTCTATATAATCACAAAATCAAGCAATCTTGAGAAAGAAGAACAAAGCTGGACACACCACACCTCCTGATTTCAAACTATATGTCCAGGCTTCAGCTAAGCTATGACATAGTAGCTGCCTTGGCATCCATTTTGTTTGACCAGGCAGCCCTCAGTAACCTCAAACTGGCACTAGCTCCCTCTGCAAGCATATTACCTAGGTAACAGCCTCCAGAGTCACAAACAAATATAAGCTCCTGATACAACATACACAAGAGTCCCTGGATCAACAATATCCACCCACTTCTTAGAGCCTTCCCTTTATGTGTTCCTTAGGTAAGACCTCCATTGGGATTGCCCAAACCCTGCTATTTAGTTTGAATTGACCAATCTGGCCTTAGTAGAGGAACCCCAAGCACCCCACCCATAGACACTGATCAAGTCATGTACCCCAGGTATGCACTCTGCCTTGACCTCCCAGTGCAGCCCCTGGAGGTAAGTGAGATACTTTATTATAGTTCCTCCTGTGGTCTGTTGTTAAACCATGACTCACCTTCTCTGGATCCCTGTACTCCAGATCAGTCACACAGTCATGTCCAACTCTTTGGGACCCTCATGAATTTTGCAGCACGCCAAGCCTCCCTGTCCATCAGTGACCCCCAGATTTCACCCAAAGTCTTGTCCATTGAATTGATGATGCCATCCAGCCATCTCATCCTCTGTCATCCCCTTCTCCTCCTGCCCCCAATTCCTCCCAGCATCACAGTCTTTTCCAATGAGTCAACTCTTCACATGAGGTGGCCAAAGTATTGGAGGTTCAGCTTTAGCATCAGTCCTTCCAAAGAACACCCAGAACTGATCTCCTTTAGAATGGACTGGTTGGATCTCCTTGCAGTCCAAGGGACTCTCAAGAGTCTTCTCCAACACCACAGTTCAAAAGCATCAATTCTGTGGCACTCAGCTTTCTGCACATTCTGACTCTCACATCCATACATGAATACTGGAAAAACCATAGCCTTGACTAGACAGACCTTTGTTGGCAAAGTAATATCTCAGCTTTTGAATATGCTATCTAGGTTGGTCATAAGTTTCCTTCTAAGGAGTAAGCGTCTTTTAATTTCATGGCTGCAATCACCATCTGCAGTGATTTTGCAGAAGAGTGACCCCACGTCCAAGGAGCGGTGTCTGCGCGAGTGCAGGAGGGCCGATAAGAGCTACTCCACATTCAAGGTCAGGAGGGGCAACTGTGAGGAGATACCCCTTGTCCAAGGTAAGGAGCAGTGGCTACACTTCGCTGGAGCAGCGATGAAGAGATACCCCACATCCAAGGTAAGAGAAACCCAAGTAAGATGGTAGATGTTGCAAGAGGGCATCAGAGGGCAGACACACTGAAACCATACTCACAGAAAACTAGTCAATCTAACCAGACTAGGACCACAGCCTTGTCTAACTCAAGATGTGTATAAGAGACAGGCGCTTTACAGCATCGGATCTTGCTTCTATCACCAGTCACATGCACAACTGGGTATTGTTTTTGCTTTGGCTCCATCCCTTCATTCTTTCTGGACTTAACCAGACTAGGACCACAGCCTTGTCTAACTCAATGAAACTAAGCCATGCCATGTGGCGCAACCCAAGATGGATGGGTCATGGTGAAATCTGACAGAATGTGGTCCACTGAAGAAGGGAATGGTGAACTACTTCAGTTCTCAAACCTCATGAACAGTATGAAAAGGCAAAATGATAGAATACTGAAAGAGAAACTCCCCAGTAGGTAGGTGCCCAATATGCTACTGGAGATCAGTGGAGAAATAACTCCAGAAAAAGAAGGGATGGAGCCAAAGCAAAAACAATACCCAGCTGTGGATGTGACTGGTGATAGAAGAAAGGTCCAAAGCTGTAAAGAGCAATATTGAATAGGAATCTGGAATGTTAGGTCCATGAATCAAGGAAAATTGAAAGTGGTCAAACAAGAGATGGCAAGAGTGAACATTGACATTCTAGGAATCAGCGAACTAAAATGGACTGAAATGGGTGAATTTAACTCAGATGACTATTATCTCTACTAGTGTGGGCGGGAATCCCTTAGAAGAAATGGATTAACCATCATGGTCAACAAAAGAGTCTGAAATGCAGTGCTTGGATGCAATCTCAAAAATGACAGAATGATCTCTGTTCATTTCCAAGGCAAACCATTCAATATCATGGTAATCCAAGACTATGCCCCAACCAGTAATGCTGAAGAAGCTGAAGTTGAACGGTTCTATGAAGACCTACAAGACCTTTTAGAAGTAACACCCAAAAAAGATGTCCTTTTCATTATAGGGGACTGGAATGCAAAAGTAGGAAGTCAAGAAACACCTGGAGTAACAGGCAATTTTGGTCTTGGAATACGGAATGAAGCAAGGCAAAAGGTAATAAGAGTTTTGCCAAGAGAACACTCTTATCATAGCAAACACCCTCTTCCAACAACACAAGAGAAGACTCTACACATGGACATCACCAGATGGTCAAACTGAAATCAGATTGATTATATTCTTTGCAACCAAAGATGGAGAATCTCTATACGGTCAGCAAAAACAAAACAGATCTGACTGTGGCTCAGATCATGCACTCCTTATTGCCAAATTCAGACTTAAATTGAAGAAAGTAGGGAAAACCACTAGACCATTCAGGTATGACCTAAATCAAGTTCCTTATTATTATACAGTGGAAGTGAGAAATAGATTTAAGGGAGTAGATCTGATAGGTAGAGTGCCTGATGAACTATGGATGGAGGTTCATGACATTGTTCAGGAGACAGGAATCAAGACCATCCCCATGGAAAGAAATGCAAAAAAGCAAAATGGCTGTCTGGGGAGGCCTTACAAATAGCTGTGCAAAAAAGAGAAACGAAAAGCAAAGGACAAAAGGAAATATATAAGCAGCTGAATGCAGAGTTCCAAAGAATAGCAAGAAGAGATAAGAAAGCCTTCCTCAGTGATTAATGCAAAGAAATAGAGGAAAACAACAGAATGGGAATGACTAGGGATCTCTTCAAGAAAATTAGAGATACCAAGAGAACAGTTCATGCAAAGATGGGCTCAATAAAGGGCAGAAATGGTATAGACCTAACAGAACCAGAAGATATTAAGAAGAGGTGGCAAGAATACACAGAAGAATTGTACAAAAAGATCTTCACCACCAAGATAATCACTCATCTAGAGCCAGACATCCTGGAACGTGAAGTCAAGCGGGCCTTAGAAAGCATCACTACAAGCAAAGCTAGTGGAGGTGATGGAATTCCAGTTGAGCTATTTCAAATCCTGAAAGATGATGCTGTGAAAGTGCTGCACTCAATATGCCAGCAAATGTGGTAAACTCAGCAGTGGCCACAAGACTGGAAAAGTTTAGTTTTCATTCCAATCCCAAAGAAAGGCAATACAAAAGAATGCTCAAACTACCACACGATTGCACTCATCTCACATGGTAGTAAAGTAATGCTCAAAATTCTCCAAGCCAGGCTTCAGTAATACGTGAACTCTGAACTACCAGATGTTCAAGCTGGTTTTAGAAAAGGAAGAGGAACCAGAGATCAAATTGCCAACATCCACTGGATCATTGAAAAGCATGGGAGTTCCAGAAAAACATCTACTTCTGCTTTATTGACTATGCCAAAGCCTTTGACTGTATGGATCCCAATAAATTGTGGAGAATTCTGAAAGATATGGGTTAATGTTGTAAGTTCATAGCACTCTCTTACAAAGCTGCAGTAAGCAAAACACTATGGTACTGTTATAAGGACAGAGAACAGACCCCTAGGCCATGGCACAAAATTGAAATCCCAGAAAAAAACTCATGAACATATAGTCAACTACTCTTGAATAAGGGCAGCATCTATATTAGTATTAGTAGAGTTTTTGAATTAAAGAAAGTAACTTAGGTAAACAATATTAGATCAAGAGTTACTGAAATCTGACACTGTGTTTCCATTAGTTTTTAATCTATAATCTCATATTTCTGTGAGTTTTCATTATAAACAAGAAAATTTATCACAAGCTCCACTTGTAAATTCAAAATCCTACAAAATTTCTTCCAAAAGCATCAAGCAAATTCTACTTCTAAAATTGTACCTACAGTTGCCAATCACTTCTTAACTAATCATGTAATTGGTTATCAGGTTACTGTATTCTATATTTCACCCTTTATTTTAAAGAAAATTGTAATAGTAGTTTTAAATGCCAAGAATTCTCTGTGGTTTGGATTGCTTTAACTCATAGCTACCCATCAGTTAATTGTGATTGTCACATCATCATTTTAAATTTTATAGGGATTTCTAATTAAAAATAGTTTTAATGTTTTTCTCTGTTCCATAAGTTGTCTATTTCCTCCAGAATCACCTTTGTTCAATGTGAACTTTATTCTCTTTATTCTTGTTTATTCAATGTGTATTTTATCTGCATGACTGTTTTATCCCAGACTTGGGGGATTTTTAATAATTCCAATTTTACAAATTAAGAATCAGATTGATTATTACAGATATCTGTGGTAGACCTTATTTGAAGGTAGGGAGGTCTTTCCCAGTTAGATTGTAGAAGACCAACTATATTTATTAAATTATTTATATATATATATATATATATATATATATATATATAATTATGTATGTTTTTTTTTCTATGAACAAAAGGAAATATGAACTTAAAAATTTTTTTACTTCTGCTTCATTGACT
>SJYT01077100.1:35909-72561 GCA_006410635.1 Cephalophus harveyi
TACTTTTAAAATTTACATTTCATTTTTTCACACATTAAGGGTAATCACACTTGTACTTAATATAATTACCTATTTATTATAAACTTAGGTTGAGCCCTGAGATTCAAATATATTCAAACACACATTACCTGGAGGCATATTCATTTTTCTGAATATAGAGACATCAGTTATTCCATGAATAATGTTTGATGTATATTTCAGTGATAGCCATACTTATTCTATTTGCTTACTACCTATAAGTTCTGATTCTTCATTGACAGTCATTCATTTAATTATTTATATTCCATTAAATATGTTGAACATGTTGAATGACTTACAGTTCTATAGACAATTGAAGTAAGGTAAAGAACAACTAAATTCAGAGTTCTACTTACTTATGCTAAAAGACTATACTTAAAAACACATTTTGCTTTTTATCACTCTCAAAATATTCAAGAAGACTTTACAAAATGGCTTTTGTGCATTTTGAAGTTGAATAGTACAGTCAAGGAGAGAACCTTTTAATTTTGTTGACAGACATGACACTTGAATTCAAATAAAGAGAAAGAGCTTCTTTACCTACCTATTAGAGAAAAAGAAAAACAAAGTCTCAGTAACAGAAATAGTATGTATACTCTGGAAAGTGGGGTAAATAAGAAACAAAACCAGAAAGTCAATCACTATTTTTAAATATCCAGTCAAGGGGGTAATGAGACTCACAAAGCACAACTTTTAGGTTATGTGCTTTTTTTCAGTTGACACTTATCATACACTGCATTAATATGAATCCTGTTTTGATACAGCAAGAAAACCTCAAAGAACTATAGAACATTCATGCTTAGTTATCTGAGACTACATTGTATACAGCACATACTTAGAATAGTACCCTGAAGACATTGTATGCATTTTAACTAAATGGCCTGGGAATAAAAATAGTCACAAATCTACTGTATACAGTGGTCATTTCATAGTATACTAAGGAAGTTTCTGACATAATTCTAATACCTTTTTTATTGTGAGACTATGTTATGAAATTTATATATCACTTGATTTTCCAATACTTTTAAAAGTATATTTCATATTAAAATCTTAAAACCTGTACATACTTATGACAGCAATATTGATAATTACATATGGAATTAAAGGGTTGTTTTAATTCTTCAAATCACAACAACCTGAAATATATGTATATATTATATTAATAATTACATTTATATTAATATGTTAATCATTATATATTAATATCTATCTTTATATCATGTTTGTTTATTCACCTGTCTCTTATACACATCTTTGACCATGATGGCTACTCCATTTCTTCTGAGGGATTCCTGCCCACAGTAGTAGATATAATGGTTATCTGAGTTAAATTCACCCATTCCAGTCCATTTTAGTTCGCTGATTCCTACAATGTTGACATTCACACTGATCTCCAGTAGCATGTTGGGCACCTAATGACCTGGGGAGTTCCTCTTTTGGTATCCTATCATTTTGCCTGTTCATACTGTTCATGGGGTTCTCAAGGCAAGAATACTGAAGTGGCTTGCCATTCCCTTCTCCAGTGGACCATGTTCTGTCAGCTCTCTCCACCATGACCCACCCATCTTGGGTTGCCCTGTAGGTATGGCTCAGTTTCATTGAGTTAGACAAGGCTGTGGTCCTAGTGTGATAGATTGACTAGTTTTCTCTGAGTATGGTTTCAGTATGTCTGCCCTCTGATGCCCTCTTGCAACACCTACCATCTTACTTGGGTTTCTCTTACCTGGGGTGTGGGGTATCTCTTCACGGCTACTTCAGCAAAGCACAGCCACTGCTCCTTACCTTGGACGAGGGGTATCTCCTCACCGCTGCAGTTCCTGACCTTCAACATGGGATAGCTCCTCTAGGCCCTCCTGTGCCTGCGCAGCCACCGATCCTCCCAGCTGCCACCCCTGGCCTCGGGCTCAGGCTCGGGGTGGCTCCTCAGGGTCACTGCCCCTGAGGATATAATATTTAGATAATTTAAATAATTTCCAAGTGGCTACTCTTTTGTGAAGCTCTTCATATTTGCCTTTCTGAAAATAAAACACATTAAATCACCTATTTCTGCTTTGAAATACTGTAATACCATTGCTCATCTGTAAAATAGTTATAATAGTTTTATTTGTATTACCATGATATTTCCTTTATTTAATTAAAATATTGTACCCAAATTATTTTTCTTTCTTCTTAAGGTCCTATGTTTCAAGTATTTTGGTTTTAAGTTACATTAATGTACCTTTACAGGGTGTTGGCAGCATGGTAAATTGCTTTTAGAAGGCTAAAGAAGATTAAATATATTTGTTGGTGGAATATTCAGAGTTTTTTATCTAATATTGTAACTATAAGTTCTAGATTTAACAATAAACTTGTATATATATGATTTTTTTAAACCTCAGAATATATAAATACAATCTCAATTTTTATTACTGATCCCAGACTTATTACAACTGAAAATTTTATCAAAAATGTGAAAATATGTTTAAAAATAAAGGATACGCATATAAGAGAGATGATCAATATGTATAAATCTTAAATAACTGTCAGGTGAGTGCAGCATTTCAAATGCTTTGCCAGGTGATTAAAATTTCACTTGGCAAGTTTCCAAAGCACCTGGTAAAGGATGCTAAAAATGGAAACCAGACATACTTCACATTTTCTATCTCAATTTGGTAAAGTACATTTGAGTGAAATGTAGAAATGAAGTAGAAATCTCATAGCTCCTTGCTATGCTGTGGATAAGTGAAAATATAAAGGGTAGAACCTCAGGAGATGCAATGCATTTCAAATTAAATGCAGGGTCTTCATGTGTGGAAAATGGACGGGTCTGACCCAGTATTTTTTAAACCTTACCTTAGCTTATAAAAACTCAGAAATTTTATCATAGGGAAAAGGAGTTACCTTTTCTGTCACGTTTCCTTTGGAAACACTTCATCTCAGTTCCTCACTAAGAACATTTGCATAACATGTCTACTAGACCAGTAATATCTACTATATTTATAAGTAAATATTTCATTTATAGAAAAAAAAAAACTTTAATTCTTAAGAAGACACAGAATTGTTCTTACTTGTGTTTTCATAGTTGATTGTCCAAATGTATTATGTGATTTTATTCTAGTTTTACATGATATGAATCATTGATGTCTAAAAGAAAATATATTTGATTTAATTTGTTTATAAATTTTAGTATTGGGACTTTACATTTTAATCATTATATTGTATGATTTTCAGAAAAGGAATTATGTCTTATCTCACATTATTTTCACACAGCCCCTTGAAGTAATCAGTTATTATTATTCCCTTTGAACAGTTAAAACAGTTGTAACCAACAAAACTTTTGTGTTACTGAATCAAAGTTAAACCACTTGTAAGCAGTGGATGAGAGACATAAAAGTGGTTTTCTGGCTGCTACTCTTATGCCGTTTCTTGCAAATACTTGAGCCAAGAAAAAACTAAGCTCTGTAAAGAAAAAAGGAAGATAATGGAATAAAGGAAGAATGATTTTTTAAAAAAAGACTATCATTTTATATTCTTATCACATTTTATAAAAGTTTTGCCTTATAAGGCAAAATATCCAGAGGGTAGAGCTTCAGTTAAATAATTTTGTAGTATGTTTGTATATTTAAAAAGCTGAACATTAGAGAAATTAGGTAAGATAATTACTTTATAATCAAATACCTATATCTGTGACATATTGATTTGTGGCAATAAACTACATGTCAGAATTAATTTGCACATTTAATTTAAATGTTCTGGATATAGCACAGGACTCTCAAGAGCTTTCATGGAATTTTAAAACTGTACAACTTGGAAACAGTATGGCATACTTGATATTTGTAAACCAATACAAAAATTAACAAAGTCAGAAAATGGTGAATGATTGACGCATTCATCATATAAGGGTTCTTTATAAATGAAACAATGTAAAATTCCTGAGAGTAGCAGAAAAAAAATGCTTGAGCATCAGCAAGCAAATCAGCTTGCACAGGGATTGCTGTAAAGGGATTGATGTCTCAGCATTTCTCCTCTCAGTGGAAAGAGACCTATTCTTGAATTTAGCCTGGCTAAACAGATAAAGGTTGAACTTTTCAACTGCAAAGTAGGTATAGGAATTGCTCCGTTTTTTTTTTTTTTCCCTAAGACAAGCAGTAAAATTTTACTACACACATCATCAATTGGGTTTTTCGGCACTAAATACCAGAGAGTCTTGTGTGGTTGTCTGCAATATAAATGAGGGCTGCAGAGGGGAGAGGTAAACAGGCATCTCAAATGGTTCAGAGGAAGATGGAGAATCAAAAGTAGTAAAGCATCTGCTTTTCTTTGATGAGGTTTCTGACTTCTTGATATTTCAACTTTCATGTGACAGAAACACTATGTGAAAGGAATGGAATGAAACTTTGAAAAGTAAAAATGAAAGTTTGTATGGCTGGGCCAGATGTATAAAATCATTAGTTTAATCCCAGTGACAGAATTTTATGGAAAACGATAAAAGCTACATAAAAGAATGCTGATAGCATCACTTTACTCTCTATTAGCATTAGTTTAGATGTGTATGAGAGCGAATATGCACCAGGGAGAAGAAAGGATGGAGACTTTTTTTTTTTTTTGACCATTAAGTTAATGGAGCTGATAAATGGAATTGTAACATTGACACTAAGTGACAGTCTTGTTCCTTTAAAATCTGCTGTTTCATTCTAGTTACTTCAACCTTGAATTCCTAATGTGTTCAGCTATTACATTTAATAGTTGTGTTTGGTGATTTTATGAGATTCCGAAGAATAATAAAAGAAATGCCACTTCTGCCTGAGTAAACTAAGTTAAAACACATTAGTGAAATTTCAAATCTGTCTACCTATAATTGTTGCAATTTCTTTAAAATAAAATCCATTTGATTTTTCAGACTGAAGACAAGAAAGAACAGTGCCATGTAGCCAGTGAAGGAGACTTATTTCTTCTTATTTTTAAAGAAACAAGGTAGAGAATGAAATCTTTTTGTTTTCATTTAATTGTTCTTTTCCTGGGATGGCAAAACATATCTGTGTGTATACCTTCCTGGAGAGAAAAATGTGGTCGCATTCTATATCTTTTCAAATATGTAAACCTAGCATCTGTTAAAAAATAGTAACTAATGCTTATGGCCTATATATATTTAAATGAAGAAAATTTAGCCACGTAATTTGAAAAGACTAAAAGTAAAATTTTCTCCGTCAATATTTTTGAAAAATGTGTTGTTTGACATGAAAGATAAGGACTGGATTTCTCTTTGTTAAATCTACTTGAATTCCATTCAAATTATTAATTAGGCATATGAGTTTTTAAGACATTTTAATTCTTTATCATACTTTTATATTGCCACAGACTTTTTGAAAATAAAATTGTAACTTTTAATAACATCAATAAAAATTTGTTCCTAGATTTTTTACAGTAAAAATTAATTATGAATCCAGGGGGAAAAGTTTATAGATTTTTATATTAGTAAAAGAAAAACTCTGGCTTAAAAAAAAAATGGTATCTGTTCAAAAAACAGAAAGAAGGAAAGGAAAGGAGCCAATAGAGCAAAACTAATCCTTGAAGTTATGCAATAGTAAGTGTAGGTTATTCTTTTTTTGATTACAAAATTTTAGAGGATTCAAGTTCTTAAAAATATAAAGGCAACTATAAAAGTAAGTAAACGATCTCAGGGAACAGCTGTTTCCAAAAATTGCTTCTTTCATACCAAAAAATAAATAGACTGAAGGATTACTTTTGTAAAGTTGACATGTTTGTAAATGCTTGATGGGAGTCAGGGGCAAGAGAGGAATTAATTCCAATTGATACCCATATCTGGATGGGAATATTGCGACTCCATCCAACTGTTGTGACTGAAAGTAAATTGGATACATGAAAAGCATTTTAGAGAGTGCAATATTAAACACAAGCTACTGCTGACACAGTTGATTTATAAGTAAAAGTTCAAGTTGATTTATACTTTGTCTTTTTTTCAAAGGACATGTTCAGTTAATTATAGTCCTTGATTGTAAAACTAGCTAGCATCAATGGATGATTTTATAACTTGGATATGTTTATTGATGAATAAATGACTCTGGGTGTATAGCACTCTATTTTGAAGAGTGCTTCTCTGGAGTGCTTTTGTTTAGAATCTCTCAACTGGACAGCCAGTGTATGAAAAATAGATTCCAAGATATTATCCAATCTTACTTTCACTTATTCATTCATTTATGTATATAGTTATATATGTATACACTTTCAGCATGCATCCATAAGGGCTTTAGGAAAAGAATTTTAACCAGTCTTTTTATTACATATTATTATATAACAACTCTGAAACATAGATGTATACTACAAAAATTATTTTAATTTTCTTATATGCTTCCTTGCCATGGGCGGAGGTCAGCTGAGTTGCTGTCACGTTGTGGTTGGGTTGGACTGGAGGGTAGTGACTAGAATAAGCTGGCTTGCTGAGATGACTAGCACACTCCTTTCAATAGTGCCCCTTCCCAAATTCACATCCACACACAATGCCAGAATGTGACCTATTTGGAAACAGAGTCACTACAGATCAGGGGATCCCTGAATCCCAAAACTGGTGTCTTTATAAGGAAAAGGAGAGAGGTTCATACACAGAGACACAGAAGAGGCACTCACCAAAGAGCCACCATGTGAAGATGGAGACAGAAATTGAAATGATCTGCGTAATGGCCAAGGAAACCAAGGACGGCTGGTCACCACGCTGAATTAGGAGAGAGGCCTGGATAGATTCCCCCTCCCAGACTCAAGAAGCAAGCAGCCCCGCTGACACTGCGTTTCACATGTCCAGCCACCAGAACTATGACAGAGTAGGTTTCAGTCGTTTTAAGCCATACAGTTTATGGTACCCTGTTGCTGCAGCTCTGGGAAGCGAACACAACTAGCTGTCTTTTTCTCTCTCCATGTAGCTCAGCATCCTTCTCTTTCATGTGGCTTCACCACCTGTCTCTCTATGTGGTCTCTCCAATTGGACAACTGAACTTCTTCCATGCATGTTCAGGGTGCACACGAGCCCAAACTACTCTAAATAAAAGCCATCAGGGTAATGAAAGCTGAGAAGTAGAAGGGGCATTGTATTACTTCTGCTAAATCTGGTTCAGTTCAGTTCAGTTCAGTCACTCAGTCATGTCCGACTCTTTGTGACCCCATGAACCACAACATACCAGGCCTCCCTGTCCAACACCAACTCCCGGAGCTTACCCAAACTCACGTCCACTGAGTCGGTGATGCCATCCAACCATCTCATCCCCTATCGTCCCCTTCTTCTCCTGCCCCCAATCCCTCCCAGCATCAGGATCTTTTCAAATGAGTCAGCTCTTTTCAAGCAAATCTCAGGTCACACCCAGGTTAGTAGGAGACTGTAGCCGTGATGACAGCAGTTATATATTTTATCAGTGGCCTCTAGTGTCAGTAGTATAATAGTCTTCTTCACAGTTAAAGATAACAAATGTCAAACAGGCAGTATGGATTAAAATATGTTATAAAACATTAAGGTTCTGTTTCAGAACAACTAAGAAACAGTCACGCTCTGAGACAGAAAGAAATCACAATTTAGCAGTTTTGCCTTCTTATTATTTTCTTATGTTACTAATATCTATTAAAATGAAAACTGTTTATTTGTTACATCCATATGGGATCTTCAAAATTTTAACTTGTAGCTACCAAGGACAAATCAAGTTGTTTTGCTTTAGTTTGAACCATTCACATCTGTTTTTAGAGCCCATTAGTAAATAGACCAAAATTAATGTAAACATAAAAGCTGTTAAGTTTTGAGAATTTTCTCAACACCTCAACTGAGAAATTACATTGCTGGATAATTATACAATGTGAAGCTTTACAACAGAGGGTAAAGATGATGCTTATAGATAATTACCTTGCCTTAATGAAGCTTTCAGTCTATTGGATGATACAGGCACTATCCAAGAGGAAATATATCTAACAAAAATCCAGTAATAACTGTGATGAAAAGTAAAGCAGGGTAATAAGTTATACAAGTTTCATTAGTGTTCACAAAATGTTTTCTGAGATGATAAAATTTTGAGCAGAAAGATGAATTAGCTAAGAGTATAAGACACTTGAATATTTTGGGGAAGCTGCAGGCGGAGAAAATTGTGAAAACAAAAGCAAACAGATAAGAATCCAGTAGCAATTTCTAGAATTTGGGCAGCAGCATTTTAATAGTTTTAATTTGGTCCAAAGATGATTATTGTTTCTTTCATGCCTTACTCTTTTCTGATGTTCCAAAACCACAGTGGCTCAGCTAAAACTGCTATACAATCCTTGTCAATTAGCTTACCATTTAACAGTATCTTGCCAAGGCATTCGATTTTTTATTTTTTCTGGATGGCTTTTAAATCTTGGATGCCAAAAAGAGATTCATTTCTTTAAGGATTTCTTGGCACAAACTGAGACATTGGTTCCATGAAGTTAGCCTCACAACTCAGAATCAATTGAAAGCAATCTTATGTGTGTTTCAGAACCTATGATTTATCTGAATGCCATATGTCACACCCTAAATATAGGTTCCTGGAACTTTTTTGAAGTTCAAAAATTATTGAAGTATAAAACCTGTCATAAAAATTAAGATGGAAATTCTAGTTCAGAACCACTACAGCTCTAGTGTGTGCTCTCCACCTTCAGTTCAGTTCAGTTCAGTCGCTCATCATGTCCGACTCTTTGCGACCCCATGAATCGCAGCACGCCAGGCCTCCCTGTCTGTCACCAACCCACGGAGTTCACTCAGACTCACGTCCATCGAGTCAGTGATGCCATCCAGCCATCTCATCCTCTGTCGTTCCCTTCTCCTCCTGCCCCCAATCCCTCCCAGCATCAGAGTCTTTTCCAGTGAGTGAACTCTTCGCATGAGATGGCCAAAGTACTGGAGTTTCAGCTTTAGCACGATTCCTTCCAAAGAAATCCCAGGGCTGATCTCCTTCAGAATGGACTGGTGGGATCTCCTTGCAGTCCAAGGGACTCTCAAGAGTCTTCTCCAACACCACAGTTCAAAAGCATCAATTCTTTGGTGCTCAGCCTTCTTCACAGTCCAACTCTCACATCCATACATGACCACAGGAAAAACCATAGCCTTGACTAGACGGACCTTAGTCGGCAAAGTAATGTCTCTGCTTTTGAAAATGCTATCTAGGTTGGACATAACTTTTCTTCCAAGGAGTAATTGTCTTTTAATTTCATGGCTGCAGTCTTACCACCTCATTAAATAGAACTATCAAAGAGAGATGAAGATCATTTTTTTTTAAAGATTTACTCACTATGGGCATCACTGAGCATGTTTTGCCAACTTTAAAATAATTGAGAGGAAAACACCCAACAATTACATTATGCTGTCACTTTTGTCACCTGATCTTGAGAAGAAGCGTATTTTTCTTTAACGTCTTTTCACTTTCTTTTGTATGGTGGTCACCATTCCAAGTACTTTGTTATTTCATTTTGTTCATTTGATTAGTTTCTCCACTGTTTCCCTTAATTTTTGCCCCCACTGTAGTGCCTTCTGATCACTGAAATTATCTTGGCCAGCTACAGGTTTTCCCTTTGGAAAATTGTGCAATATGTAGCAGCAGAGGCTCCAAAGGCTGCATTCTGGTTACCAGCAGTGTTCTTTTCAGATTATTTATTTTTTATAACTGAAGTTAAGATCAATTAATATACTTATAAAATTACCATTACCATCTTGCTTTTTATTAATAATTGGAATATTTAGATAATTTATATTGATATTTTATGCAATATTGGGGATTCCCTGGTGGCTCAGGCAGTAAACAATCTGCCTGAAGGTCCAGGTTCCATCCCTGGGTCAAGAAGAGCCCCTAGAAAAAGATATGGCAACCCCACTCCAGTATTCCTGCCTGGAAAATTCCATGGGCAGAGATACCTGGTGAGCTACTGTCCTTTAGATCATAAAGAGTCTAACAACTGAGCAACTAACACTTTCATTTTTGTGTAATTTGGATATGTTTGGGTTTAAATCTGTGATTCTATATCTATTTTCTAATTATCTAACCTTTTCTTTCTTCTACCTTCTTCTATATAAACTGACTAACTTTTTGTGATTTTATCTTCTTTGCCTCTTGCCTATAACTCTTTGTGTTATTTTAGTAGTTGCATAGGGTTACATTAGAACACTTCAATTTATTAGTCTGTATTCAAATAATATACTGTATCACATAATTTTTAAGAATCTTGCAAAAATAAACTAGTACTTGTCATTCCCTGGCCTTGATGCTTATGTTGTATGGCCTTTTATTTATATTTATACTGTTTTATATTTCCTTTAATCAGTCCATTATATTGTATAGAGATTTATAATTTTTAAAATTATTTTATATTAATATTTCCTCACAGTTATTACTTTCAGTGTTTTTCATCCTGCTTGGGATCACTTTCCTTCTTCTTAAGGGTTTCATTTGATATTTTTTCTGATATAGGTCAGTTGGTTGTTATTTCTTTCAGCTTTCGTATGTCTGGGGGGAAAAAAATTCCTTATTTTTATTTTCTTTTCGAAAGCTGATTTTACTGGAGATAGGCCTCTATGATGGCAGGTTTGATTGCTGCTTTTCCTTTCAGTACTTTAAAAATGTTGCTTGTCTGTCTCCTGAACTGTTTTCAATTAGATTGTTTTCAATGAGAAGTTTCAACGAGAATAAGAAGACTTCTCTTTGTAATTCTGTATATGGTATGTGTTTATGAGTTCCTGGGTCCAGGGCAGCTGTCCTCTGAGGCACCCTAACCTCAGTTCCTTCAGCTAGTCTTCTCCCCATCCCCCTACCCCTCCTTCTGGACTCACACTCACTACACTTACTTCCCCCAAGCCACACAGCATAACCTGTGGTCTACCACTGTACCGTATATCCTTCCTGGAAATCCACACATCTGGTCCACACATCTGTCCAGGCCCCACCCTGGCCTCCAGAGTCCATCATGTTGTTCAGAAGAGGAGAATATCTTCTCTCAGGAAGGGCCAGCCCCACCTAATCCACCATGCTGACAGCTGGACTGGTCAGATTGAGAGAGCAGTGCTCTGAGGCTGTTCTTCAGGGAAAAGGCTCTGCTCAGAGGAAAGACAAGGATGGACTTCCAGGATGAGGAGCAGACACCTCCTATACTGCCAGGAGGAACATCTGGCCCCTTGGACATGTGGGAGAGCCTGAGTGTTTTTGTTTGCATGTAAGTGCAGAACTTACTGAGTATGTGTGTATGTGTATGTGTTTGCATGTATTTTTTTCTTTTTTTCTCCACCTTCTATGTGAAGTGTACTTATTTGACTAAGGGATTCACTCTTCTTTGAGAGCAGTATCCAAATGGGGAGCTGGTCCTATGGTGCCTTAGGACCAGTTGTGGATGGTATACTTGTTACTATACCTTGGGTTCCAGATATAAGGGCTCTTCTTTTTCTGGGATTCAAAAGAACTGAGAAGGCCATTTCATTTACTGGGATAGTCACCTAGATATGTTTGTGAGACTATCTACTTTTCCACAGATCTAGACATCAAGCTATTTTTGTGTTGTTGTTGTTTCACAATAAGGGTCTGAGAGGCTTGGATAGCCTGTGACAAGATACAACATGATTCATGATAATAACATGATATTCTATAACATGTATTCTAATAACATGAATAACAACTATATTCTCTCAGCCACATACCACCATGATACTATACTGAAAGATATCCCTCGCCTCAGTTTTCTACTGGGCTATCCAAAGAGATGAATCTTCTCAATTCAAGACTCTGACACAGAGCAAAACTTTTGGATCATAATTTTTCTATACAGTGACTTAGTCTGGAGTCAGGGGCAGAAGTGGAAGCTTGGTAATGTAACACACATATGAATAATCATACAAAATGCTAGCTCTGTATTAGCAAACAGAAAACAAAACATATACAAAATTTTGTACCTTTACAAAGTGTGAATTACTACAGAAATGTAAAATGACTCAATATAGACAATCAGTTAATATAATCACCATATTGATATGGTTGAGAAATAAAAATCACATGATTAACACCATTAATGTTTAAAAGAGCTCAAACACATATTTTGTTTAAAATCACCTATAATTAAATTATGAATTGACATTAAGTTCAGAAAACATCATCCTATTTAAAGAGAAAATATTAGAGATGCTATTATAAGTCAGATATATTCATTGCCCTATTATTGAATTAGAGGTATTGGCTAATAGGATTAGGAAGGAGATACAAACCAGTTAATACATATTAGAAAACAAAGTAAAATTGTCTCTATTTGTATAGATTACCTGGAATCTATGACACTGTCAAGCGTGGTTTATGTGATCAGGAATGAGGAAGAGGAAATTCAGGGTGAAGGAAAGGTGGGAAACTGAGAAAAGGATGTGAAGAAGAGTTTGGAGAACAGTGTTAGGGAGACCATCTGCAAATTTACGTGCTTTTTACAATTGTAAATAAATAATCATATTCTTTCAGTTCAGTTCAGTCATTTAGTCTTGTCTGACTCTTTGTGACCCCATAGACTGCAGGATGCCAGGCTTCCCTGTCGATCAACAACTTCCAGAGCCTCCTCAAACTCATGTCCATTGAGTAAGTGATGCCATCCTGTTGCAGTCCTTTAAAGGACCTGAACCTGGCGGTCCAGAGTTGACGATAAGAAAGTGAAAGAGAGAAAGAGAGAGAGAGAGAGAGACACGGGGTCCCAAGCTCTGATGGAGCAAGGGTGCTTTATTAGCAGAAATGTAGGCTTATATATCATAGTAAGATGATTACTCAGCTATAACACAGGGTGAAATTTTATCAATAGCCACTATCAGTTCCGTTCAGTTCAGTCGCTCAGTCCTGTCTAACTCTTTGCAACCCCATGAATCGCAGCATGCCAGGCCTCCCTGTCCATCACCAACTCCCGGAGTTCACTCAGACTCACGTCCATCGCGTCCTTCATGCCATCCAGCCATCTCATCCTCGGTCGTCCCCTTCTCCTCCTGCCCCCCTTCCCTCCCAGCATCAGAGTCATTTCCAATAAGTCAACTTTTCGCATGAGGTGGCCAAAGTACTGGAGTTTCAGCTTTAGCATCGTACCCTCCAAAGAAGTCTCAGGGCTGATCTCCTTCAGAATGGACTGGTTGGATCTCTTTGCAGTCCAGGGGACTCATAAGAGTCTTCTCCAACACCACAGTTCAAAAGCATCAATTCTTCGGTGCTCAGCTTTCTTCACAGTCCAGCTCTCACATCCAAACATGACCACTGGAAAAACCAGAGCCTTGACTAGACAGACCTTAGTCGGCAAAGTAATGTCTCTGCTTTTCAATATGCTATCTGGGTTGGTCATAACTTTTCTTCCAAGGAGTAAGCGTCTTCTAATTTCATGGCAGCAGTCACCATCTGCAGTGATTTTGGAGCCCAAAAAAATAAAGTCTGACACTGTTTCCACTGTTTCCCCATCTATTTCCCATAAAATGATGGGACCAGATGCCATGATCTTCGTTTTCTGAATGTTTAGCTTTAGGCCAACTTTTTCGCTCTCCTCTTTCACNGGAGCCTAAAAAAATAAAGTCTGACACTGTTTCCACTGTTTCCCCATCTATTTCCCATGAAGTGATGGGACCAGATGCCATGATCTTCGTTTTCTGAATGTTGAGCTTTAAGCCAACTTTTTCGCTCTCCTCTTTCACTTTCATCAAGAGGCTTTTTAGTTCCTCTTCATTTTCTGCCATAAGGGTGGTGTCATCTGCATATCTGAGGTTATTGATATTTCTCCCGGCAATCTTGATTCCAGCTTGCACTTCTTCCAACCCAGAGTTTCTCGTGATGTACTCTGCATAGAAGTTATATAAGCAGGGAGACAATGTACAGCCTTAACGTATTCCTTTTCCTGTTTGGAACCAGTCTGTTGTTCCATGTCCAGTTCTAACTGTTGCTTCCTGACCTGCATATAGATTTCTCAAGAGACAGGTCAGGTGGTCTGGTATTCCCATCTCTTTCAGAATTTTCCACAGTTTATTGTGATCCACACAGTCAAAGGCTTTGGCTTAGTCAATAAAGCAGAAATAGATGTTTTTCTAGAACTCTCTTGCTTTTTCCATGATCCAGCGGATGTTGGCAATTTGATCTCTGGTTCCTCTGCCTTTTCTAAAGCCAGTTTGAACATCTGGAAGTTCACAGTTCACGTATTGCTGAAGCCTGGTTTGGAAAATTTTGAGCTTTGCTTTACTAGCTTGTGAGATTAGTGCAATTGTGCGGTAGTTTGAGCATTCTTTGGCATTGACTTTATGGATAGTCTAATACATACAAGGTCGCTGATGCTGAAAAAAGTCACTGAAAGGGAGTTACTGAAAGGAATCTAAGCAGATACCCTTTCCCATGATCTCAGGCCTGAGAACTGCATGCTGTTTCACTTGTTCCCATTGCCAGGAGCTGATAGGGAACAGAGGATTTATGAGAAATAGAAAACAGTATTCAGGAATCCTGTTAAATGTTCCCTGACACCATCCAACCATCTCATCCTCTGTAATCCCCTTCTCCAACTACCTTCACTTTTTCCCAGCATCAGGATCTTTTCCAATGAGTCAGATCTTCACATCTGGTGGCCAAAGTATTGGAGTTTCAGCTTCAGCATCAGTCCTTCCAATGAGTATTTAGGACTGATTTCCTTTAAGATAGATTGGTTTGATCTCTTGCAGTCCAAGAGACTCTCAAGGGTCTTCTCCAACACCACAGTTCAAAAGCATCAATTGTTCAGTGTTCAGCTTTCTTTATAGTCCAACTCTCACATCCATACATGACTACTGGAAAAACTATAGCATTGGCTAGATGGACCTTTGTCACCAAAGTAATGCTTCTGCTTTTTAATATGCTGTCTAGGTTGGTCATAAATTTTCTTCCAAGGAGCAAGTGGTCTTTTAATTTCAAGGCTACAGTCATCATCTACAAAGATTTTGGAGTGCAAGAAAATAAAGTCCGTCACTGTTTCCATTGTTTTCCTATCTATTTGCCATGACATGATGGGACCGGAAGCCATAATCTTTGATTTTTGAATGTTGAGCTTTAAGCCTGCTTTTTCATTCTCTTCTTTCACTTTCACCAAGAGGCTGTTTAGTTACTCTTTGCTTTCTGCCATAAGGGTGGTGTCATCTGCATATCTGAGGTTATTGATATTTCTCTTGGAAATCTTGATCCCAGCTTTTGACTCATCCTGGCTAGCATTTTGCATGATGTACTCTGCATATAAGTAAAATAAATAGGGTGACAATATACAGCCTTGGCATACTCCTTTCCTAATTTTGAATCAGTCCATTGTTCCATGTCCAGTTTAGACTGTTGCTTCCTGACCTCCATGAAGATTTCTCAGGAAGAAGATAAGGTGGTCTGGTATTCCCATCTCTTGAAGAATGTTCCACAGTTTATTTTAATCCACGCAGTCAAAGACTTTGGCATAGTCCATAAAGCAGAAGTACATATTTTTCTGGTACTCTAGTGCTTTGTCAGTGATCCAGCAGATATTGGCAATTTGATCTCTGGTTCATCTGCCTTTTCTAAATCCAGTGGTGGACATTTGGAAGTTCTTGGTTCATGTACCTTTGAAGCCTGTCTTGGAGAATTTTGAGCATTCTTTTCCTAGCATCTGAGTTGAGTACAATTGTGCAGTAGTTTTAACATTCTTTGGCACTGGCCTTTATTTGGGACCTTTTCCTGTTCTGTGGCCACTGCTGAGGTTTCCAAATTTCCTGGTATATTGAGTGTAGCACTTCAACAGCATAATCTTTTAGGATTTGAAACAGCTCAACTGAATTCCATCACCTCCACTAGCTTTGTTAATAGAGATGTTTCCTCAGGCCCACTTGACTTAGCATTCCAGGATGTCTGGCTCTAGGTAAGTGATCACACCATCGTGGATATCTAGGTTATTAAGAATTTCTTGTGTAGATTTTCTGTGTATTTTTGCCACTTCTTCTTAATATCTTCTGCTTCCATTAGGTCCATACTTTTTTTTTTTCCTTTATCATGCCCATTTTTGCATAAAATATTCTCTTGGTATCTCTGTGTGGGAGTTGCAGGAACATGGCCTTCACTGTAGGCAGACAGCATTTCCTTTCCTCCTGCTCAGCTGTTTTGATCTTGGACAAGTCATTTTGTGATATCCTTTTGCCTCTTGTATTTGCAGTCACCTTACCCATAACATGAATATTAGGAAAACTGGGGTAATATGGGAGGGCCAGGAGCTGGGACAGTCTGTGAGAAAATGTGGTCCACTGGAGAAAGGAATGGCAAACCCCTTCCGTATTCTTGCCTTGAGACCCCCATGGACAGTATAAACAGTATGAAATCATATTCTTAGAGACTGGAAAAAAAAAGTAAAAATGTTAGTTGCTCAGTCTTATCTGACTCTTTGCAATTCCATGGACTGTAGCCCACCAGGTCCTCAGTCCATGAAATTATCCTGGCAAGAATACTGGAGTGGGTAGCCATTCACTTCTCCAGGGGATCTTCCAAACCCAGAGATGGAACTCAGATCTCCTGCATTGCAGAAAGATTCATTAGCACTAAGCCATCAGGGAAGCCCGGTTTTAGAGATTATTAGATTCTAATTAGTAACAAATCATTTGACTGCTGACCAACTCGAGTTAGGGTTAAATTTGAGAACCCCATGAAGAATATGAAAAGGCAAAAAGGTATGACACTGAAAGATGAACTCCTCAGGTCAGTAGGTGCCCAATATGCTACTGGAGATCAGTGGAGAAATAACTCCAGAAAGAATGAAGAGATGGAGCCAAAGTGAAAACAACACCCAGTTGTGGATGTGACTGGTGATGGAAGTAAAGTCTGATGCTGTAAAAAGCAATATTGCATAAGAACCTGGAATGTTAGGTCCATGAATCAAGGCAAATTGGAAGTGGTCAAACAGGAGATGGCAAGAGTGAACACTGACATTTTAGGAATCAGTGAACTAAAATGGACTGGAGTGGGTGAATTTAACTCAGATGACCATTATATCTACTACTGCGTTCAAGAATCCCTTAGAAGTAATAGAGTAGCCATCATAGTCAACAAAAAAGTCCAAAATGCAGCACTTGGATGCAGTCTCAAAAACGACAGAATGATCTCTGTTCATTTCCAAGAAAAAACATTCAATACCACAGTAATCCAAGTCTATGCCCCAACCAATAATGCTGAAGAAGCTGAAGTTGAATGGTTCTATGAAGACCTATAAGACCTTCTAGAACTAACACCAAAAAAAGATGTCTTTTTCATTATAGGGGACTGGAATGCAAAAGTAGGAAGTCAAGAGAGATACCTGAAGTAACAGGCAAATTTAGCCTTGGATTACAAAATGAACAAGTCAAAGATTGAGAGAGTTTTGCCAAGAGAACACACTGGCCGTAGCAAACTCCCTCTTCCAAGAACACAAGAGAAGGCTCTACACATTCACATCACCCGATGGTCAATACCAAAATTGGATTGATTATATTCTTTGCAGCCAAAGATGGAGAAGCTCTATACAGTCAGCAAAAACAAGACCAGGAGCTCACATCATGAACTCCTTATTGCCTAATTCAGAGTTAAATTGAAGAAAGTAGCGAAACCACTCCACCATTCAGGTACGACCTAAATCAAGTCCATTATTATACAGTGGAAGTGAGAAGTATATTTAAGGGATGAGATCTGATAGACAGAGTGCCTGAGCAACTATGGATAGAGGTTCATGACACTGTACAGGAGGCAACTCCAATAAAAAGAAATGAAAAAGGCAAAATGGCTGTTTCAAGAAGCATTAAAATAGCTGAGAAAAGAAGAGATGTGAAAAGCGAAGGGGAAAAGGAAAGATATAAGCATCTGAATGCAGAGTTCCAAAGAATAGCAAGGAGAGATAAGAAAGCCTTCCTCAGCCATCAATGCAGAGAAATACAGGAAAAGAATAGAATGAGAAAGATTAAACATCTCTTCAAGAAAATTAGAGATACAAAGGGAACATTTCATGCAAAGATGGGCTCGAAAAAGGACAGAAATGGTATGGACCTAACAGTAGCAGACGATATTAAGAGGTGGAGAATACACAGAATAATTATACAAAGAAGATCTTTATGACCCAGATAATCCCAATGGTGTGATCACTCACCTAGAGCCAGACATCCTGGAATGTGAAGTCAAATGGTCCTTAGGAAGCATAACTACAAACAAAGCTATTTCAGGTGATGGAATTCCAGTTGAGCTATTTCAGATCCTAAAAGATGATACTGTGAAAGTGCTGCACTAATATGCCACCAAATCTGGAAAACTCAGCAGTGGCCACAGGACTGGAAAAGATCAGTTTTCATTTCAATCCCTAAGAAAAGCGATGCCAAAGAATGTTCAAACTACTGAACAGTACCACTCATGTCACACACTAGCAAACTAATGTTCAAAATTCTTGAAGCCAGGCTTCAATAGTACGTGAACCATGAACTTTCAGATGTTCAAGCTGGATTTAGAAAAGGCAGAAGAACCCAAGATCAAATTGCCAGATCCGCTGGATCATAGAAAAGCAAGAGAGTTCCAGGAAAACATCTACTTCTGCTTTATTGACTATGCCAAATCCTTTAACTGTTTGGATAACAACAAACAGTGGAACATTCTTCAAGAGATGGAAATACTGGACAACCTTACCTGCCTCCTGAGAAATCTGTATGCAAGTCAAAAAGCAGCAGTTAGTACTGGACATAGAACAACAGACTGGTTCCAAATCAGGAAAAGAGTACCTCAAGACTGTACATTTTCACCCTGCTTATTTAAATTATATGCAGAGTACATCATCCAAAATACTGGCTGGATGAAGCACAAACTGGAAACAAGATTGCTGGGAGAAATATCAATAACTTCAGATATGCAGATGACACCACCATTATGGCAGAAAACAAAGAAGAGCTAAAGAGTCTCTTTTGAAAGTGAAAGAGGGGAGTGAAAAAGCTGGCTTAAAACTCAACATTCAGAAAACAAAGATCATGACATCTGGTCCCATCACTTCATAGCAAATAGATGGGGAAACCATGGAAACAGTGACAGAGTTTATTTTTGTGTGTGTGCTCCAAAATCACTGCAAACTTGTAGCCTTGAAATAAAAAGACGATTACTCCTTGGAAGAAAATCTATGACCAATATAAACAGCATATTAAAAAAGCAGAGACATTACTTTGCCAACAAAGTCTGTCTAGTTAAGGCTATGGTTTTTTCAGTAGTCATGTATGGATGTGAGAGTTGAACTATAAAGAAATTTGAGTGTCTAAGAATTGATGCTTTTGAACTGTGGTGTTGAAGACTCTTGAGAGTCCCTTGTACAGCAAGGCGATCCAACCAGTCCATCCTAAAGGAAATCAGTCCTGAATATTCATTGGAAGGACTGATGCTGAAGCTGAAACTCCAATACTTTGGCCACCTGATGTGAAGATCAAACTCATTTGAAAAACCCTGTTGCTGGGAAGGATTGAAAGCAGGAGGAGAAGGAGACGACAGAGGATGAGATGGTTGGTTGACATCACCAACATGATATACATGTGTTTGAGTATGCTCCAGGAGTTGGTGATGGACAGGGAAACCTGGTATGCTCCAGTCCATGGGGTTGCAAAGAGTCTGACACAATTGAGTGACTGAACTTAACTAAACTAATTAGTAACATTTTTTCCCTTTTAATTTAAGTAGATTTTCTTAACAGTCTATATAAGTCAGTCAATAGTACTGCCTTAAATCCAACTTCAATTAAATTCATTGAGAATGGAAAGGATTGTATCATCAACGTTCACTTTCTAAGTAGAGGGTTCGCATTTGCAATAAAATGAAACTATATATGATATTAGAATATGTATGCAAATCTCCTATCAAAAAAAAAAGATCATCTGAAAAATATTATTAAAGAATCTTTGGTTTGGGGGAACTTTGAAATTTCAAACTTGACAGGGTTTTTGGCTTTCATATTAGCCGATTTTGAATATTTAACTATGGTAATAAATTATATCTTTAGTCTTACCATATGAGGAATTTCTTTGATTTGAAGAGGCTTTGACTATGTGGATCACAATAAACTGTGGAAAATTGTGAAAGAGATGGGAATACCAGACCACCTGACCTGCCTCTTGAGAAACCTATATGCAGGTCAGGAGGCAACAGGTAGAACTGAACATGGAACAACAGACTGGTTCCAAATAGGAAAAGGAGTACGTCAAGGCTGTATATTGTCACCCTGCTTATTTAACTTATATGCAGAGTACATCATGAGAAATGCTAGCTGGAAGAAGCACAAGCTGGAATCAAGATTGCCAGGAAAAATATCAATAACCTCAGATATGCAGATGACACCACCCTTATGGCAGAAAGTGAAGAGGAACTAAAAAGCCTCTTGATGAAAGTGAAAGAGGAGAGTGAAAAGGTTGGCTTAAAGCTCAACAGTCAGAAAATGAAGATCATGGCATCCTGGTCCCATCACTTCATGGGAAATAGATGGGGAAACAGTGGAAACAGTGTCAGACTTTATTTTTTTGGGCTCCAAAATCACTGCAGATGGTGATTGCAGCCATGAAATTAGAAGACGCTTACTCCTTGGAAGAAAAGTTGTGACCAACCTAGATAGCATATTCAAAAGTGGAGACATTACCTTGCCAACAAAAGTCTGTCTAGTCAAGGCTGTGGTTTTTCCTGTGGTCATGTATGGATGTGAGAGTTGGACTGTGAAGAAAGCTGAGCACTGAAGAATTGATGCTTTTGAACTGTAGTGTTGGAGAAGACTCTTGAGAGTCCCTTGGACTGCAAGGAGATCCAACCAGTCCATTCTAAAGAAGATCAGCCCTGGGTGTTCTTTGGAAGAACTGATGCTGAAGCTGAAACTCCAATCCTTTTGGTCAACTCATGTGAAGAGTTGACT
Source organism: Cephalophus harveyi (assembly GCA_006410635.1). NCBI lineage: Eukaryota > Metazoa > Chordata > Mammalia > Artiodactyla > Bovidae > Cephalophus > Cephalophus harveyi. Next base: position 56,808 of record SJYT01077100.1, read on the forward strand.
CATTGGAAAAGACTCTGATGCTGAGAGGGATTGGGGGCAGGAGGAGAAGGGGACAACAGAGGATGAGATGGCTGGATGGCATGAGTTTGGGTTAACTCCGGGAATTGATGGACAGGGAGGCCTGGCGTGCTGCAGTTCATGGGGTTGCAAAGAGTCGGACATGACTGAGCAACTGAACTGAATGAACTGAACTGATCTGAGAAAGCTTCATGTATCATGGGGGAAAAATAAATGCTACAAATTATGGAACCTAAGTTTTGATTCTTGTAACTTATTCTTTCATATAGCATACACTTAGATAGTCTGTATGTATTCTCTTGAATGTAAGCTCAAAGAAATTGTAACATCTTGAGATGAAAAAATTTGGGATGTCTTCAGCATTGTAGAACAGATGTAGAAAATACACACACATAAAATGTTAGAACTTATTATTCTTTTATAAAATGAATATAATGATTGCTTTGGGGCACAAATGTAGTAAATTATGCTTATATTTTAAATCTTTTAACAATACTCATGGAATATTTGACTTTGAATCCTGTATCTTTGGGAGCAAGAATATCATCTGTCAGATGCTTCTATTGCTCTAAAACTCATTTTTAAGGATTAAATTAATTTTAAAAGTATATTATTGTCTATCAACCAAAATGTGAATGAAAATATGTTAGATATCAATCCCTCAAGTATATGAAATCATATCAATTACTTCAGATATTTTTTGGTTCAAAACAAACATTATGGAAAATTTAAACCCCAATGTCAGCTTATTTCCTAAATTTTTATCTTAGAGGAAAGCATTCTCCTCTATCTGATGTTTACAGGCCCCATTTATTAAATCCTTTCCCCACATTTATATTTTCTCTTAAGCCATATTTAATATTACTTTATTCACTTTTGAAATATATATCATTTTAAAAAGTTTGCCTGAGTGAAGTATAGGATGTTCCAGAGATTACTGTTTATGTTAATTGAAGAAAAAAGTATTTTTCCTCAAATATCATGTATATAGGTTTATATTTTTTAATTTGCATGCACTTTTACTAAAATGTTGTCTGTTTTGTACAATGTAGTGTATAATTTGTTGAATCCTAATTTTTTGCAACTTAATATATTTGCATTATCCTGCTATATTATATATTTGTATTATCCTCCTATGTTCAGTATAATAATGACAGGGTTGTCCAGAAATGCAGAGATGAAGAGTTTTGCCCTATAAGGCTGCTAGAATTTTTATAGTGTGTGCAAAGAAATGTATACAAACTTTCTTTGTTTCATCATTAACACACCCATATTAAAAAATGAAAAATCCCAACCCCATACAATCGAATACTATAAAATGCATAATGTCACTGACATGGAAGGTAATTTTTTAAGTCTTTAAATTAATTTTTTTAGATTCTCATCTAATTAGTAGCCAAGAACAATGAAAGAAATAATGCATATCATTAAGAGTCTTTTATATTTTTCCTAAGATCACCTAATTTTTTTTTAATCATAGTGTTTGTTAGTGTTGAATGCTATTTATTTTAAAATTTTCAAATCAATATGTATATCAGTAAATGCAAGTTAACATTAAACTCACCTATTGAGAAAAAACATTTCAATTCCAATCATTTTTTCTATGAGCATTGTTCACCCGATTATGAAAGAAAAACACACTTTATGCTTGGATTGCATTAACTTGGGACAGTTGTAGTTAACTAGTCTTGACCAATAGATCAATATGAAAAAAATACAACTCATCTTGTTTAGATTTCTCTGATATATTAAGTATCCACACACAAATGCTGCTGCTGCCAAGTCGCTTCAGTCGTGTCTGACTCTGTGTGACCCCATAAATGGCAGCCCACCAGTCTCCCCCGTCCCTGGGATTCTCCAGGCAAGAACACTGGAGTGGGTTGCCATTTCCTTCTCCAATGCATGAAAGTGAAAAGTCAAAGTGAAGTTGCTCGGTCGTGTCCGACTCTGAGTGACCCCATGGACTGCAGCCTACCAGGCTCTTCTGTCCATGGGATTTTCCAGTCAAGAGTACTGGAAAATCCCATGGACCAGAAACATGTATCAAATAACATAATTGAAAATACAAACATTCCTACCGTTTGAAGAGGTTTCAAACAAAAATTGTTTTCCATACAGAAGGTTTTTAAAAATATTTCCCCATAACTTTTATTCATCTAGCCAACATTTATTCATCCTTTAGTCTTCACTATAATGCTTTAATAATAGCAGAAATTTAATGGTCAGTTTCTCAGTGCCAGACATCTAGTCAGCATTCATAATAACAGTTGTTTGGAATACTGCCAGTTTGTAATGTCGTTAATAATATAAGACGATAAAGTAGGTTTTTCACAAAGGTTAATGACTTCAGTTAGGTACTGGAACTTTATTTTTTAATATACTGAGCATATGCCCTTTGCATTATTATTAGTTTCTTTAAATTGTAGTAAATATTAATTATAGTAGATATTAATGATGTATATCTATTTTTTATTTCAGAAATTTAGAAGATAACTTATTGCATTTTTACTTTGAAGTATTTTGTTTAAGAAAATCATGAACTGCAAATGCAATGAAAGAGTAGCAGAAAAATAATTTTAACTGGTATTAACAGCCTATATCACTGAATTATCAAATAGCTGAATCCCAGGGACGGGGGAGCCTGGTGGACTGCCGTCTATGGGGTCACACAGAGTCGGACATGACTGAAGTGACTTAGCAGTAGCAAACTAAAAGGCCACCAGGGAAGTCCTAACAAACAAAAAGACATCCTATTAAAAACACTAAACTTGAAGAGATAATGGGTAAAAGTCACATAATATCCTAAAAAACCCAATAACTTTATATTTGTTATATGTCCAAAACTTTCTTAAGAATATAAACATAGTAGAATAAACTGGTATACACAGTATAAATATACTCTATGTATTATTTCTTGGTGGTAGGATCTTATGTAAAATGATAAATAAAAAGTAATTAAAAATGAAAAATATGTGATTTGAAATGATTGGGATTACCAAATTAAACACGTTTTAATGAACTGTACCTAAATGACTAAGATATTGCTTACTATATAAAATGTAAGTATTAAAAATTAAATTATTTAAAATAAGCAGCATTCTATTTGATAACATGGACTTGGAAATCTACTTAATAATACCCTCATCATTTGTAGTAGTCCATTAAGATGTTTAAAAATTGTAAATCAGAGAGTATTAGAAATTGGTAAAGCTGGAGATAGACTTTATAAGAGAGTCTGAGAGTCTGTTTTGAGTGCTAAAAGAAATATGTTAAAAGTATGTGCTCAGCTGCTCAGTCATGTCCAACTCTTTGAAAACCCATGGACTACAGCATGCCAGGCTCTGCTCTCCATGGAATTTTCCAGGCAAGAATTCTGGAGTGAGTTGTCATTTCCTCCTCAGGTCGATCTTCCTGACCCAGGTATGGAACCCACATGTCCTGCATCTCCTTCATTGGCAGACAGATTTTTTACCACTGAGCCACATGGAAAGCCCAGTAAAAGTATCTTGTATGTTAAAAAGTACAGAAAGTCAAGAAAAATGAGGAGTTCTAGAGGAGTATAATCCAAAATGGAGAGTTTGCTTTAAATAAGGGCCTATTAAAAGGAAGACATTTGAACAAAAACATGAAGGTGATGATCAAGCCGTCAGTGCTTCTATCTAACAATTCTTCTAGAGAAAGAACACCCCAGAGGCAGAGACAGCTGTTGGTACAAAATGTACTCATTGTAAGCACGATGGATTTTAATGTAAAAGAAATGGGAGAACCATTTGAATTTTGTTATGTTATAAATGATCTGATCTAGTTTGAACTTTAACAGATTGCTCTGGCTGTTTTGAAAATGTTTGTAAATAAGCAAAAGGGAAAGCTTAGAGACAAGTTTGAGATCCTTGCAGAATTCAGAAGAGAAAGAACGGTGAAACAGAACATAATAAAACAATGGACGTGCTGAGAAGTGGTTAGTTTATACATATATTTGAATGTAAAGCAGGTAAGATTTTCTGATGGACTGAAAGCAAGGTGAAAGAAAAAGGTGTCAAGGATAAATTTGAAGGCATATGGCTTGAGCAAATGGAAGGATAGACCTACCAATGGGTGAGGTGGTGGAAATCATCTTCTGAGCAGTTTTTGTATAAGAATTCAGGAGTTAAATTTAGGACATATAAAAATTTTAGATGTTTATTACAAATGTGGTATAGTGATAAAAATTAGTTTGAAAATGCAAAATTGAATTTCAAGGGACATGCCCAGAGTGGAGATGTACATTTGGAAGCATTAAAGGTATATATTTTAAAGTTATGGCAATGCATATTTCTGTAAGGGAGTCAGTAAAAATAAAGAACAGTAGAGAAAATAATGGTTAAAAGAAGAGTTGAGAAAGTTTTCAAGGAGTAAGTTCTGGTGTGTCAGAAGTAGAGAATGGGAAGAATAATTGTCAAAAGAGAATGAGAAAAAATGCTGCAAGTTGGGTAGAAGAAAAAAATCAGATGATTATGATGCCCTGAAGGCCAAAAAAGAAAGTGTTTTAGGGAAAGTGTATCATAGTCTCCTGATTAACCAAGTAAAAGGAGTATGTTCAATTGACCATGAGGTTGAATACCTTAGAGGTTATTTGAAACTTAAAATATATTTTTGCTAAAGTAATGAAGTTAAAGTGTTGATAGGTGTAAGGTGAAAAGAAAATTGTGTCTGAAGAATTCAACATAGTGAATGTAGATAATCTTTAATGCAATCTGATATAAAGGGAAATAGAGAAATAAGATAAATAGACCCAAATAAAATCAACTGATCTTTGACCAAACTGCAAAGGAAATAAAAATGGAGCAAAGATAGCCTTTTCAACAAATGGTGCTGGAACAATTGGACATCCAAATGCAGAAAAAAAATTAAATCAGCATATAGACTATACTTTTTACAAAAATTAACTCAAAATGACTTCCAGACCTAAAATACAAAGCACAAAACTATAAAAATTGTAGAAGATAATGTAGGAGAAAACCTAGATGACCTTGGTTGTGGCTTATGACTTTTAAGATCCAATACCAGAAACACAATCTGTGAAAAAAGTATTTGATAGGCTGGACTTAATTAAAAAGTTTATAAAAGATGGTTTCAAGAGAGCAAGAAAGCAAGCCATAGACAGAGAATATATGACATATATGATAAAGGACTGTTAACAAAAATATATGAAGAACTCTTAAAACTCAATAATAAGAAAATAATCAATCTGATTAAAAAATCTGCCAAAGGTACTAACATGCATCTCACCAAAAGATATACAGATGATAAGTAAACATATGAAAAAATGCTTTATATCATATGTCATCGGGGAAATGCAACTTTAACAAGAAAAAGCTACTATTTATTGAGCTCCCCTTGTGGCACTAGTGGTAAAGAACCCACCTGCCAATGCAGGAGACATAAGAGACACAGGTTCGATCCCTAGGTCAGGTAGATCCCCAGGAGGAGGACATGACAACCCATTCCATCATTCTTGCCTGGAGAATCTCATGGAAAAACTGTTTATTAGAGTGTCCTAAATCTGGAACATTGACAACACCAAATACTGGCAACTATGTAGAGCAACAGGAATGCACATTCATCACTGGTGAAATAGTAGAGCCAGTTTTGAAAACACTTTGGTAGTTTTTTAACAAAACTTAACTTACCCTTATCCCATGATCCAGCCATCAAATTCTCTAGAATTTTACCTAAAGAAGCTCAAAACACGTGCACACAAAAACCTGCGTATTGATCATAATGGCAGATTTGTTCATAATTGCCAAAAGTTGTAAACAACTGTGATGCTCATCAGTAGGTGAATGGGTTAACAAATTGTAGTGTTGTTCAGTCACTCAGCCATGTCTGACTCTTTGGCAACCCCATGAACTGTAGCACACCAGGCTTCCCTGTCCTTCACTATCTCCCTGAGCTTGCTTACACTCATGGCCATTGAGTCAGTGATGCCATCCAGCCATCTTCTCCTCTGTCATCCTCTTCTCCTCCTGCCTTCAATCTTTCCCAGCATCAGGGTCTTCTCTAATGAGTTGGCTCTTTGCATCAGGTGACCAACATATTGGAGTTTCAGCACCAGTCCTTCCAATGGATATTCAGGTTGATTTCCTTTAGGATTGACTGGTTTGATATCCTTGCAGTCCAAGGTACTACCATATAGATGCAATAAAAAAGTCATGGAGGAAACTTCAGTGCATATTGCTAAATGAAAGAAACCAATCTGAAAAGCCTCTGTACTGTATGATTCCAACTACATATGTGATATTCTGGAGAAGGCAAAATTCTGGAGACAATGAAAAGACCAGTGATTCCTAGGGGTAGTGGTAGGAAAAATCATGACTAGGCAGACCACAGAAAATTTTTATGGCTGTGAAAATACTCCATGTGATATCACAATGATGCATTCATTGCATTATACATTTGTCTAAATTCAGAGAATGTAGCATTCCCAAAGAGTAAATAGTATTATAAACTGGAACTTTTGGGTATTTTGATGTGTCAGTGTAGGTTCGTTAATTATAACACATGTACACTCTAGTAGCGGGTGTTTTTAACAAGGGGTGCTGTGCATATGTGAGCAGCAGGGATATGTGGGAAATCTCTGTCCTTTCAATTTACTGTGAACTTGAAATTACAGGGAAATCTGGCATGCTGCAGTCCAAGGAATCGCAGAGTCTGACATGACTGAACAACTGAACAACTAAAACCACATGGAAAGATAATCTTAAAGATATATATATATATATATAATTTTTTTTTTTAATGCTGGCCAACATAGCCTTACTATTTCTCTAAGCTTGGCAAAACTTCAGACAGACTTCTTCCTGCCTCTTGGCCCATGACCTCACTCCTACTCTGGCCCTTGTGAAATCCATGTAGCCTAACCACAGAAGTTCCTCAGCTCTCTTTTCATGGAACATTTACTTTAGAAAACTTGTGAACTTGAACACTTTTCTGCCTCTTTGAGATACAAATCTTTTTAAAAAATGTCTTACCAGTTTTTCAACCCATGACTGTCTCCATCTAGGACTTGGTGTGTCATCGTCAAGGATGCTACTATCCCTGCCTGCATCCTAGTCTCTGTGGGCGAGATGAGAGCCTAACCTCACTGTGCATCCTGCTCAGAGTTATAAAACTACCCTGTACCTCCCATCATGAAACAGACCAATAAGCAAACACAAATGGCCTAAGATTCCTTGAACTCCACTCTTAAAAATTCTCCTGTCTTTTTTTTTTTTTTGAGAAATTGTGTTCAGACAGTGTTACGTTCTCTCTAGTCTGTTGCAAGAGCCTCCAAAACAATCTTCCTTTACCTGTTTAACTGCAATTTTTGCTTTAACTATACTTAGCGTCATTTTTGTTTTATGAAATGAGAGTTTCAAGAAAAAACTGTAAGATGAAAAATACAGATGAATAATACTGATTAGAAATAAACTGTATTAGAATAGCCATCCTTTTTGTTTTCTTGAAAATATCCTTCAAGAGCACAGATGTATACAAGTTTCAATTCTAAAACTAGATATAATCACTTAAAAAGGTTGGACTAGCAGAGCTTCTTTTTTAGCACATTGTGATTGTAGTATGGTAATTGTGTTCGTTTTAATACTTCTGATTCAATGCATAGCCACTGGCATTTGCCCTGAATATAAAGGAAATATCTTGGACTAAAAATCAATAATAGCAGTTTTGAAAATCATTTTCTATTGATGAGATTCTACTTCCAGAATAAGACTTAGCCCACAATTTGAAACTTTATAGTAACATGAAAACAGTTCACAATTACTGTAATTTAAAATTTAACTCACATTCACATTGAAATGGGAGGAAAAATAAATCCCTGTATTAAGCTGTTCTCACTGTATGTGTTTTGAAGCTTATTCTAAAATGTAAAATCAACATTGCTATTCTAGTCACAGCAATGCACTTTCCCAAATGTCGTATTAAACTCATTACTGGGAGAATGACAAGGCTTGCTAATGTGATTGTTCTTTCCTCATAATAAAGGCAAAAATTACCAGTGCTTCTGAACTTAAAATAAGATGTGATTGGAGTTAGATGAATTAGTTCTGATGAATATGTATTTCAAATGGTTATATTTAAAAATATGTATCCATGAGTATGCTTTATTTCAATTTTTAACCTGTATTTAGCAGAATAAATTTTTACTTTGAATATTCTCATAATAACTTTCTTGATATCAAAGTTGCTGCAGAGTTGCATATTAAAGAAAAGGTTGACACATTATTTGGTGTAAATTGAAAGATTTTGACTTTCTTTTTTCTAGTCTTTGTTATTTACTTGCATCATGCTCATATAGTCTTTGTCACTCCAGTTCCCATTTCCTTGACTTCCTTTTAGAATAATGTGTTTTTCTCTTTGTGTTTAGTGAAATGGTTGGTAGAAAACAAAATTGATGGATATTTCATGAAACATTTTAGCTACATAAAACAGACGCCAGTTTTTTTTAAGTAAATTATAATAGACTACAATAAACATTTGCTATCATCTTTCAGCTACATTTGCAACTATTATGCTTAGGACATAGTAACAATTTTCTGATTGTAACAAATTATGTTATTGATATGTACGAGAAGTTTTAGACAAATGATGGAAGACATTTTGAAATTAGAGGAACATTTGAAAAAAATAGATGCATTTTAGTATACAGGTTTAGGTTTTCAAAGAAATATATGACTTTAACTTCTCTTCAATAAATACTGAGTGAATATATTTTCTCTCCATTGCCCCCTACTGCTTTTTAAAATTATTTCTTTTTGTTTCGTTTTGTTTTTCTCTGCCACTTTACCAAAATGATCTTGCTCAGGTCATTAAATCAAATTGGCATTTTTTCAATTTACCCTTTATTGGTTTCTTTATCAGCATTACAAATATTTGACCAACCTCTAGTTTTTAAGATCCTCTTTGCATTCCTTTCCTAAGGGTTATTTTTCACATTTTACCAGTTTATCCTAGATTGTATCCTTTGCTGAACTAAAGTCTTCTATCTTAAAGAATGTTAAAGGTTCTTAGGTTTGACCTTAGGGTGTTTTTGACCTTAGGATGTTTTCAACTCCTATTCTCCTTTTTTGCTCTAGTTCATTTGCTATCAAGTACAATTAACATTAGAATCACCCAGGGACAACTGAAAACCTGCACATTTTGAGACATTACTGGAGTGGGTTGCCATTTCCTTCTCCAGCAGATCTTCCCGACCCAGGGATCGAACCCGGGTCTCCCGCATTGTAGACAGACACTTTACCATCTGAGCCACCAGGGAAGTCCCAACACACACAGATTTACTAGTAATGACAAAACAATGTAGGCCGTCTCCATAGCTCTTAGAGTGGATATCAGAGACAGTCCTTCCAGAGTAATAGAAGACCTGAGCTCTAGCCATTGACCTGTAGAAATGGCTGGGGATGGAATTGGTGCCCAGAACTTCACCTGACCTGTGATAAAGACAAATTTGAACTTCAAACTATTACTTAGTATTATAAATGTGACTATTAAGAATTTCCAGGTTTCTTCCCAGAAAAAGATATTTTGTTGGTGCTGACTCTTTGTATACACACACGTTTTTTTATTATGTTAGATAATCATAATAATATCATTATTCTGAGCTGTATCTATTCTGAGTAGAAGGTTCAGGTATATATAGATATGCAGATGACACCACCCTTATGGCAGAAAGTGAAGAGGAACTAAAAAGCCTCTTGATGAAAGTAAAAGGGGAGAGTGAAAAAGTTGGCTTAAAGCTCAACATTCAGAAAACAAAGATCATGATCATATTTCTCTGAGATTTGCATGATTTATCTTTGTAAATATTTTTCTCTCTGTTTGAGTATATTGGGATAACCCTCTTATTCTTGTGATTAAGTGATAAAGTGGTAATCTTTATCCTACCCTGGACCAGGAGCTGGAATGTAATGAACAAGCAACAAATTGATATTTGAAAAGTCACACTGTCTTGTTTGTTGTGGAAAACAGTACCAGAAAAGAAATCTACTTTGGTTTTAGAGACTACAAACTCAGTTCACACATGTAAAAATATCTCTGTGGTCAGAACTTTCTCTTTATCATATCATCCAGCTGCCTGGTTTGAAGTTTTTATTCACTTGATCTGTGCTAGCTGTATATCACTTCTTGGTCTCAGTTACCTCAATGTCTTAACAGTCAGGGAGCAAACTTTATCTTCATTATCTTTTTCCAGCATAATTTTTTTTTTAAACAATGATACCTGAAAACATTGCTACATCTTTGAATTTCTCAAGAATTTGATGAAGGCAACAATGGACACTCTGCTGATGATATGATTATGTAGTGGGTAGGTAGCCTGTTGATAATGAATTTACTCCAGCATTACTATTTCCTGGATATTATTAAAAAGGATCTCTAGTTACCTTTTAAAATAATGTCCATCATTAGGTCCCAGAGGCCAAAGGTAGCTAAAAATTGTTGGCATATGCATTCACATCAATAAATTTAGTCTGATAGAAAATTATCTTGCTTCTTTTCTTGACAATCATACAAATATGTTTATGCATATACTGAGGTTAGTCCAACATCTATAGCTGCCTGTAATACCAGAGATATTTACCATTTAGAAACCCAAGCATCGGGGTCAAAGGGAATGTAAAAGCATAGGAGTTGCAGATGTATCACATGGTTGAAGAGATAAGATTGGCAGTGAAATTCTACCAAGAGGGCAAAGATAGGAGTGATCAAATTCAAAGAGAAAAGAGACCTATGGAGGAATAAGCCCCACATTCTATGATACTTTTCCCTCAATACACCTAATAATCCCTAACCTTGGCAACTGAGAGACTTTGATTCCAAGTAGAATGTGGCAGTTATGCTAGTCACACAGAAGTTTTGGCAGTCTCATTAATTGAGAACACAGACTTTAAAAATGTCCAAGGAGAAGTACCCCCAGCAAATCTCTTTGACTTTAACTAAAACCCCAGGAAGACTGTACATTAGAATTAAAGTCAAATAATCCAGCCTTCTTCAAAACTAAAGTTTCACATGAATCAATTCAATCAATATTTAGGGAAGAGAAATCTTAAACTACTATAGTTACCTGTGGGAAAGTGTTCATTCCTCTCTGTAGGAACATGCACTCATTAAGCCTTCACATTTTAAAAATATGCTAGTCATTCAGTAAAAAATAAACAAGCCAGCTAATAAATAGGACCAAATGACAACAGAAGAGCTCTTAACAGATGCTTTTAAATAACTAAGGCAAACCCAGGAGCTCATTTCTTAAACTTTATAAAGTACATCAGACTTTATTCTATTCAAAATACTTTCATTCAGTTATCTGATTTCATCTACACAGTAGTTCTTGAGCCTGGTGGAGCAGACAACAGAAATAATCACAGGAGTTACCAGTATATTGTAGTTATTAGGTCTTTAAAGCAATTTTGATTAATTTATTCTCAGGATAAGTGACGAAGAGAAAAATCACACAGAAAACTGTCATCTACTTTAATCAATAGAAGTTTTAGAAAGGCAAAGGAAGTCATAAAACTTAAGAAATAAACATTAATGTGATAGTATTGAAGACAGCTGCAGATAATAATAGTGATGTGGAAGAGTTTTGTATTCAAGCCATGATCATTAACCAGTATTTTATATAATTATATTCATTTATATATGTAAAAAGTTATTAATTGGCTTCCCTAGTGGCTCAGAGGGTAAAGAATCTGCCTGCAATACAGAAGACCTGAGTTCGATCCCTAGGCCAGGAAGTTCCCCTGGAGAAGGGAGCAGCTACCCACTCCAGTATTCTTGCTGGAGAATTATATGGACAGAGGAGCTATATCAAAAATACTTATTTTAATAAAGTCAATGAAAATTCGTGTTAAGAAATTATTTCCTCCTAATGATAAAAGGATTGGTGGGCCACAAAGTCTTTTCTTGACTCTGAAAAATGTACAGATATGTTAGCTTTTTTTTCTATTTTTGGTAAGAGAGTTTTGGAAAATAAATTTTCTTTATAAAATTTGAGGCACATTGAAATATCCCAAAGAATAGATGTCAAAAAAGCACAGAACTAAGGCCCTTGGACTGCAAGGAGATCCAACCAGTCCATCCTAAAGGAGTTCAGTCCTGGGTGTTCATTGGAAGGACTGATGTTGAAGCTGAAACTCCAGTATTTTGGCTACCTGATGCGAAGAGCTGACTCATTTGAAAAGACCCAGATGCTGAGAAAGATTGAGGGCAGGAGGAGAAGGGGACAACAGAGGATGAGATGGTTGGGTGGCATCACTGACTCAATGGACATGGGTTTGGGTAGACTCCAACAGTTGGTGATGGACAGGGAAGCCTGGCGTGCTGCGGTTCATGGGGTCACAAAGAGTCAGACACGACCGAGCGGCTGAATTGAACTGAACTGAATGATGTAAGAATTCAGAGAATCATTTGTTAGGTGAATACAGCTCAGTACACTTATGTTGTAGCCTGCCATTGATTTCAGGCTTTTCATTTGTTGGTTGAAAATACATTGTAATGAACATTACTTTCAGCCCTATGAAAAATTCAACATTTTTCTAAAAGTGAAAAGAAGTATCCAGTTCACTTCACTTGTATGCTGCTGCTGCTGCTAAGTCGCTTCAGTCGTGTCCGACTCTGTGCGACCCCATAGACGGCAGCCCAACAGGCTCCCCCGTCCCTGGGATTCTCCAGGCAAGAACACTGGAGTGGGTTGCCATTTCCTTCTCCATTGTGTGAAAGCGAAAAGTGAAAGTGAAGTCGCTCAGTCGCATCCGACTCCTAGCGACCCCATGGACTGCAGCCTACCAGGCTCCTCCATCCATGGGATTTTCTAGGCAAGAGTACTGGAGTGGCTTGCTATTGCCTTCTCCGCTTCACTTGTATATGAGTCTTCATTTCTCTCTCCTCTCAGTGAGTAGCAATCATGTTTTTCTTTATCATCATAGTATTATGAAAATATTTCTTTTTATTTCCAGGTTTTAGCAAGTGATTATCTCAAGATATCCTTACAGTTTTTAAACATTCAAATCAATTACAGAGCTATTTTCTTCCTTACCTTTTATAATTTTCTAAATGTATTTGATGTCATTATAGTTGAGAAGTAGTTTCATGTCAGTCTGTTTATATATCATTGTCTTCACATTTTGACATAGCTATGAAATGTCATTTAAAAATGAGTGTCATGTATTATTTATAATAGCACTGTACATACTTCAGATTTTACTTAAGTGTTAAATGTTCAATGAGTAGATAAAGAAGCAGGCTGAAACTGGAAGGACAATTTTTCTTTGAAAGTTTTGAGAACAGTTAAAATAAAACTTTTATGTTCAAAATAGCAATATTTGTATTTTAAATAGATTATTTTAAAATGATCATGTATACTTGCATAAGGTATACTTTGTATACTTTGCTCCCCAAGCAGAATATACGTATACAAGTGATGACTTGAGCTTTTGCATGACATTTAATGTTATCTGCCAGAAATTAAAACTACTTTTGATTCAAACTTTTGTGAGATAATTCATGATAAGTTATGAAAGAAACATTGAGAATGATAATGGACATAATATTAAGATGATGACACAAGCATTGGGTAGAGATTTTTTAATTTTTCTCTGCATAATCTATAAATAAATAAATTTATTTAGTGCAGTGACTTCAAATGGACTCAGTTTGAGCAAACTCTGGGAAATAGTGAAGGACAGGGAAGCCTAACGTGCTACAGTTCATGGGGTCACAAAGAGTCAGACAAAACTTTGCAACAGAAAAACAACAACAACTCAAATGTTAACATTTTTTAGGACTTATTTGTGCCAAATAAAAATGCTAAGCACTTCACATGGAATATCCCAACTGATCCTCACTACTTAGAACCCTATGCTGAGGAAATTTTAGAATATATTACTGTTTCACAGTTGAGGAAGTGAGAGTTTGAAACTGTGTTGTGGACATTGTCACACAGCTATTATTGATAAAATTCAGAACTGAAAATAAGGTCGTCTAAACACCACAGACTTAAACCTTCCCATTGGCTAACTTGAGTAGCAAAGAATTTGTAAAATTGTGATAAATATGAAATAGGTGAACCATCAACACAGAGAGAGGAAGGGAATATACACTTCAATTGGTATATATGATATGTTTTGGAAAAAAACTTTTGTGATTTGCACTTTGTGTGTGTGCTAAGTCACTTCAGTCGTTTCTGACTCTCTGTGACCCTATGGACTGTAGCCTGTCAGGCTCCTCTGTCCATGGCAAGAATTCTCCAGGCAAGAATACTAGAGTGGGTTACCATGCCCTTCCTTCTCCAGGGGATCTTCCTGACCCAGGGATCAAACCTGTGTCTCTTATGTCTCCCTCATTGGCAGGTGGATTCTTTACCTCTAGTGCCACCTGGGAAGCCTGGAAGTCATATTAACAGAAGAAAATAAGGATTATTATCATTATCTTGAGTTAAGTATACCTTATTATAAGATAATGTAAGCCTTTTTGCTTCAAGGCAAGAAGCTTTCAAGCTTTCTTGAACCCATAAGCCTTTAAGACTTATGTTGGAAGAAGACAGAAAAAAAAAAAAAAAGTTCTGGAAGTCCTAGCTACAGCAATTAGAGAATAAAAATAAATAAAATAAATCCAGATCAGAAAAGAAGTGAAGCTCTCACTGTTTGCAGATGACATGATACTGTACATAGAAAACCCTAAAGATAGCATCAGAAAATTACTTGAGCTAATCAGTGAATTTAACAAAGTTGCAAGATACAAAATCAATACACAGAAATCATGTGCATTTCTATATACTAACAATGAAAAATCAGAAAGAGAAATTAAGGAATCAATCCCATTCACCATTGCAATTAAAAAAATTAAATATCTAGGAATAAACTCACCTAAGGAGACAGAAGAACTGTACACAGAAAATTATTAGACACTAATGAAAGAAATAAAAAAAAGACATAAACAGATGAGAGATATTCCATGTTCCTGGGTAGGAAGAATCAATATTGTGAAAATGACTATACTGCTAAATGTAATCTACAGATTCAGTGCAATCCTTATCAAATTACCAATGACATTTTTCACAGAACTACAGCAAAAAATCTCACAATTCACCTGGAAACACAAAAGACCCAAAATAGCCAAACCAGTCTTGAGAAAGAAGAATGGAGCTGGAGGAAACAACCTTTCTGATTTCAGATCATACTACAAAGCTACAGTCATTAAGATAGTATGGTACTGGAACAAAAATAGAAATATAGACCAACGGAACAAGGTAGAAAGCCCAGAAATAAACCCATGCACCTATGAATACCATATTTTTGATAAAGGAGGCAAGATATACAATAGGGCAAAGACTCCCTGATGTTTAAGCTGGCTTTAGAAAAGGCAGAGGAACCAGAGATCAAATTGCCAACATCTGCTGGATCATGGAAAAAGCAAGAGAGTTCCAGAAAAACATGTACTTCTGTTTTATTGACTATGCCAAAGCCTTTGACTGTGTGGATCACAATAAACTGTGGAAAATTCTCAAAAAGATGGGAATACCAGACCACCTAACCTGCCTCTTGAGAAATCTGTATGCAGGTCAGGAAGCAACAGTTAGAACTGGACATGGAACAACAGACTGGTTCCAAACAGGAAAAGGAGAATGTCAAGGCTGTATATTGTCACCCTGCTTATTTAACTTCTATGCAGAGTACATCATGAGAAAAGCTGGACTGGAAGAAACACA
>SJYT01077100.1:72674-84840 GCA_006410635.1 Cephalophus harveyi
CGTGCTGCGATTCATGGGGTCGCAAAGAGTCAGACAACGACTGAGCGACTGAACTGAACTGAACTGAAAGACAGCCTCTTTAGTCAATGTTTCTGGGAAAACTGGACAGCTACATGTAAAAGAATGAAATTAGAACACTTCCTAAGAATGTACACAAAGATAAACTCAAATTTTACATTTTTGAGTTACATTTAGGATTAAAGACCTAAATGTAATATAACTCAAAAATGTAAATTTTTATAGTTTTATAGTTTCTGGTCTTAAATGTAAGACCAGAAACTATAAAACTCTTAGAGGAAAACATAGGCAGAACACTTGATGACATAAATCAAAGCAAGATCCTCTATGACCCCCTCCTAGAGTAATGGAAATAAAAACAAAATTAAACAAGTGGGACCTGATTAAATTTAAAATCTTTTGCAAAACAAAGGAAACTATAAGTGAGGTGAAAAGACAACCCTCAGAATTAGAGAAAATAATAGCAAATGAAACAACTGATAAAGGATTAATTTCCAAAATATATAAGCAGCTCATACAACTCAATACCTGAAAAACAAACAGCCCAACCAAAAAGTGGAAAAAAGACCTAAACAGACATTTCTCCAAAGACATACAGATGGCTAATAAACACATGAAAAGATGCTCAACATTGCTCATTATTAGAGAAATGTAAATCAAAACTACAGTGAAATATCACCTCACACTGGCCAGAATGGCATCATCAAAAAGTCTACAAACAGTAAATCCCGGGAGGATGTGGAGAAAAAGGAACACTCTTGCACTGTCGGTGGGAATGTAAATTGATACAGTCACTATGGAAGATGTTATGGAGATTCCTTAAAAAAACTAGGAATAAAACCACCAAGTGACCCGTCAATCCCAACTCTAGGAATACCCTGAGGAAACCAAAATTGAAAAAGCCACATGTATCTCATTGTTCATTGCAGCACTATTTACAATAACTAGAACATTGAAGCAACCTAGATGTCCATTGACAGATGAATGGATGAAGAATTTGTGGTACCTATACACAACAGAATATTACTCAGCCATTAAAAGGAATGCATTTGAGTCAGTTCTAACGAGGTGGATGAACCTAGAACCTACTATAGAGTGAAGTGAGTCAGAAAGAGTAAGATAAATATCATATTCTAATGCATATATATGGAATCTAGAAAAATGGTACTGAGGAATTTATACTTATGTGTGGGGCTATGATGGAGAGACAGACATAGAGAATATACTTACAGACATAGGGAGAGGGGAGGAGAGGGTGAGATGTATGGAAAGAGTAACATGGAAACTTATATAACCTTATGTAAATAGATAGCCAACAGGAATTTGCTATATGGCTCAGGAAACTCAAACAAGAATTCTGTATAAACCTAGAGTGGTGGGATGGTGAGGAAGATGGGATAGAGGTTCAAAAGGGAGGGGATATATGTATACCTATGGCTGATTCATGTTGAGGTTTGACAGAAAACAACAAAATTCTGTAAAGCAATTATCCTTCCATAAAAAATTAAATGAAAGCTTTGAATGCAGGTAGTTGTATGTAGGATAAAATAAAAAGCAAATGGAGATTAGCAGGTGCCCTTTTATAAAGGATCCTCTTTTGATATTTGAGGACTTGAGCTGAGGCCCAAATAAAAGGGAAGACAAGGCTTGTAGGTACTACTTATGATCAGTCTGGACATAGAGACCAGCACTCAAAGGCTTGGAGAGGTATCTGTAGTGGGACTGAGGACTTACAAGGGAGAGGTACAGCTGGAGTCAAGCAAAGAGAACAGGGTGAGTAGAAGATGGTATCAGAGAGGTAACTGGAAAGCATATGCAGGATGGGGAAATCTTTTGATGAGGAGAGTAGTTTTTTTCTTTTTTTTTTTTTTTTTAGTGAAATAGGAAACCTCTGGGGGGATTTGTGACTGAAGTGACAGAATCTGTCCTTTTTCAATAAAAACATTTGGGAATTACCAATTTGGGGCAAACATAAAATCAGGGGAACTATTTTCATTTAGGGTACATAGGAATAGTCCAAGAAAGAGATGAGACTGGGTTGGGATACATAGTGTGGTGATACATATTCACATTCTGCATATATATATATATATATATATACACACACACACACACACACATCAGAGATGGAGACAACTTTAACTGCAGATGCACTGGATGAGATATACAGGGAGATGGGTAAAGAATGATTCCAAGATTTAAAGTTGAGCAAATGGAAGAATTGAATTTAGAGCCAAGTTCCAAAACCTAAGTTTAAAAAAAAAAAAAAAAAAAAAAAAACCTTTAAACCTTTGGCTCTCCTAGAAGAATTATCTTTGATTGTTACTTTCATTCAAACTGCCAACTTTCCCAGGGGTAAAACTGTATGAATAAGCAAACTTAGAGCCATATGACTTCTGTTTAGCTATAAAATGTATGAATTTTTTACTCCACCTTTATTAACAGATAAGCAGTTATGTAAAGTCCTTTATATCCTGTGAAATTTTCTCTTGGGTGAAATACTTAAATCCTTAGGAATTTTTAGAAATTCAGTTAATTATACAAATAAGCAAAATGCATTTTCAGATTGAGCATAAAAGTAAAGGAGATAACCTGAAAAAGTCTTAAACAAGCTAAAATCCTGTGTTTGTGCTAGGTTTGAAATATAAACCTACTTTTCCCCTCTGATGAGAATTATAAAATTCTACATTTGGGTAAGCTTCCTATTACCTTTGCAGTTTTAAAATTTCCACTTATGATGTAATTAAACACCTTTATTTGCAAGTGCATATATGAGTACTATAGATTGCTAGGCATTTCTGACCTGAGAGATCAAGGGTTTGGTCCATTTCTTTTCATGGGCTTATCCAAAGCTGAAATCCTAGCAATGACAATACCACAGCAATTACCATGGATGTTTTAAAACTATTGTTAATAGCTATTTTGTTTTAATTTAGTATAAAGAAAGCAAATATCATATTGTAGTATATTTGCTATTATCAAGAGAGTAAATATTGAAATTATTGTACACTTTGAAAAGGTACACTCTAAATTTTTAAGATACTTGGCCCCCAAACATGAAATGCAACCACAAACTGCAGCCCAAGGAAGGTGATATGGAGGAATTTGATTTGCTGGTCCTGAATCAGTGATAGATTCACATGCTCATTTCATGTACACCTCAGCTGAATTTATGTTTTACATTTAACCCCTTTAACTTTTTAGTATACTTTATAATTTCTTCCTTTAACTTAGTGTTTAGTCTACTGTTTGTATCATCTTTATATATAAAGAAAAAATATATACATAATCATGTAATTTAGAGAGAGAGAGAGAGAGGCCTCTACAAATGAATATTTTCTCCTATTTGCAAGTTACTGGTTTGCTTTTACTACACATCATGTTCATCATTTTACCCTAATTATAAAACATATAAAGAATTATAACATACCGTGTTTTCTTTCCAGTGTGAGTCAACCTCTCAATATTTCAATACCAACCCAACAACATTTTCTCTTGGCTCTCCTAGGCTGAAATCAGTCTTGCCTCTCTCCATGGCAATTTGATAGCCCATTACCCAGGAGTAGGCCTGTTTGTTGCAGCTGAGCACAGTCAACTTCTGTTAGGTTAACACTGCTAGGTTAATTCCCCTGAGACTAAGTACTTTCTTATGTATCTTATATATTAAATTACAGACATATGATAAACCATTAATGAACTGGCACTTATCCATGGAAGCTACTTGTCCAGGGACTTCACTCTAGTGAAAAATGAACTGAGAACCATGTTTTCAACTAGAAGAAAATACCATTTAAAGAATGTGGCTTGATGGCTTGCCACATTTATAGTGTCACAGAGATCACATCCTTTGAGATAATTTATTGAAGACAGCTGGTGTGGTCTCATGATAGGTACTTCAGTATTGTTTGTTCTGAAAGATCAATGTGGCTAACATGATCTGGAATTGGCAGTGAGGAGTTAGGAATGTTGCTCTCTCATCACAAACCCAATTTAAGACTAGTGTAGAAAAGCAAAACACAACCCCTGGAGAGACTTTCAGCCAAAGCAGTGCTCTCAAGGGAAACACATATATGAATCAGACACAGAAGCTGAAAGAAATAGAAGAGGTTCAAGATAGAACATTCTTTAGTCACATTGACAGTCAGTGTTTAGAGTTGGGAAAGGGTACATGTGGAATGAGATTAGGGAATGTACAGAACTACGTAGGGATGGAAGATATGGGTAATGAGTGACATCCTGGGACCCTGGGATTTCGTGTGGTCACTGATAGAAGAGAGATGGGAGTGGTGAGGGGTTGTGTCCTGATTGTTTCTTAGGCAGATCTCTGGGGGTGTTTGTGGCTGTTTGTCACTGGAGCCATGTATTAGCACTCTGTTGTCCCTACTTCATTTTTGTTTCAGGAGGGACAGTGTATCAAGGAACACATAAGTTCAAGAATCTGGTTCTCATTCCTGCTCATGGTGTTTTAGAGACAGAAGAATGTTTCTGGGATCATAGTGAGCTCTGCATATTCTTCACTCATGTCTATTCCTTCAGACCCCAAAAGTATATTTACCACATGGAACTTCAGAATTATGATGCAGCATTATTTATTGGTGATAGCATAGTAACTTCATATTTTTAAAGTTTGATATTATAAAAGTTTTGTTAATTATTTAAGAATGCTTATGCTCATTAGCAGAGAATTAGTGCCTCACCTAACAGAGAAGTCCAAGAATTAATATTTAAGTAGTTGTTTGCAGAACAAGGAATCATTATTTACTCAGGATATGTTTTTCTTCCTTCTTGATCTTGTACAGTAAAAAGTTACATAAGAAAATTATATGGATTAGGACCTGATTCAAATAATGGAAATATAAATGTTTTGAAGGAAAGAAATGTGTAGAGACTACAGAAGACAGTGAACTGCTTTGTGCAGTGTAAATAGCAATCGAGACTGAGTTTTGAGTATAGCCCCTGAATACTACCACTCAATCCTCTTCCTTTCCATATACTGGGGAGTCTTTCTTCATGAAAATTGAAATCATAAGACTCATTTTTAAACACAGGCAAGTCTAAGAGTTCAAGATGATTCCACATTACCAGGTAACACTTATACTCTTTTTTTTAAAGGTAAGATTTAAGGATGTTTAATAAAATTCGACTTTCTTCTTATTCTAATCATGAAAACAAATAAAATGGTAAATAGAGAAATTTTATATATATATATATTCACAATAGTTAATCTCCTTTCTTTTGCAAAAAGTAGTTCATGACTCCTGATCTGTAAATATGAATGATGATTATAAGTAGGGAGATATATGAAAGAGAAAATTTCAGTTTAGCCTAAATGACAACAGCTTATACTTCTAACAATTTACATAAACAGTCCAGAAAGCTTCCTTTGCTTTCTCAAAGGATGTCTGAAAAAGTTAATCTTAAAGGCAGAGTTGGACTTAATAGTTTACCACATTTCAGTTTCAATCCAGTTGTCTTCCCCTTATACACTGTTCTGCAGTTGATAGGATGTTGCAATTAATATAACTAATAAACTTTAAGTGTTTTTTATGTATAGGCACTTTACATGGATAATCTAATTTAATTTAATCACTACTTCAACCCAATTTGATTAGGATTGCATAGCCAGTAAGCTGAAGAGCTCTTATACCATCCTATGGACTCATTATATGAACTGCTTTGCATTGATATCTCCCATTTTTAGATCATCAGGGTCAGAATGGGGACAGTGAGTGTGGCAGGCCAGACAGTGTCTGCCCTGACTCAAATAGTGTCTACTTCTCATTTTATAATGTTTCCCTACCTTATAAACATAGTATGTTTCCAAGTAGGTTGAATTACCTAACCATAGCATTCTGTGGAATATTTCAGCCACATAAACATGGTATAATACATAAAATGAAAGCAATTCAAAGTGAGTTTGTCCAGTATTTGTCCTTGATTTGTCCACCCATGCTGAGTGGGTTTGAGAGCTGAAAAAATAATTGAACTTATTTGATAATGGTTGAACTACACATCTGAAATTCTCTATAATCTTAGGGTTAAGCATAATGTTCAAAATTATATAAAATACCTTTAATAATCTAAAAATCATTGAAGGCCCTATGTACTGTGGCAGTCTCAATCAAAGTAAGTTTACTGGTGATATGCTTTTAACAGAACATTCAGCAGACCCTGGAGACACCGAATACATCAATCTGAGGGACTCCTAGAACAGGTAAACTGTCATTAGGTTTGGAGGACAGGTCAGCATAGGAGTCATTTTCAAAGCACAGTCAAGTAGAAATGAATTGAATATAATCCCTGGGCTGCATATATTCCAGATCAGCTGCTCCTACTTTAATAGCCTTTTGGATAAAAGAATTTTTAACAGTTACTCCCTCTGGTCAGCTCATTAAAATGGTATCTTGCACATTAACTTTATGAGAGGCAAGAAATCAGAATACACATAAAATGTGAAGGGAGAGAAATTAATCTATGTCATCTATTAAACAACTACCTGAAATCAAGTTTTAATTATATTGTGTAGTTTAATCTGAATAGCAATACAGTTTTTTTTTTTAAAGAAAAGAGATTGCTTGAACATGAGAAAGAAAAATTTCAAGAAAATCTTGTTTTCTTATCATACATATCCTTACTCGAAAACTTCTCTAGTTTATTTTTTCCAACCTTTCCTTATTCTCACTTCTTCTTTGTCTAGTAGGAAGAGTTATCTATTCAATGATTATATCCCTGTTAATTTTTCTTTTGCTTAGACATCAATAACGTGTTATATAACCAAATCAGTCCATAGCCTTATGGTCTGTAATTTGCTTAACATTATCATTTCTCAATAATAAGAAAGACCATCTATATCATTGTCTGCATCGCATTTTCTTCAGTGGCACAGGAAATTTAGAAAAATAAATTGTTCTTACTCTCACACAACTTCAATCAAGTAAGGGAAATATAGCATGAACATACGTACTTATGGAATGTTACTGTTGATCTCTGTTATTTTTAAAGCCTAATGTTATTATAAACTCTTTTTTTTTTAAAGTTTTACTCTACATGAGAGTTAAAGGGAAAAACATGATATTAGAAGTCAGAGAAAAATAAGCTGCTTTGAAATAAAATAGGAGGTCAATAACAGATGCCAGGAGAGTATATTCCTTCCTTCTTTCATTTAACAAACATCTAATAAGCATATCACACTGTACTCAAAGTTCCAGGGAAAAGCTTGATGGTTAACAAAAGTTTTACTCTACATGAGAGTTAAAGGGAAAAACATGATATTAGAAGTCAGAGAAAAATAAGCTGCTTTGAAATAAAATAGGAGGTCAATAACAGATGCCAGGAGAGTATATTCCTTCCTTCTTTCATTTAACAAACATCTAATAAGCATATCACACTGTACTCAAAGTTCCAGGGAAAAGCTTGATGGTTAACAAGATGACACAGTCTCTGTCCTCATGATACTTAAAAGTTGCTGAGATTGAGAGATGTGAAAAACTTGCATGTAAATTAGAGGAGAGAGAACCAGGACAAATACAGAAAGGAAAAGGCAAATACATTACTTGGGAAAATAATAATAATAAATCTACTTACTACCTTAGACAAATATGATTAATCTGAAATAAGATTGGAGACAGCCAATTAGGAAAGGCTCTGAAGAAAATTAAGAACAAGGTTAAATCACACATTTTTTTTCCATAGGCGATGGGGAGGTGTTGAAAATTTTTCAACAGAGCATTGGCATAAAAAAGAAGTTTTGAGGAAAATGTGTAGCCTATAAGGTGAACACAGCAAAGAGAGGTTGGAAGTGGCAGTTAGGACAGTCTTGGGTACTTGTGATTTATCCCTCTAGAAGGTGGTACCTCTGAACACAGAAAAGAAAATATGAAAACTTGAGTAAGAGGAAGGAAAATGACATTTATTGTTTGTGTTGGATATGTGTATTTAATGTGTGAACCTACTTAATTCTCATAAAAACATTTTATTTCATTTGATGTGAATAAATAAACTGGGCAAGTTAATTTTTTCTTAAATAAGCAGGTGTATATGAATAAAACATTTGTTAGTAGGAATGGCAAATAAGCATATGAAAAGATATTTTAGGGAAATAAAGACTAAATCCACTGTGAGGTACCAGAACATACTCAGGAAAATGGCAGAAAAGAAAGAAAGGAAGGAAGGAAAGAGAGAGAGAGGAAGAAAGGCAAAGGAAAAAAGAAAGGAAAAGAAAGGGAAACAAACTGTAAACACTAATTACTAGGGAAATTTTGAGGCATTTGGCATCAGTGCAAAAAGAACATCCTCTTTGGAAAATGGTTTGACACTTTCTTAAAATGTTAAGCATAGTTTTATCATGTGGTTCAAGTTTGCCCAAGAGAGAGAGGAAAAAAAAAAAAAATGATGTATGCCTACATGAAAGCCTGCACACTAATTATTCATAATTGTCAAAATCTAAAAACGAAATATCCATCAACTTCTGAATCAACAAAATGTAATGTATTTACTTAATAGAATACAATTCAGCAGTGTAAAGGAATGAAATACTCATGCATTAAAAAAATGTAAAAAGTGTATATGGGGGACATCTTAAAAGCATCATGCAAAGATTAGGAAACCAAACATNTATCCATCAACTTCTGAATCAACAAAATGTAATGTATTTACTTAATAGAATACAATTCAGCAGTGTAAAGGAATGAAATACTCATGCATTAAAAAAATGTAAAAAGTGTATATGGGGGACATCTTAAAAGCATCATGCAAAGATTAGGAAACCAAACATACAAGATATTTAATTATTTACATGACCTTCTGCAAAAGGCAAAAATCTAAGGACTGAAAACAGATCATTGTTTGCCAAAGGATGTGGGTGGGAAAGGTGTTTGTTTATAAACTTGTGATATTATTTGGGGAGATGATAAGAATAGTCTCTCTCTTGGTTCTGGAAGGAGTTTATATGACTTTGTATAGTTGTGAAAGTTCTTAGGATTGTACACATAAAGAAAAAAAGGAACTTTATTGTACCTAAATTATTGCTCCATAGAAAACAGCAAATAGTCCATGAGTGCCTAGCAGACTGGTGGGTTATGAAGATGAGCTTTAGGGAATGGCCTCCAGATATTAATATCTACAGGTCTTTTGGAGTGAAGTGGTTTAGGTATGCCTCTTGACTATTTTTTACAATTTAGAATAATTACTCAGGTCCTATGAAATTTAATCTCTTCATCTTTGAAGTAAGAATTCAAGCATTCCATTGTTCATCCAATGTTTACTGAG
Organism: Cephalophus harveyi; assembly: GCA_006410635.1. Classification (NCBI taxonomy): domain Eukaryota; kingdom Metazoa; phylum Chordata; class Mammalia; order Artiodactyla; family Bovidae; genus Cephalophus; species Cephalophus harveyi. Next base: position 81,960 of record SJYT01077100.1, read on the forward strand.
TCCCTGCTTTTATAACATACTTATTTTCCTATTAGAAAAAGATCAGGGAGGAGATGACTCAGTGTCCAATGATCCTGGGAGGGATTGGGGGCAGGAGAAGAAGGGGGTGACCGAGGATGAGATGGCTGGATGGCATCACGGACTCGATGGACGTGAGTCTGTGTGAACTCTGGGAGTTGGTAATGGACAGGGAGGCCTGCGTGCTGTGATTCATGGGGTCGCAAAGAGTCGGACATGACTGAGTGACTGAACTGAACTTATTATTTAGTATCATTATTTTGTAAGTGGCTTTATTTTTTGCTCAGTGACAGATGTTCTATCATGGCAAAGTGGAATGCCTGGCTGCCATCATTCAGTCAAACTCGTGGGAGTGGATACAGTCTCACTTAAAAAGTGAGTGTCCTTTTTTTCCTGTGTCAGGTTTCTTAATGCCTTTTTTCTGAGTAGAAACTTGGCTTAATGCCTCTAAGCCTTCCTAGAATGTGAAATGAGATAGTCCTGTGGAAGTGGAGGTGAGGATAGAATATCTAGGGGTGCTACACTGCTGCAGCTTACACACGTTTTGAATCTGCCTTCCTGTTTTCAGCCGCACTCACCTTCCCACTTTCATACCAGGCCTCAAAACCTTTCCAAGTTCCATGATGAGAACTGGTGTTTTCCGGAATTACCCTCTGCCAGCTTAGGTTGGCCTGCTACATTCATAATCATTTGCTGCTTTAGTCTTCTTTTCTCTTGTAGTGGGTTGTGTGCTCTTTCCTTCCTTTGCTGTCACTGAAGTGAGCACTGAGGAGGTGTATTAGTTTGCTGGGGCTGACATAACACAGTGCTGCAGATAGGTTACTTAAGCCAACAATATCCAACCTTCTTGGAACCAAGGGCTGGTTTTGTGGAAGACAGTTTTTCCACCTGGCTTAAGCAACAGAAATATATTTTTCTCACAATACTGGAGGCTGCAAGTCTGAGATGAAGGTGTAAGCAGATGCTTTCTTCTGGATCCTCCTCTTGGCTTGTAGTTGGTCATCTTCTCCCTATGTCTACACATGGTCTTCTCTGTTTCTGTGTCTCTTTAAATCTTCTCTTATAAAGACACAGGTCATGTTGGATTAGGGCCCATCAATATGACCTCATTTTAACTTAATTACCTCTTTCTGAAGCAAAGGGAGTTAGGACGTCAGCATACCAATTTTGAGGGGAAAGAATTCAATCTCCAACAAACTATTCAAAATCAATTATTTCTATTAGGAAAATTCTGTGAGCCATTTTACATAGTAACTGTATGTAAATAAGGAAATAAACACACCATGTCATAATTTTTAGAGAAATTTAAAGATTTTTTTATTAAATAGAATTTCTCATATAACCTAAAATCGCTTTCTTATAAACAAATAGCTATTTGTGGCAACTTTTAATTCTAGATTCTAAACCAGTGCGATCTGTATTTGACATCAATGTCATTACTTCTCTGAAATCTTAAATATAATATTAAATTACGTAAACTATACACTTTTAAATGAATATTTTAGTGAATAAATGAATAATTTAATATTAATGAATTAATTAATAACTCATTAAATAAATGAGCCTAGAATATTGGCCATTTTGGGCTACAAATCCTACCTGTGAATTAACTGACAAACAACTACACATGTGCCTCCTCTTTGGGTCAGAACTTATTTCAAATAATGGAAAAGTAATTTTTGAAGAGATAAAGATTATAGAATAACACAAATCAGTAGAAGATATCAGTTCAGTCACTCAGTCATGTCCAACTCTTTGCAACCCCATGGACTGCAGCATGCCAGGCCTCCCTGTCCATCACCAACTCCCGAAGTTTACTCAAACTCATGTCCATTGAGTCAGTGATGCCATCTAACCTTCAATCCTCCGTCATACCCTTCTCCTCCTGCCTTCAGTCTTTCCCAGCATCAGAGTCTTTTCTAATGAATCAGTTCTTTGCATCAGGTGGCCAAAATATTGGAGTTTCAGCTTCAGCATCAGTCAGTCCTTCCAATGAATATTCAGGACTGATATGCTTTAGGATGGACTGGTTGGATCCCTTTACTGTTCAAGGGATTCTCAAGAGTCTTCTCCAACACCACTGTTCAGAAGCATCAAATCCTCAGCCAAATATTAGGAAGTCAGAAGAAAAAAAGATGGAGGATTTTCTACCTGACATCAAGACTTTCTATAAAGCTAGAATAATTAAATATCTGAACGAAAAATCCTACTGGTAATTAATGCCTGTGGGTCTTATATTGAACTATGGAATCTGTAAACCTTAGTTAAGTGCAAATTGGTACAGCCACTATTGAAAATGGTATGGAAACAGTCCTCAAATATTTAAAAATAGAATGACCATATGAACTAGAAATTCCACTATTTGCTAATTTTCTGTTTGTTTGATCTATCCATAGGGGTGAGTGGGGTATTAAAGTTTCTCACTATTATTGTGTTACCATTAATTTCCCCTTCCATACTTGTTAGCACTTGCCTTACATATTGAGGTGCTCATATGTTGAGCACATATATGTTTACAAACTTGATATCTTTTTCTTGGATTGATCCCTTGATCATTATGTACTGTCCTTATTTGTCTCTTTTCCCGACATTTATTTCAAAGTCTATTTTATCTGATACAAGTATTGCTACTCCTGCTTTTTTTGGTCTCCATCTGTATGAAATAAATTTTCCCATCCTTTCACTTTCAGCCTGTATGTGTCCCTTGGTTTGAAGTAGGTCTCTTGTTCAGTTCAGTTCAGTCGCTCAGTCGTGTCCGACTCTTTGTGACCCCATGAATCGCAGCACGCCAGGCCACCCTGTCCATCACCATCTCCCAGAGTTCACTCAGATTCACTTCCATCGAGTCCGTGATGCCATCCAG
>SJYT01077126.1:0-14792 GCA_006410635.1 Cephalophus harveyi
TGGATGGCATCACTGACCCGATGGACGTGAGTCTGAGTGAACTCCGGGAGTTGGTGATGGACAGGGAGGCCTGGCATGCTGCGATTCATGGGGTTGCAAAGAGTCAGACACGACTGAGCAACTGAACTCAACTGAACTTGCCATTTCTAAATCCAGCTTGAACCTCTGGAAGTTCTCAGTTCACATACTATTGAAGCCCAGCTTGAAGGATTTTGAGCATTACTTTGCTAGCATGTGAACGAGGTGCAATTGTGTGGTCGTTTGAGCATTTTTTAGCATTGCCCTTGTATATGATGAGAAAGAAAACTGATCTTTTCCAGTCCTGTAGCCACTGCTGAGTTTTCCAAATGTGCTGTCATATAGAGTGCAGCACTTTCTTTTAGGGTTTGAAATAGTTCAGCTGGAATTGCCTCACCTCCACTAGTTTTGTTCATAGTGATGATTTCCAAGACCCACTTGACTTCACACTCCAGGATTGCTGGCTCTAGGTAGGTAAATCACATCTTCCATGGTTATCCCAATCATTAAGATCTTTTTGTATAATTTTTCTATGTATTCTTGCCACCTTTTCTTAATTTCTTCTGCTGTCCTTTTCTGTCCTTTATTGTGCCCATGTTTGCATGAAATGTTCCCTTGGTATCTCTAATTTTCTTGACAAGATCTCTAGTCTTTCTGATCTCCTGTTTTCCTCTATTTCTTTGCATTGTTCACTAAAAAAAGTCTTTTTTATATCACCTTGCTATTCTCTGGAACTCTGCATTCAGATGGGTATATCTTTCCTTTTCACCTTTGCCTTTTGCTTCTCTTCTTTTCTCAGCTATGTGTAAGGCCTCCTCAGAAAACCATTTTGCCTTTTTGCATTTTTTTTTTTCCTTTAGGGATGGTTTTGATCACCACCTCCTGTACAATGCTATGAACATCCGTCCATGGTTGTTCAGGCTGTCTGTCCATCAGACCTAATTCCTTGAATCTGTTTGTCATTTCCACTGTATAATCATAAGGGATTTGATTTAGATCATACCTGAATAGCTTAGTGGTTTTCCCTACGTTCTTCAATTTAAGTTGGAATTTTGAAATAAAGAGTTCATGATCTGAGCCACAGTCAGCTCTCAGTCTTTTTTTGCTGATTGTATAGAGCTTCTCCATCTTCAACTGCAAAGAATAAAATCAACCTGATTTTGATATTGACCATCTGGTGATGTCCACTTGTAGAGTCATCTACTGTGTTGTTGAAAGAGGGTGTTTGCTATGACCAGCAAACTCTTGGCAAAACTCTGTTAGCCTTTTTCCTGCTTCATTTTGTACTCCAAAGGCCAAACTTGCTAGTTTCTCCAGGTATCTCTTGACTTCCTGCTTTTGTGTTCCACTCCCCTGTTATGAAAAGGATATCTTTTTTTGGTGTTAGTTCTAGAAGGACTTGAAGGTCATCATAGAGCCTTTTAGCTTCAGCTTCTTCAGCATTAGTGGTTGGGGCTTAGACTTGGATTACTGTGCTATTCAATGGTTTGCCTTGGAAACGAACCAAGATCATTCTGTCGTTTTTGAGATTGCACCCAAGTAGTGCATTTCAGACTCTTTTGTTGACTGTGAGGGCTACATCATTTCTTTTGGGTGATTCTTGCCAACAGTAGTAGATATAATGGTCATCTGAATTAAATTTGCCCCTTCCTTTCCATTTTAGTTCACTGATTCCTAAAATGTCAATGCTCGCTCTTGCTGACTCCTGTTTGACCACTTCTAATTTACCTTATTTCATGGACCTAATATTTCAGGCTTCCCTGGTGACTCAGAGGTTAAAGCATCTGCCTGCAATGCAGGAGACCTGGGTTTGATCCCTGGGTTGGGAAGATCCCTTGGAGAAGGAAATGGCAACCCACTCCAGTATTCTTGCATGGAGAATCCCATGGATGGAGGAGCCTGGTGGGCTACAGTCCATGGGGTCGCAAAGAGTTGGACACGACTGTCCAAGTGACTTGACTAACTTAACTAATATTTCAGGAAAGCTGAGCACCGAAGAATTGATGCTTTTGAATTGTGGTGTTGGAGAAGACTCTTGAGATTTCCTTGGACTGCAAGGAGATTCAACCAGTCCATCCTAAAGGAGATTGGTCCTGGGTGTTCATTGAAAGGACTGATGTTGAAGCTGAAACTCCAATACTTTGGCCACCTGATGCAAAGAGCTGACTCATTTGAAAAGACCCTGATTCTGGGAAAGATTGAGGGCAGGAGGAGAAGGGGATGACAGAGGATGAGATGGTTGGATGGCATCACCAACTCAATGGACATGGGTTTGGGTAGACTCCGGGAGTTGGTGATGGACAGGGAGGCCTGGCATGCTGCGGTTCATGGGTTGCAAAGAATCAGACACAACTGAGTAACTGAACTGAACTGAATTTTTCAGGTTCCTATGTAATATTGTTCTTACAGCATCAAACTTTGCCTTTACCACCAGACACATCCACAGTTGGGTGTTGTTTCCGCTTTGGCTCAGCTTCTTCTTTCCTTCTGGAGCTATTTCTCTGGTGTTCTCCAGTAGCATATTGGACACCTACTGACCTGGGGGCTTCATCTTTCATTGTCATGTCTTTTTGCCTCTTCTTACTATTCTGGTGCCTCAGAGGGTAAAGCGTCTGCTTGCAATGCGGAAGACCTGGATTCGATCCCTGGGTTGGGAAGATCCCCTGGAGAAGGAAATGGCAACCCACTCCAGTAGTCTTGCCTGGAAAATCCCATGGACAGAGAAGCCTGGTAGGCTACAGTCCATGGGGTTGCAGGACATGACATGGGGTTGTAGGACATGACTGAGCGACTTCACTTTACCTTTACCTTTACTATTCTGGTTATACATATTGGTTTTAGTTTAGCCAAGAGAAATGATGGCTTTTATGAAGGCACGTAGCTAGTAATAAGAGTAGAATAAAGAAGGACAGTATTGGTATCATCTACATGGAAGTGATATTTGAAGCACAACAGAGAAGGTAAAAAAGAACATTCAGGAGAACATGTATAATAGCAGCATGAGAAAGAGTGACTCCATCAGAAAGGATAGAAAACCAGTCACCAAGAGAGAATTATCATATATTCTGGGATCCCAGTCACCAAATGATGAAAGAGGGCAGGAAGCAAAAGGTTGACTATCAAGTATCAAACTGTGTTCTTGTATTATGATGGCCAAGGGAAAAAGAAATGATTTAAAATAAAATTGCTGGTGTCTAAAAAAAGCTATCATACAGTTGAAGACAGAACACATTCATAGAACAGTTTAAGAGTAATGCAGGAGCAGTGTCATCTTAAAGGCAAAATAAATATTCTTTGCAGCCAATAGAAGGGAATAAAATTCAATAACTTAAGATTTATATTATTTCTACATTCTTATTAGGTTTATTACTTGAGCTACTTAGAACCTACTTATAAACTGTGCTTAAGGTATGTATTTTGATGATGATAATATCTATGGAAATTTACCATATAATTACACAATTGAGTTTCAAAAAGGACATGAAATGATAATAGTTACCAGTTCTCTATAGATCCTGCAATTCAGGCACTACAAATTGATGGCTTATAAGCTACTTCTAAACTGTAGGCATCGCTCTTTGGCTCAAACATCGCTGGTTTTTATTTTTAATTTTGAACCTCTTACCAACAATTCAAAATTAATTAAAATCTCTATTTATAACTTCCCTTAAACAATCAGAAGTTGTTTCTGTCATGGACCAACATTCTGGTGTAGCAACAATTAGCTGCAACTGCATCATAGTTGTTCCCTTGCAGAAGGCTCAATGTGGCCTGATTACTCACTGGTATCTCAAACCTAGCTCCTATAGGTATAATGATTTGCAAGCCTGCTACAGTACAAGGTGCATGTTTTACATGTGATGAGTATCCTGGGCCCCAGAGTGACAAAAGAGACTTGCTCAAAACCCATGGGTTACAGGGATTTCCCAGGTGGTGCTAGAGCTAAAGAACCCACCTGCCAATGCAGGTGACATAAGAGACACAGGTTCAATCCTTGGGTCAGGAAGAGCCCCTGGAGAAGGACAAGGCAACGCACTCTAATTTTCTTGCCTGGAGAATCTCATAGACAGAGGCTTCCAGCGGGCTGAGGTCCATAGGGTCCAAAGAGTCAGACACCACTGAAGTGACTTAGCATGGGTTACTAGAAACAGAAATAGCCTTGATTTATAATCTTTCAACCAGATCTCTTACATTGGAATTTATAGAAGTAGGACATTGTCCAATATGGCATACTAGGAAAGGTCCTAAAAGAGAAATCTATTCCCGGTCTTTTGCTTATCATTGGATTGCCTTTGGCAAGTCTATCCAATTCCTCTCTTCTATGCAAGTATGGTAATGCCCTACTTACTTTGTAAGACTGCAGCTTTAAAAGCCAAAGTGTATTTTTAATATTCTCTAAAAATAAGGAAAACAATAATTTTAAAAAACGGAAATTAGCCAAAAGTCATGAGTTCTAGGCCCAGGTCCTCTACAAGCCAATTGCATGAATTTTCACAAGTTTCTTAAACTCTCTAGTTTCAACCACAAATATTATTTTATTTTCCATGATTTTTGCAAAATTAATCTCATTCATCATTTTTTAAAATGTTTTTCTTGAATTAAAACCTTTATTACTTGGGCCAAACCCAACAATGAATTAAACTAATAGAGAATGAAAAGGGACAATTGAGCTGGGCCTACTTTATGTGCATGTCAGAGGCACATGGAGATGTTGATAAGGTACTTTCATTTGAAATCTCAGCACCCTCTTCTTTGGCACAAAACATATCTCATCAAGATTAGAGATCCAGAGCAGAGCTCAGAGAGGAAAAGCGGAGATATAAATGACTGGAGAAGTGCTTCCAGGGCGCTGAGTCAGCCAAAACAGAGCCTCCTGCTGAGCTCAATGGATCTTTTCTCATTTGCCTGGAGCATTGACTGGAGGTTGCTTTGATAGTGCCTGCTGGGCAGACAATTTTTAGTCCATTGATTCATTTGAGCTAGGCAGTTTGCCCTAACACTTAGGCACTCAGACAAAAATGCCCTTAATCACTGGCAAACCCTGGGATGTAGAGAGGGCCAGTGGCTCAATCAGTGCCTTGGGGCTGCCTGTGGGAAAGGAGGGTCTACAAAGCATGGGATGCCAGTCACTGAGAATTCGCAGAAGTCAAGGATTACTTTTTCAAGTCAAAACTCTAGAGAATTCCTGATTTGGGAGCCAGGAACATTCTAATTTAAGAGCACTGCACTCTTTCCTTCATCTTCAGTTAAACACTGGTCCCCTCTGCAAGTCCTCATGATCTATCTACATTGGGCTGACTGCTAATTCTTCCAGCTGTGCCTGCCCCAAGCAGCTTTCCCTGACCTCCCTCTTTCTCCTTATTGGGATCAGGCCCTGATCCTTCTCAAAACCTTGACGACTTACCACTATTATATTACCATCACAGCAAATTGTAACTGCCTTTTTTCTTATATCTCCTCAATAAGACTCTTATATGAGACCAACAACATCTATTTAATTACCGATCTCTAGCACCTAGCTACCCACTCCAGTATTTTGGGCTTCCTGGTGGCTCAGCTGGTAAAGAATCCACCTGCAATGTGGGAGACCTGGGTTCGATCCCTGGGTTGGGAAGATTCCCCTGGAGAAGGGAAAGGCTACCCACTCCAGTTTTCTGGCCTAGAGAATTCCATGGACTACAGTCCATGGGGTTGCAAAGAGTTGGACATGACTGAGCGACTTTCACTTTTCAGCACCTAGCATAGTGCCTATCATATGGAGCACCCTTAAATCCTTATAGGATTATGGAGGCAAAGAGGGAGGGGAGGAAGGAAAGGAGGGGGAAATGGGAGGGGGAGGGGGAGGGACAGAGGCAAAGGTAACTATGCAGATGAAGTGAGCCAAGGATTGAAGTAAAATGGTGCATCCAAGTTGGTGACCAACACCCCAAAGGCAGTGTTAACAGGAGAATATAGTGCCTTAATAGTCAATACTGTAAGTTGGAGGAAAAACCAATTCTTGAACTGAGAATCAAAAACCTCAATTTTACTTTTGACTTTACCAGAGATTGTTTGTATCTACTACCACAATGAAAAAACTAGAACTACTTCCTCTTATCAATTAATGTTTTCTTTGTCTATCCACACCTGAGGCCAGATGACTCAAATAGGAAAAATGAAAATAAAATGTTATCTGCTTCATGTATGAATATGACTTCATGCTGTAAGTAAAATTTCTTCATGAATGAAGAACTCCTGTAACACAGAGCTTACATCACATTTTAATAATAATGATAAGGATGCCTTAAGCAGATAGAATATCATAGAAAGTCCTCAAAACATACACATGTTGGATTTTTATGACATTTTCTTAAGAAAAGCCCATAAGATAGGATAGCCCTAACTTACAGATTGTCAAAGTGAGATTCATTGGAGTTAGGTGACTTGTTTAAGTTTATATACCTGGTAAGCATCTAGAAGAATGGTAAGCACAAAGTACAAAAATACTTATAAAAATACAGTGCTGGAAAGATCTAAAGCGTAAGCAAATTCAACTTCTTACATACTGCAGGAAACTCTTCTGACAGAAGGATATACCTAACAACTGACAATTACTTAAATATTTTTTGATTAATCTTTCTTCTCAGGAGCCAGTTTGCTTATTGTATAACAGAGATAATAATTAACACATATTTCCTAGCTTTTGTAAAGATGAAATAGGTAGTGTGTGTTTGTAAATCACTTAGCAAGGACAATTTCTGGCACATAGCAAGTATTCAGTAAATGTTAATTCTTATTACTTGTATGTTATAGTTTTAATTAGTTTACTTTTGTTTTGGTTTCTGATTTTTTTTGCTTTTCTTGGATCCTCTTTAGCTCCTTGCATCTTTTTTGGTTCAGACTCTTTCACTTCTTCAGGTGCATAGAGGAAAATTTATGTTCATGATTATCTAAATCATCCTCAGTAAAGTGGAAATTGTTAGTCTTAATCTTTCTGCATCATAGAAATTTAAATATGTAATTATTTGACTATACCTGAGTCAAAGACAAAGTTTTCTGAGAAAGCTAGATTATTTTCTCCCAGAATTTGAACAAAACTTATCTGTTGGCTTTCCATTTTAACAGCATGGGCTGTGTGATATCTAGTCCTAAAAATGCAGATGAAATTCTTATAAAATAAAGTTTTATAGTGATTACTCACCATTGCTTAGAAAATTCTGATTTAAAGTATATTACATAAAATGCCTCATTATTTTAGCAAATTCTTTAAGTGAGCATGACCCATAATGTGGCAAGAACATCCATTGGAATGTAGAAAAAAATTGGAATTTTAGCTTTTATATTAATGTAACATCTTCTATTTGAACAGCCATCTTTGGAAGGTTTTTAATGTCCATAGTAATGTTACTGCAATTTCAAATGTATAGAATGTATTAATAAGTTTACATATATTTGATGTCTATGATCATAATCTTATAATTAAGGCATATAATCAAGAAAGTTTTGGAATCTTATACAAAGCCTAAGATTAGTGGGTGTTTTAAAAGTGCTATGTTGCACTGTTTATAATAGCCAGGACATGGAAGCAACCTAGATGTCCATCAGCAGATGAATGGATAAGAACGCTGTGGTACATATACACAATGGAGTATTTCTCAGCCATTAAAAAGAACACATTTGGATCAGTTCTAATGAGGTGGATGAAACTGGAGCCGATTATACAGAGTGAAGTAAGCCAGAAAGAAAAACACCAATACAGTATACTAACGCATATATATGGAATTTAGAAAGATGGTAATGATAACCCTGTATGCGAGACAGCAAAAGAGACACAGATGTATAGAACAGTCTTTTGGACTCTGTGGGAGAGGGAGAGGGTGGGATGATTTGAGAGAATGGCATTGAAACATGTATAATATCATATAAGAAATGAATCGCCAGTCTAGGTTCGATGCAGGATACAGGATGCTTGGGGCTGGTGCACTGGGATGACCCAGAGAAATGGTATGGGGAGGGAGGTGGGCGGGGGGTTCAGGATTGGGAACATGTGTACACCTGTGACGGATTCATGTCGATGTGTGGCAAAACCAATACAGTATTGTAAAGTAAAATAAAAAATAAAATAAAAGTGCTATGCTTATTCTTCAGTTGCTAAGTCGTATCTGACTGACCCCATGCACTGCAGCACACCAGGCTTCCCTGTCCTTCATTATTTCCCAGAGATTGCTCAAACTCATGTTGATTGTGTTGGTGATGCCATCCAACTGTCTCATCCTCTGTTTCCCCCTTCTCCTTCAGTCCTTGATCTTTCCCAAAATCAGGGTCTTTTCCAATGAGTCAGCTCTTTGCATCAGATGGCCAAAGTATTGGAGCTTCAGCTTCAGCAGTCCTTCTAATGAATATTTAGCATTTATTTCCTTTAGGATTGACTGGTTTGATCTTCTTGCAGTTCAAGAGACACTCAAGAGTCCTCTCCAGCACCATAATTCAAAAGCATCAGTTCTTTGACACTCAACCTTTATGGACCTTTATGGTCCAATCTTATATCCATACATGACTACTGGAAAAACTATAACTTTGACTGTATGGACCTTTGTTGGTAAAGTGATGTCTCTGCTTTTTAATATGCTGTCTAGGTTTGTCACAGCTTTCCTTCCAAAGAGCAAGCGTCTTTTAATTTCATTACTGTCTGAAATGATTTTGGCGCCTAAGAAAATAAACTGTCGCTGTTTCCACTTTTTCCCCATCTATTTTCCATGAGTGATGGGACTGGAAGTTATGATCTTAGCTTTTTGAATGTTGAGCTTTAAGCCAGTTTTTCAACTGTCCACTTTTACCCTCATCAAGAGGCTCTTTAGTTCCTCTTCACTTTCTGCCATTAAAGTGATATCATCTGCATATCTGAGCTTGTTGATATTTCTTCCAGCAATCTTGATTCCAACTTGCGAGTCATCCAGCCCAGCATTTCACATGATGTACTCTACATAGAGGACACCAGTTGTAAAGAAACTGCCTGTCAATGCAAGAGACACGAGATGTGGGTTTGATCCCTGGGTCAGGAAGATCCCCTGGAGGAGGGCATGGAAACCCACTCCAGTATTCTTGCTTGCAGAATCCCCATGGACAGAAGAGATTGGTAGGCTATAGTCATGGGGTCAGAAAGAGTAGGACACGACTGAAGAGACTGAGCATGCACACACTTTGCATATAAGTTAAATAAGCAGGGTGACAATATACAGCCTTGACATATTCCTTTACCAATTGTGAACCAGTCTGTTGTTCCATGTCCGGTTCTAACTTTTGCTTCTTGACCTGCATATAGGTACATCAGTAGACAGGTAAGGTGGTCTGGTATTACCATCACTTTAAGAATTTTCCACAGTTTGTTATGATCCACGTGGTCAAAAGCTTTCATGTAGTCAATGAAGCAGAAGTGTTTCTGAAATTCCCCTTGCTTTTTCTATGATCCAGTAGATGTTGACAATTTGATTTCTGGTTCCTCTGCCTCTTCTAAAGCTTGAATATCTGGAAGTTCTCAGTTCATGTACTATTGAATGCTAGCTTGAAGGATTTTGAGCATTACTTTGCTAGTATGTGAAATTAATGTGCAGTAATGTACAGTAGTTTGAGTATCTTTTACTTTGCTTTTCTTTGGGGTTGAAATGAAAACTGACCTTTTCCAGTCCTATGACCACTGCTGAATTTTCTGACATATTGAGTGCAGCACTTTAAAAACATCATCTTTTAGGATTTGAAATAGCTCAGTTGGAATTCCATCACCTCCACTAGCTTTGTTCATAGTGATGCTTCCTAAGGCTCTCTTAACTTCACACTCTAGGATGTCTTGCTCTAGGTGAGTGACCACACTATCATGGTTATCTGGGTCATTGAGATCTTTCTTGTATAGTTCTTTGTGTATTCTTGGCACCTCTTCTTAATGTTTTCTGCTTCTGTTAGGTCCTTGCAACTTCTGTCCTTTGTTGTGCCTATCCTTGCATGAAATGTTCCTTTGGTATTTCAAATTTTCTTGAAGAGATCTCTAGTCTCTCCCATTCTTTTGTTTTCCTCTCTTTCTTTACACTGTTTGCTTAAGAAATCTTTTTTATCTCCTCTTGCTCATCTCTGCAACTCTGCATTCAGTTGGGTATATCTTTCCCTTTCTCCTTTGCTTTTTCCCTTCTTTTCTAAGCTATTTGTAAGGCCTCTCAGACAACCACTTTGCCTTCTTGAATTTATTTTTCTTTGGGATACTTATGGTCACCACCTCCTCTACAATGTTATAAATCTCTGCCCATAGTTCTTCAGGCACCCCGTCTACCAGATCTAAGACCTTGAATCTATTTGTCACCCCCACTGTATAATCATAAGGGATTTGATTTAGGTCATACCTGAATGGTCTAATGGTTTCCCTTACTTTCTTCAATTTAAGCCTGAATTTTGCAATAAGGAGTTCACAATCGGCACCACAGTCATTTCCAGGTCTATTTTCCATAGATAATCTTCGCCATTATCTATGAAAGGAAAAAGAAAAGTTTTACTCATTTATAAACTAATGCTGTCATTTTATTTTTTCAATATGAATTTGAAATTTGATAAAATTGGTTCAGCCCCCTACATCTCTTTATAAAACCTAATTCATATTTACTGTGATCTCTGTACAGAGAATGGGTGGACTATGCTACCAGCATTCAAAGAAAATATTCCTAAGGGCCGATGGAAAAACCAAACCACAAATCACACTGAAAATCCAGCCATCCTTCATAGCAAATGGACCAAATATTAGCTGCATTAGCCAACATTTTCACAAATTTTCATGGAACAAGCAGAGACAAATACCAAAGCCAAGTAACTCATTTGCCCTCTAACTTCCTTTGAGGTAGTGCCATCATAAGCATGGTTCAGTTCTCACTTTTGAGTCCCAGATGATTCTAGATCCATTGCCTTCCCTCTAAAAAAGTAGAAACAAACTGTGAAGCATCTTCTCCATGGTCCTCAGGGAAGTTAATTTATTTCAGATTGGCAGATATTCGAGAGTCTTTCAGAAAATTTTCTTTCTCATTTTTCTTTTCCCTCTCCTGATGGTTCAGTGATGAAAGGTTACAGACTAAGTGTTTGTGTCCCACCCCTAATTCATTTGTTGAATGCTGATACCCAATGTGATGATTTTAGGAAGTGGGGGCCTTTGAGAAGTGATTAGATCATGAGAGTGAACCCTCATGAATAGGATTAGTGCCCATACAAAATAGCCCTCCTATATGTTTATATATATGTGTATATATATATATATATATATAAACTTAAAAAGAGACCCCAGAGAGCTCCCTTGCCCCTCCCACCATGTGAAGACACAGCTAGAAGCCAGCCATCTCTAACCAGGAGACTAGCCCTCATCCAACACTGACTTTGGCACCTTGATCTTGGACTTTCCAGCTTCCAGAACTGTCAAATAAATCTTTGTTGTGTAATATAACAAAGGTATTTTTGTTATAATACCTCAAATGAACTGACAGGGAACATAGTGAGTTAAGCCCCATAAATCTCTGCAGAGACACTTAGAAACATCAGAATCTTTCATGATTACTTTGAAGAAATATATTTTCACTGTGATTCCATTCTAACAATTTTCCTGTGACCCAGCAGATTTGGCAACCTAAGTTATAGTAACTTGCAAAACATATCCTTTCATAAACTAATGTCCAAGGTGGTGTTTTGTTGTTGTTCAGTCAACCAGTCATGTCTGACTCTTTGTGACCCCATGGACTAGAGCATGCCAGGCTTCTCTACCCCTCACCATCTGTCAAAGTTTGCCCAAGTTCATGTACATTGCATCGGTGATGTGATCCAGCCATCTCATCCTCTGATGCCCTCTTCCCCTTCTGCCCTCAATCTTTCCTACCATCAGGGACTTTTCCAATGTGTAAGTTTTTCATAGCAGATGACCAAAATATGAAGTTTCAGCTTCAGCATCAGTCCTTCCAACGAGTATTCAGGGTTGATTTCCCTTAAGATTGATGTGTTTGATCTCGTTGCCATCCAAGGGACTCTCAGGAGTCTTCTTCAGCACCACAGTTGAAAGGCATCAATTCTTCAGCGCTCCACCTTCTTTATGGTCCAGCTCTCAGATGGTGTTTACCCAATCATATATTAATCATAAGGGCCTCCCAGGTGGCGCAGTGGTAAAGAACCCACCTATCAACGCAGGAGATGTAAAAGATACAAGTTTGATCCGTAAGTCAGGAAGATACACTGGAGCAAGAAATTTCACCCACTTCAGTATTCTTGCCAGGAGACTCCCATGGACAGAGGAACCTGGCAGGCTAGGACTTAAAGCATCCTACAGAATCATGTAAATAGTATATCTTTTCTCACTAGGTGGTGGCTACATTCAAAGTGTCCAGTGGAGGACTCCAAAGAGGCCATGGGGAAAGACAGAACACTAAAAAAATAAAGAAAGAAACTGAGTCACAATTCATGTAATAACAAACTGATAAATTGGACTTCATTAAAATTAAAAACTTCTGCTCTGTGAAAGACACTGCTAAGAGAATGAAAAGACAACACAGACTCGGGGAAAATATTTGCAACATAAATATCTGATAAAGGACTTATATCTAAAATATACAAAGAACTTAAAAAAGCAACAATAGGAAAGCAAATAGGCCAACTTAAAAATGGACTCAAGATCTGAACAGACACCTCACCAAAGATGGCAAATAAATACATGAAAAAATGCTCAATATCATCTGACATTAAGGAAGTTTAAATTGAAACAAAAATGAGACACTTGCACATGCATATCAGAATGGTTGAAATTCAGAAAAGATTCACTGAACTTCATGGGTAGCTCAAAAAATGGTGGCATCAGGCCCCAGAGGCTGCTATCCCAGTCACTCTTCCCAAAGTAGCCCCATCTTGAGGAATCTTGGGGCTCTATAGGGGTGGCATGAGAACTCTGGGATGAGAAGCACCTGTGTTCTTTTCTATCTCCATCTGAACCCCTGGCAACCCACTGATATTTTTGCCATCTCTGTGGCTTGTCTTCCCTGATGTGTCCCATGTGGTGGGGATCATACGAGGTGTGACCTTTCCAGATAGCTTCTTTCAATTGGTAATATGCATTTGGAGTTGTCTGCATGTCTTCCTGTGGCTAGGTAGTCTTTGTCTATAAATTGCCTGGATGCACCCCATTTCATGTATCTTCTCTCCTGTTAAGTGACATCTTGGTTTTTTCCATGTTTGGGTAATTACAAATAAAGCTGCTATAAGCACAAAAAATATAACTGACAATATCAATTGCTGACAAGGATATAAAGTGAGAGGAATTATCACTTATTGCTGTTTACAGCTACTTTGGAAGATATTTTGGCAGCTTCTTACAAAGCTAAACCTAATTCTGCCATACAATCCAATAATTATACTCTTAAGTACTCACAGAACTGAAAAAGTATGTCCACACAAAAATCTGCACATAAATGTATATAGCACTATATTCACAACTGCCAAAAACTAGACATGTTCTATTGCTCAGTCTGTAAATGGATAATTAAATGTTGATATGTCTATGTAATGGAATGTTATTTGGTGATTAAGAGAGAATATGATCTATGAAACTTTAAGTAGATATGTTCATCTTTGATGCCTGTTGCCAGGTTAAAGAAACCAGTGAGGGGGCTGTTGTATCACATTCCAGAAAATGAAGAATTGATAGGATGGTAAAAAGATTAGTGGTTATGGAGGGAAAACGGGTTAAATAAGAAAAGCACCAGGGATACTTGAAGCCATTGAAACCATCCTATATGTTACTGTAATGGTGGATACATGACACTATGAAATTGTCAAAACCCATAGCCTTTTATAGCACAAGGAGTGAATGTATACACATTTTTAAAGATAATTTAGGAAATAAAAGATTTTCAGGATGAAATGCCAAATGTGGCAAAACAGTCTAGCTATATTGTAAGTTCTGATATAAACAGAAGAGAACAGGGACAAAAAGTGCTGACTTAAATAACTGGAGATGAGTAGAATCTGTAAGACTAATTTTTAAAAAAAATGACATAACTGAACTCTTGCTGATAAAGTTGTCTTCCCTGGGTTAACAATTCTAGTACCGCTGTACATAATGGTACAGTTAAAATGAGTAACAGTTGAAGAGAGCCAGGTTTCTCAATGTTGAAGTAGGATATTACAAACAAACAAGGAGAGAAGCCTAGAAAGATCCATGTGGTAATGGATTCAGTTCAGTTCAGTTCAGTTCAGTCACTCAGTCATGTCCGACTCTTTGCGACCCCAGGAATCACAGCACGCCAGGCCTGCCTGTTCATCACCATCTCTTGGAGTTCACTCAGACTCACATCCATCGAGTCCGTGATGCCATCCAGCCATCTCATCCTCGGTCGTCCCCTTCTCCTCCTGCCCCCAATCCCTCCCAGCATCAGAGTCTTTTCCAATGAGTCAACTCTTCGCATGAGGTGACCAAAGTACTGGAGTTTCAGCTTTAGCATCATTCCTTCCAAAGAACACCCAGGGTTGATCTCCTTCAGAATGGACTGGTTGGATCTCCTTGCAGTCCAAGGGACTCTCAAGAGTCTTCTCCAATACCACAGTTCAAAAGCATCAATTCTTTGGCGCTCAGCCTTCTTCACAGTCCAACTCTCACATCCATACAAGACCACAGGAAAAACCATAGCCTTGACTAGACGGACCTTAGTCGGCAAAGTAATGTCTCTGCTTTTGAAAATGCTATCTAGGTTGGACATAACTTTTCTTCCAAGGAGTAAGCGTCTTCTAATTTC
>SJYT01077126.1:15130-25155 GCA_006410635.1 Cephalophus harveyi
CTAGCAATCTTGATTCCAGCTTGTGTTTCTTCCAGTCCAGCGTTTCTCATGATGTACTCTGCATAGAAGTTAAATAAGCAGGGTGACAATATACAGCCTTGACGTACTCCTTTTCCTATTTGGAACCAGTTGAAGAATCCATATGCATTTAGACTAATACAGGTGGTGACATATAGAAAAACATTTATGTATGTATATCCATACATACACTTGCTCTATCAGCTGATCCTGTAACAACGGCACACCTAGCACCCAGATGTTATTTTCTAATATCATTGTCCAGTAAAAAGAACTAGGGTCCCTTGGACAGGTGGTGGATTCTAGGACTGGGGCAAGAAATACATAACATGAGCCTGGAGCATCTTGTGCAGCCATTATGGAAGTGTTCAGAAAAAAAGTACAGTGGTAGGAATAAATAAATAAATAGAGGGAAAGACATAAATCTCGCTTGTAGAAGAGTTATAAATAATTTATGTAGATACTGCACCCTTGATAGAGTTAAAGCATATCTCTCCATACTTTAAGCATTTGGGCTACACATAGAAACTTCCAAAGAGTACAATAAGTACAGAAAGAGGGAAAGGTGGCCAAGGAAGAGTAATTTTATAGTAGAGAAAGACAGCAAATACCACCTGAGACAAGTGATTAAGGGTCACCAACAATGATAAACCATGTTGATGAAATATTTCCCTGATATGCTTCAGTGAAAATGACACTTTATGTCTGTGATCTTCCCCCCCAAATACTGAAAGGTTGCCGCTGAGAGCTGCGTGCTACACCAGGATTTGTGACCTCCGGAGAAGAGGATTTCGATCCTGGGTCAGAGACCAGGCTTTACCAATGGAGGTTTTTGTGTAACAAAATTTTATTAAAGTATAAGAGAGACAGAGAAAGCTTCTGAAAAGGGGCAGAAAGAATTCCCCCTTGCTAGTTTTCAGCAAAGTGTTTTATGTCTGTTAGCAAGCTATTAATTAGATAAGAGAGACATCTCGAGGCTGAGGGAGTTTCACCAGGCCTGTCTCCCATAATATGTATTTTTGAGATAGAATGGCACAGGGTGTGTCATCCCCAGTCATAAAACAATTGACATGAATACTGGTTTGTTGAGTCATTATCAGCCCAAGGTTTGAGAAAAGAAAAAAAGTTAGTTTAGGCAGAACCATTTTGAAGAAAGGCAGACTTTAAAGCAAATACATAGTTTCAACAACATAACTTAAAAAAAATTTCCATAAGAAAAACGCATTGGTTAGCTCAAGGCAGAACGAGCTGTCAGTCAACACAGAATTAAAAGAAGCCTCTTTTAATTTTGTTTAGAGAAGGAAAAAAAAAGTCTGCCATTTGCAGTTTATTTCCTCCTGCCGCTTGCAGACCTCTGGCCTTCCTACCTGTTACGCTCCCAGTACCCACAACCCACACCCTCTCACAACCTTCCCAGCTGAACAGGGATAGTAACAAGTGAGGGATCAATCTTTAAGCCACAGTGATTTTAGAGCTGTTTGTTTCAGAGGTTTGAAAGGCGGATTGACACAGATTTCTTTGAAAATATAGAAGATACGTTCCACGCTAACAGAATAATGCAAATATATCCATACATACAGAAACTGGAATGCAGATTTCAGGAGCCCATTTATTGATTTTCACTGGGAGAAATCCTATAACCAGTATCAACACAGAATTCTACCTACCTGAGTGGTGCTTTGAAATCCTTCCACCATTACACCCTTTATTTTGACTAACTTTTATTTTGGGTTTGATTGATGTAATAGTTTCCCTCTCATCACGGCCCAAATAATTTGAAATCCATGTTATCTCTTGGTTTTTAATTCCTGGGCGGCCAGATGAGTGAAGAATGACAAGCAGTGGTCTTAGGTATCTATTGAGTCCAATAATGCAGAAAATATCTCTTTTGCATTGGGAGAAAATAACTGAGCTTTTGGTGTTGTACTGGCTCCCCAGGGCTGAGGACAGCTAACAGGAGTTAAACTGAACAGACTTTCTAGTTTCAAGCATGCCAGTAAAACGTCATTTTCTATATGGTTTCTTGATCTGACCCTCTCCTATGTTTCTAGACCTGGGCACATTTATGAAGTTGTATCTGATACTGACAAAAAGGCACCATACTTGAACATTAATGTCACCATATATAACCTTGATTCTGGCCTGATTCAACTCGCACAGAGTCGGACACGACTGAAGCGACTTAGCAGCAGCAGTCGCAGCAGCAACTCTCCTCTTTACTCACTTTGCATTATAATAAGTATCTGAGTTGCCACTTCCCTTGTTCCCCTAGCTCCCCCAGGTTAATCTGTGGTATCTGGTGGTAAAAGCAGTATTGGTAACAATTGTGTAATTTAGCTTCATTTAAAAATAAATTTGTAGGATGTAGTTTTGCAGTTTTATTTAAATTATTTATGGGAATAAAAGTGTTTACTTATGTATCTGCTTATTTGTGAATTATGTAATTATTTACCAGTAATCCAGCAGCTTTCTTAAGTCAGCAAGCACAGTGTGGCACTGCTGACATTTAAAAGTAAATCTCAATGGCTAGAAGCCCAAGTTTTCCCAGATTTCTTCTCCCTCAAGCAATGCTTGGAATCACTGAGGAGACTTATATCTATTAAGAGTCAGCCAGCCAAATTAAGATCACCCATAGCTTCCAGGTTCCAGTAGCTCCCCAGAGTGGCATTAGCTCTATTAAGCTCCTATGGCTGATAGAGATTAGAATATGTTCAACCCAAGGCTTCTGGATCTAGAACAAACCTGCTGAACCTTTCCAGTCAGAAACCCATGTTGCAACTACTGTGACCGAAGGTGACCTTTTCTAACTTATAGCCTTTGTGGAGATGGGAGCTGGTAAGAAGGAGGTACAAAATTAAGAGTCATGAACCCACAAGGGTAATAACTTCTAGTGATACAAACCTCAACGCATACATACCAACTTTTTCACAGGAGAAGAGTACAAGGCCAAATCTCAATTTCAGCAGCCCCACTGTATTCAGAATCTTCATTTCCCAAGACTTTTTCACAAGATGTTCCTCTGTCCCTGTAAATGAACACATTTTTTTATATTTCACTTTGTTATTATCATCATCTTGATTGCACCTAAACCCTGACATCAGTGCAGTCAAGGTAACTTGGTAAGTACTCCATTGCACACTTTCATAGTAACAAATAATAGACACAAACTAGTTTACAATAATGAGACTTTCTTTAAGCTTACCAGGAAAATTACATTTTTCAGTCACCCTTTATATTTTTATTCTCAGAAAAAATAATGTATACTTATTTATATTTATACCTGTATTTAAAAGCATCAATGAGCTCCTATATACTAAAAAGGAAATCAGAATCCAAGTGGTAACAGAAGTCAAAAAGAAAGGTTTTCTTCCTAGTTTGTTTATGGTTAAGACTGTATAATTTCTTCTGTCCTGACAAACAGAAAGTTAGCTTAATCTACAACATTATTGATTTTGAAATTATTATATAATTTTTGAATTATAGAATTTGAAATTATTGAATTTCAACATTATTGAAAATAAAAGATGTGAACATGGTATGAAAGTGACAATGTCTACTAATTCATTATAAGAATATACATAAGGTGATTGTCAGATAAATGTTAGAATTTCCTTCAATGCACACATAACATTTAGCACAGGAGGAGCTGACTGTGGCTCAGATCATGAACTCCTTATTACCAAATTCAGACTTAAACTGAAGAAAGCAGGGAAAACCACTAGACCATTCAGGTATGACCTAAATCAAATCCATTATGATTATACAGTGGAAGTGAGAAATCGATTTAAGGGCCTAGATCTGATAGATAGAGTGCCTGATGAACTATGGAATGAGGTTTGTGACATTGTACAGGAGACAGGGATCAAGACCATCCCCATGGAAAAGAAATGCAAAAAAGCAAAATGGCTGTCTGGGGAGGCCTTACAAATAGCTGGGAAAAGAAGAGAAGCAAGAAGCAAAGGAGAAAAGGAAAGATATAAGCATCTGAATGCAGAGTTCCAAAGAATAGCAAGAAGAGATAAGAAAGCCTTCAACTAAAAAGCCTCTCGAGGAAAGTGAAAGAGGAGAGTGAAAAAGTTGGCTTAAAGCTCAACATTCAGAAAACGAAGATCATGGCATCCGGTCCCATCACTTCATGGGAAATAGATGGGGAAACAGTGGAAACAGTATCAGAATTTATTTTGGGGGGCTCCAAAATCACTGCAGATGGTGACTGCAGCCATGAAATTAGAAGACACTTACTCCTTGGAAGAAAAGTTATGAGCAACCTAGATAGCATAATCAAAAGCAGAGACATTACTTTGCCAACTAAGGTCTGTCTAGTCAAGGCTATGGTTTTTCCTGTGGTCATGTATGGATGTGAGAGTTGGACTGTGAAGAAGGCTGAGTGAAGAGTCACTGACTGTGAAGAGTCAGACACAACTGAACAACTTCACTTTCACTTTTCACTTTCATGCATTGGAGAAGGAAATGGCAACCCACTCCAATGTTCTTGCCTGGAGAATCCCAGGGACGAGGGAGCTTGGTGGGCTGCCGTCTATGGGGTCGCACCGAATCGGACATTACTGAAGTGACTGAGCAGCTTAGCAGTAGGATCAAAGAAGTCAGAGGACAACAGACAAGCACCGAAAAGGTTGAAGGAGACGTAGGTCAGAGCCTCAATCAACAGCTAAGTATTATCTCAATAAAGGCTTTTCACCTCTCTGAGCTTCCTATTCTTTGTGTACAAAACAAAGTGGGTAGAGATGTATTTAGACCCATCTTTACAATCTTGTGAGTCTATGATGCAAAGTGACCTTGCAGTTTTTGGTCCAAGAATGTCAAAAAACAAAGCCACACAGAGTCCAGTAATGAACAAAAATAGCATGGGAAATCTAAGGCAGTAAAAGGGGAATGATATCTCATTCATCAAGGTGTAAACCAGGAGCTGAAAGACTTGTCTACCAACCAACAAGAGCATTGAAAGAAACCATAGATGAGGTGGGTAAATTTGAGAGAGGAAGCAGGATGGAAAGTGTGTGAAAGAGTAGTGAAGGCAAGCAAATCCCAGAGAAATTTTGAGAGTTGCCTGAGGAGACAGAATTAAGCTAGGAAGCCTTTTCTGTGAGAAAATGTGTTTTGGCCACAAAGAGAGAAAGGTGTCACCTGGTCTGTTCATTCTAGGTCCCTCCTTCCTCCCAATCATCTTCAATTTGTTGTCAAGTTATTCATCCTAATTCTCTGAGGGGGCTGTGTAAATAAGGTATAATTTGACAGAGCCTTGAAAGATAAGTAGGAACTCACAGCAGGTGGGGCCATTGAACTCCAAATAGGAAGAAGGACAGAGGAGCATCTATTTTATGGAGCATCTCTTTCATTGCAGGTGCTGCACTAGGTGCATTGCATGTATCTCATACAAACCACACAATGCCACCAGTAAAAAGTAATTATTATCTCTATCTTACAAATGAGGAAGAGGAGGCTCAGAGCATAAATAATTTGCCTGATCACTCAACTCTCAACTCTAAAACCTACACTATGTCCATTAATGCATTTTTTTCTTTCCCACTGTTCCTCTCAACACATGCAAAGTCATAAAGTTGCAAAATAATAAGGTTTATTGGAAAGCACTGTCTGCATTCTCTGTGATCAGAGTAAGTATAGTTAAGTGGGGTGTGACAGTTGGAGATAATGATTCAAAAGATAGGTTGAGGCCAACTAGCAGTGGTCTTGACTTTTTTAATGTAATCTTGTGGGCAATGGGAGACCATTGAAGTTTTGAAGGGAAGATGACAGAAGACAGCCAAATCGACATCTGATTAGTCTGGTCTCTAGGTATAGTGCCTGGCACTCCCTCATTCACCATTGTTTACATAATACATCAGAATCATTTTTATTCCTTAGAAATATCATCATCTAGAACAGGTATAGGTATTTCCAAGTTGCTTCTACTATCTGTGATTAAAGTTCTCTAGGCTCTGTCATCTGGATATTAGGTCCAAAGACCTACAGGTGTCAAGCCCATTCTCCTAATCTGAGGAGGTAAGAAATACGGTTGCAAGCACCCAGTTCATTTTACCTATCAGACTCCAGACAAGAGAATATTCTCTTTAAATAAGTGTTCCTTGGTGGGGATCCAATCAACAAGCCTCCATTCCCATCAACAAGCCTCCATTCCCATCAACAAGCCTCCACACATCAGTGACACTCAAAGAGTTCTCATGTTTCCATTGGAATCTTGAATTCATGTTTCCTTCATGTTTTATGAACCATATGCCTGCATGCGTACTCTGTCACTTCAGTTGTATCTGACTCTTTGCGACCCTATGGACTGTAACCCTCCAGGTTCCTCTGTCCATGGGACTGTCCAGGCAAAACTACTGGAGTGAGTTGCCATGCCCTCCTCCAGAGGATCTTGCCAACCCAGGATCCAACTCATGTTTCTTGTGGCTCCTACATTGCAGGCAGATTCTTTACCACTAAACCACCAGGGAAGCCCTTTATGGACCATAGTACCCACTTTTAAAAGTTAATTTATTTATTTTAATTGGAGGCTAATTACTTTACAATATTGTAATGGTTTTTGCCATACATTGACATGAATCAGCCATGGGTGTACATGTTTTCCCTATCCTGAACCCCCCTCCCACCTCCCTCCCCATACCATCCCTCAGGGTCAACCCAGTGCACCAACCCTGAGTACCCTGTCTCATGCATTGAACCTGGACTGGTGATCTATTTCACATATAATAATATACATGTTTCAATGCTATTCTCTCAAATCATCCCACCCTCACCTTCTCCCACAGAGTCCAAAAGACTGTTCTTTACATCTGTGTCTCTTTTGCTATATTGCATAGAGGGTCATTGTTACCATCTTTCTAAATTCCATATATATGCATTGCTGCTGCTGCAGCTAAGTTGCTTCAGTCGTGTCTGACTCTGTGCGACCCCATAGATGGCAGCTCACCAGCCTCCCCCGTCCCTGGGATTCCCCAGGCAAGAACACTGGAGTGGGTTGCCATTGCCTTCTCCAGTGCATGAAAGTGAAAAGTGAAAGTGAAGTCGCTCAGATGTGTCTGACTCTAGCGACCCCATGGACTGCAGCCCATGAGGCTCCTCTGTCCATGGGATTTTCCAGGCAAGAGTACTTGAGTGTGGTGCCATTGCCTTCTCGATTAGTATACTGTATTGGTGTTTTTCTTTCTGACTTACTTCACTCTGTATAATAGGCTCCAGTTTCATCCACCTCATTAGAACTGATTCAAATGCATTCTTTTTAATGGCTGAGTAATATCCCATTGTGTATATGTACCACAGCTTTCTTATCCATTCATCTGCTGGTGGACAAGTAAGTTGCTTCCATGTCCTGACTATTGTAAATAGTGCTGCAATGAACATTGGAGTACATGTGTTTCTTTCAGTTCTGGTTTCCTTGGTGTGTATGCCCAGCAGTGGGATTGCTGGGTCATAAGGCAGTTCTATTTCCAGTTTTTAAAGAAATCTCCACACTGTCCTCCATAGTGGCTATACTAGTTTGCATTCCCACCAACAGTGTAAGAGGGTTCCCTTTTCTCCACCCCCTCTCCAGCATTTATTGTTTGTAGACTTTTGGATAGCAGCAGCCATTCTGACTGGTGTGAAATAGTACCTCATTGTGGTTTTGATTTGCATTTCTCTGATAATGAGTGATGTTGAGCATCTTTTCATGTGTTTGTTAGCCATCTGTATGTCTTTAGGGAATTGTCTGTTTAGTTACTTGGCTCATTTTTTAATTGGGTCATTTATTTTTCTGGAATTGAGCTGCATGTGCTGCTTGTATATTTTTAAGATTAATTCTTTGTCAGTTGCTTCATTTGCTATTATTTTCCTCCCATTCTGAAGGCTGTCTTTTCACCTTGCTTATATGTTCCTTTGTTGTGCAGAAGCTTTTAATTTTAATTAGATCCCATTTGTTTATTTTTGCTTTTATTTCCAGTATTCTGGGAGGTGGATCATAGAAGATCTTGCTGTGATGTATGTCAGAGAGTGTTTTGCCTATGTTCTCCTCTAGGAGTTTTATAGTTTCTGGTCTTACGTTTAGATCTTTAATCCATTTTGAGTTTATTTTTGTGTATGGTGTTAGAAAGTGATCTAGTTTCATTCTTTTACAAGTGGTTGACCAGTTTTCCCAGCACCACTTGTTAAAGAGATTGTCTTTACTCCATTGTATATTCTTGCCTCCTTTGTCGAAGATAAGGTGTCCATAGGTGTGTGGATTTATCTCTGGGCTTTCTATTTTGTTCCATTGATCTATATTTCTGTCTTTGTGCCAGTACCATACTGTCTTGATGACTGTGGCTTTGTAGTAGAGCCTGAAGTCAGGCAGGTTGATTCCTCCAGTTCCATTCTTCTTTCTCAAGATTGCTTTGGCTATTCGAGGTTTTTTGTATTTCCATACAAATCTTGAAATTATTTGTTCTAGTTCTGTGAAAAATACCGCTGGTAGCTTGATAGGGATTGCATTGAATCTGTAGATTGCTTTGGGTAGTATACTCATTTTCACTATATTGATTCTTCCGATCCATGAACACGGTATATTTCTCCATCTATTAGTGTCCTCTTTGATTTCTTTCATCAGTGTTTTATAGTTTTCCATATATAGGTCTTTAGTTTCTTTAGGTAGATATATTCCTAAGTATTTTATTCTTTTCGTTGCAATGGTGAATGGAATTGTTTCCTTAATTTCTTTTTCTACTTTCTCATTATTAGTGTATAGGAATGCAAGGGATTTCTGTGTGTTGATTTTATATCCTGCAACTTTACTATATTCATTGATTAGCTCTATTAATTTTCTGGTGGAATCTTTAGGGTTTTCTATGTAGGGGATCATGTCATCTGCAAACAGTGAGAATTTTACTTCTTCTTTTCCAATCTGGGTTCCTTTTATTTCTTTTTCTTCTTTGATTGCTGTGGCTAAAATTTCCAGAACTATGTTGAATAATAGTGGTGAGAGTGGGCACTCTTGTCTTTTTCCTGACTTTAGAGGAAATGCTTTCAATTTTTCACCATTGAGGATAATGTTTGCTGTGGGTTTATCATATTTGGCTTTTATTATGATGAGGTATGTCAAAGCTAATGGCATCAAACTTCAGTACTCTTGCCTGGAAAATCCCATGGATGGAGGAGCCTGGTAGGCTGCAGTCCATGGGGTTGCTAAGTTGGACATGACTGAGTGACTTCACTTTCCCCTTTCACTTTCATGCATTGGAGAGGGAAATGGCAACCCACTCCAGTGTTCTTGCCTGGAGAATCCCAGTGTTCTTGCCTGGGGGAGCCTGGTGGGCTGCCGTCTATGGGGTTGCACAGAGTCGGACATGACTGAAGTGACTTAGCAGTAGCAATGTTCCTTCTACTCCTGCTTTCTGGAGGGTTTTTATCATAAATGGATGTTGAATTGTGTCAAAGGCTTTCTCTGCATCTGTTGAGATAATAATTTGGTTTTTATCTTTCAAGTTGTTAATGTGATGTATCACATTGATTGATTTGTGAATATTGAAGAATCCTTGCAACCCTGAAATAAAGCCAATTTGGTCATGATGTATGATCTTTTTATTATGTTGTTGGATTCTGTTTGCTAGAATTTTTTTAAAAAGATTTTTGCATCTATGTTCATCAGTGATATTGGCCTGTAGTTTTCTTTTTTTGTGACATCTTTGTCTGATTTTGGTATTAGAGTGATGGTGGCCTCATAGAATGAGTTTGGAAAGTTACCTTCCTCTGAAATTTTCTGAAAGAGTTTGAGTAGGATAGGTGTTAACTCTTCTCTAAATTTTTGGTAGAATTCAACTGTGAAGCCATCTGGTCCTTGGCTTTTGTTTGTTGGAAAATTTCTGATTACAATTTTGATTTCTGTGCTTGTGATGGGTCTATTAAGATTTTCTATTTCTTCCTGGTTCAGTTTTGGAAAGTTATACTTTTCTAAGAATTTGTCCATTTCTTCCAAGTTGTCCATTTTATTGGCATATAGTTGCTGATAGTAGTCTCTT
>SJYT01077126.1:27154-64647 GCA_006410635.1 Cephalophus harveyi
TTTTTTTTTTTTCCTGTAGTTGACATCTAATCTTACTGCATTGTGATCAGAAAAGATGCTTGGAATGATTTCAATTTTTTTGAATTTACCAAGGCTAGATTTATGGCCCAGGATGTGATCTATCCTAGAGAAGATTCTGTGTACACTTGAGTAAAAGATGAAATTCATTGTTTTGGGGCATAGCACCCATTTTTTAAAAAATAGTTTAATCAAGAGCAGCCTGTTATAAGTTCCATTTTTTCCATTGTGTTGTATAGAAAATCAGAGTGTGTAAAAAATTAAAATAGCAATAATAGTAATTGTGGGACTAGTGCCACATGATAGTAGCAATATCAGCTTTCAAAATCCTTTGAGTGTAAAAGTCTTACTTGTTTTATGAGCTGACACATGGGGCTAGTCTTAAAAATAAAAAATAAGAATGGTGTCTTGCAGTTCAGATTTCATAAGAAAAAAGATGCATCTTTAATTAAGATTTATGGGCCTCAGTAGGGCCCAGCCAGAGGAGAAAAGTGGTTAAAGAGAGTAAAAACTAATGGTTAAAAATGAGACAATATGATTACAGGCCTTTAATTCCTCCTGCTTCTTTTGCAGAGCTTCCAGTGGCCCCAGGCAAAAGCAGGAAATTATTGTCTTTAAAATAGCATTATTTTGGCATAAAGTGTTTATGAATTAAGGTGAAATTTGTAAGACTATCAACCTCACTTGAAAGGCTTCTCTTACTAGAAACAATGTTTAGCTTGGTGAAAAAAATTCCTTAAGAACTAAAACATGCATCTAAGTTTACATATAAGGGAAGATGCATATAAACTGACGTCTTGCCTGGTGCTGGCTTAGCACCTTTCTGTTTTCATAGTAAGTAGCATGTGCTCCACTGCATCTTCTTGAGAACCTTGATGATGAAGCAGTCACAACAGATATTAGGCTCTCTACTTTGAAGATGAAGGTTCTTTTTCAAGAGGTTAGGTTATTTGTTAAAAGACTGGAAATTGACATAAATAAAGGTTTAATCCCAAATCTAGTGTTCACTCCACTATACCATAGAGCTGTTCCTCTAAGACAACCAGACTAAGAGTTTATCTCTGTGTTGTTTTTTAATTGTTACAAAATTAATTATTTGATTCTGTATTTGTTCTTTTATTGAGAAATGATTCTCTACTTTCTCTACAATGTGAAGTACTTTTGAGAAAGGACTGTGTCATTAGCTGCTTTTACTCTAGCTAAAGTTGTTGATTAAATAAGAGTTTTGCTTTAATTGTTTAAATTATTTCCTCAATTTTTCAAGGCATCTCCTCTTGATCTCATACTTTGATATTAATATAAAGCCATTCCTTTCATGATCACACAGCTTAATTTTTCATCATGTGCTTGTCTTCTCAAATTTAAGTTCCAGGCTGGTTCTAGCTCTGCCACCCACACGACCAGCCTATTCTTTCCACTGAGAAGAGGTAACATCTGTGGATATCCACATCTACCAATAACTTTGACAAACTTCATTCTACTCCAAAGACTCTCAGATCTGCTATTCATTCTTCCAACAACTTCAAGTTTCTGGAAAGAGAAGAAAACCCCCAAATAAATGAGAGAGTATTCCTAAAGGGCATTCAATATATTTATTATGAATAAAAGCAGTCCTTATGGTCTCCCCACTCTTGATGAATCTTTAGAAAATGACTTCCATGACTTTAGAAAATATTGTTATGAAGATAATTCCTAAGTCAGTGTCTCTAGTGTCAAAACTGCTCCAGAATACCAGCCCTAAAGAAACATTTCCTTGAGAGACATTACCACCTGTATATCTGAGCAACAAATCAAGCTCATTATATCTAAAATTAAATTCATGACTGTGGTCCTAAGCTCTGCTTACTTATGTTCTCTAACAGTACTTGCTTTACTTATTCCAATTCCTTCACCTGGTATACTTACATTTCTGTCAACATCCCTTCCATTCTTGAATAACTTGAATCCCATCTCCTCAATGCAGGCTCATAATCCCTCCAGCTAAAACAATCACACTCTTTTTAAAACTTGTAGAACCTGTATTGTAATTCTAATAGTAATCCAAGTATCAAAAACAAGTGATCTGTATGATATCAACAGAAATGCCTTTCTTGAAATAAATTTGCTTCAGTTTCCTAAATGAAAAAGGAGTTTAAAGGGAGCTGTCTCTGAAGTGAGTTTTACAAGGTGTTCTAGTGAGATACAGAAAGAAAACTTAAGAACTTTTACTGAAATTCATCTTAAAATTAGGAAATCAATTTTATCAATATTTAATATACAAATTGTCTACATTGAACAGAGCTGAAGTACCTGTGTAGGACTGATATATAGAGAGATAGTATAGCTCTCATAGGAATGTTGTAAGACAAAACAGATTATATATATAAATAAACCCATTTGTAATACAGATTGTTAATTTACTCAAGTTAATATAGCTATTAATTGTTATGATGTCATCATGAGGCTTTTTGGTGATACATTTTATAATATTTATATTTTATCTTGCATTAATTGAAAAATACAGTTTGCTAATGTTTTTGCTTTTCATAATGAGCAGACATTACTTTGCCAACAAAGGTCCATTTAGTCAAAGCTATGGTTTTTCCAGTAGTCATATATGGATGTGAGAGTTGGACCACAAAGAAGGCTGAGCACCAAAGAACTGATACTTTTGAACTGTGGTGTTGGAGAAGATTCTTGAATCAGAAAGCAGGAGGAGAAGGGGATGACAGAGAACAGGATGGTTGGATATCATCACTGACTCAATGGACATGAGTCTGAGCAAGCTCCAGGAGATGAACAGCAAAAGACGTCTGATTGTTCATGTGTCTGACTCTTTGCCACTCCATGGATTACAGCATGCCAGGCTTCCCTGCCTTCACCATCTCCCAGAGCTTGCTCAAACTCATGTCCATTGAGTTGGTGATAATGGCCAACCATCTCATCCTCTGTTGTCCCTTTCTCCTCCCTCCTTCTATCTTTCCCAGCATCATGGTCTTTTCTAAGAAGTCAGTTTTTCACATCAGGTGACCAAAGTATTGGAGCTTCAGCTTCAGCATCACTCCTTCCAATGAATATTCAGGGATGATTTCCTTTAATATTGACTGGTTTGATCTCCTTGCAGTCCAGGAGACTCTCAAAAGTCTTCTCCAGCACCACAGTTCAAAAAGATCAATTCTTTGGTGCTCAACCTTCTTTGAGCTATCACATCCATACACAACTATTGGAAAAACCATAATTTTGACTAGATGGACCTCTGTCGGCAAAGTAATGTCCCTGCTTTTTAATGTGCTGTCTAGGTTTGTCATAGCTTTTCATCCAAGGAGCAAGCATCTTTTAATTTCATGGCTACAGTCACTGTTCACAGTGATTTTGGAGCCCAAGAAAAAAGTCTTTCATTGTTTCCATTGCTTACCATCTATATGTCATGAAGTAAGGGGACTCAGAGCTGTAATCTTAGTGTCTTGAATGTTGAATTTTAAGACAGCTTTTTTCACTCTCCTCTTTCACCATCACCATGAGGCTTTTTTAGTTCCTCTTTGCTATCTACTGTAAGGGTGGTGTTATCTGCATATCCAAGGTTGTTGTTATTTCTCCTGGTAATCTTAATTCCAGCTTGTGCTTCATCCAGCCCAGCATTTTGCATATCAGTTCATCTCAGTTCAGTCACTCAGTTCTGTCCAACTATTCGCAATCTTATGGACTGCAGCATGCCAGGCCTCCCTGTCCATCACCAACTCCCAGAGTTTACTCAAACTCACATCCATCAAGTCAGTGATGCCATCCAGCCATCTCATCCTCTGTCATCCTCTTCTCCCCCTGCCCCAAATCTCTCCCAGCATCAGAGTCTTTTCCAATGAGTCAACTCTTCACATGAGGTGGCCAAAGTACTGGAGATTCAGCTTCAGCACCATTTCCTCCAAAGAAATCCCAGTGCTGATCTCTTTCAGAATGGATTGGTTGGATCTCCTTGCAGCCCAAGGGACTCTCAAGAGTCTTCTCCAACACCACAGTTCAAAACCATCAATCATTCGGCACTCAACTTTCTTTAGTAGTTCAATTCTCACATCACATACATGACTACTGGAAAAAAACATGGCCGGGACTGGACAGACCTTTGTTGACAAAGTAATGTCTCTGCTTTTTAATAGGCTGTCTAGGTTGATCAAAACTTTTCTTCCAAGGAGTAAGCGTCTTTTAATTTCATGGCTGCAATCACCATCTACAGTGATTTTGGAGCCCAAAAAAGTAAAGTCTGCCACTGTTTCCACTGTTTCTCCTTCTGTTTGCCATGAAGTGATGGGAACAGATGCCATGATCTTAGTTTTCTGAATGTTGAGTTTTAAGCCAACTTTTTGCCTCTTCTCTTTTACTTTCATCAAGAAACTCTTTAGTTCTTCTTCACTTTCTGCCATAAGGGTGGTGTCATCTGCATATCTGAGGTTATTGATATTTCTCCCAGTAGTCTTGATTCCAGCTTGTGTTTCATCCAGCCAAGCGTTTCTCATTATTTACTTTGCATATAAGTTAAAAAAGCAGGGTAACAATATACAGCCTTGATGTACTCCTTTTCCTGTTTGGAACCAGTCTGTTGTTCCATGACCAGTTCTAACTGTTGCTTCCTGATCTGCATATAGATTTCTCAAAATGCAGGTCAGGTGGTCTGGTATTCCCATCTCTCTCAGAGTTTTGCAGTTTATTGTGATCCACACAGTCAAAGGCTTTGGCATAGTCAAGAAAGCAGAAGTAGATTTTTTTTTTTTTTGAACTCTCTTGCTTTTTTGATGATCAGGTGGATGTTGGCAATTTGATCTCTGGTTCCTCTGCCTTTTCTAAAACCAGCTTGAACATCTGGAAGTTCACGGTTCACATAATGTTGAAGCCTGGCTTGGAGAATTTCAAGCATTACTTTACTAGTGTGTGAGATGAGTGCAATTGTGCAGTAGTTTGAGCATTCCTTGGCATTGCCTTTCTTTGGGATTGGAATGAAAACTGACCTTTTCCAGTCCTGTGGCCACTGCTGAGTTTTCCAAATTTGCTGGCATATTGAGGGCAGTACTTTCACAGCATCAGCTTTTAGGATTTGAAGTAGCTCCACTGGAATTCCATCACCTCCACTAGCTTTGTTCATAGTGATGTTTCCTAAGGCCCATTTGACTTCACATTCCAGAATGTCTGGCTCTAGGTGAGTGATCACACCATCGTGATTTTCTGGGTCGTGAAGATCCTTTTTGTACAGTTCTTCTGTGTATTCTTGCCACCTCTTCTTAATATCTTCTGCTTCTGTTAGTTCTATACCATTTCTGTCCTTTATTGTGCCCATCTTTGCATGAAACATTCCCTTGGTATCTCTAATTTTCTTGAAGAGATCTCTAGTCTTTCCCATTCTGTTCTTTTCCNATTTCTGTCCTTTATCGAGCCCATCCTTGCATGAAATGTTCCCTTGGTATCTCTAATTTTCTTGAAGAGATCTCTAGTCTTTCCCATTCTGTTCTTTTCCTCTATTTCTTCACACTGATCACTGAGGAAGGCTTTTTTTAAAATCTCTTCTTGCTATTTTTTGGTACTCTACATTCAAATGGGTATATCTTTCCTTTTCTCCTTTGCTTTTTGCCTCTCTTCTTTTCACAGCTATTTGTAAGGTCTCCTCTGACACCCATGTTGATTTTTTGCATTTCTTTTTCTTGGTGATGGTCTTGCTCCCTGTCTCCTGTACAATGTCATGAACCTCCATCCATAGTTCATCAGGCACTCTCTCTATCAGATCTATTCCCTTAAATCTATTTCCCACTTCCACTGTATAACTGTAAGAGATTTGATTTAGGTTATACCTGAATGATCTAGTGGTTTTCTCTACTTTCTTCAATTTAAGTCTGAATTTGGCAATAAGGAG
Organism: Cephalophus harveyi; assembly: GCA_006410635.1. NCBI lineage: Eukaryota > Metazoa > Chordata > Mammalia > Artiodactyla > Bovidae > Cephalophus > Cephalophus harveyi. The sequence goes on from SJYT01077126.1 coordinate 33,045, forward strand.
TTCATGATCTGAGCCACAGTCCACTCCTGGTCTTATTTTTGCTGACTGTATAGAGCATCTCCATTTTTGGCTGCAAAGATTATAATCAATATGATTTCGATGTGACCATCTGGTGATGCGCATGTGTAAAGTCTTCTCTTGTGTTGTTGGAAGAGGGTGTTTGCTATGACCAGTGCATTCTCTTGGCAACACTCTATTGGCCTTTGCCCTGCTTCATTCTCTACTCCAAGGCCAAATATGCCTGTTATTCCAGGTGTTTCTTGACTTCCTACTTTTGCATTGCAATCTGCTATAATGAAAAGGACATCTCTTTTGGGTGTTCTAGGTCTTGTAGGTCTTCATAGAACTGTTCAACTTCAGCTTCTTCAGCACAACTGGTCAGGGCATAGATTTGGATTATCGTGATGTTGAATGGTTTGCTTTGGAAACAAACAGAGCTCATTCTGTCATGTTTGAGACTGCATCCAAGTACTGAATTTTGGACTCTTTTGTTGACTATGATAGCTACTCCATTTCTTCTAAGGGATTCTTGCCCACAATAGTAGATATAGTGGTCATCTGAGTTAAATTCACCAATTCCATTCCATTTTAGTTCACTGATTCCCAAAATGTTCAGTCTTGCCATCTCCTGTTTGATCACTTCCCAAAATGTTCACTCTTGCCATCTCCTGTTTGATCACTTCCAATTTGCCTTGATTCGTGGACCTAACATTCCAGGTTCCTATGCAATATTGCTCTTTACAGCATGCTCATATACTCTGCATATAAGCTAAATAAACAGGGTAACAATATACAGCCTTGATGCACTCCTTTCCCAATTTTGAACCAGTCTGTTGTTACATATTCAATTCCGACTATTGCATCTTGACCTGCGTACAGGTTTCTCAGGAGGCAGGTAAGGTGGTCTGGTATTCCCATCTCTTTAATAATTTATTCATAAATTATAAAAGAAAAATATTTATTAATTTATAAATAAATATATATTTATATTTGCCTGGTGCTTTTTGTTTTCTTTTTACCAATATAAATGTACAAGAACATAATTCAGAGACCACCGCCTTGGAGACATAATTTTTTCACCAAGGGCCTCTAGATAGCTCATTGGTGGAGAGGACCTGGTGGTGATGGTACTGCCAAATCCCTGGTATCCCGCAGAGATATAGGCTGATTGGGCAACCTAACACTCCTGGTTCCAATCTAGTCTGGTTTCATTAACATCACTGCTGTCACTTGTACAGATCTCAGCTATAAACATCCTGGAGAAGAATCTGCCAAGCCAACAACATATTCAGCTGTTATCCATATTTTCTCCAAGGTCAGAAAAATCAGGAAAGCCTAGAAGCAGAACTTATGTCCAATAATTAACTTGCTCTTCATTTTGTCATAAATCCAGTATCTTGCCACTATCAATACTTCCTTAGCTTTGATAAATTTTCCCTCTTGAGACTTTGTATATATTCACTTTCCTCTAACATAATCAGGGCCACCTTAGACTGCCAGACATGCTTTATTTACTTTAAATTCAAAAGGAAGTGGTAAAAAAAAAGGAGAGTCCAAAGGAGGAGAGAGTGGTCAAGCCAGTAATCTCACTCTCAGGTAAAATTGGATACTGAAGATTGGGTTTTTGAATGTACAAAATTGACAACAAATACCAAAAAGCAAAGGTTAAAAATCTGGAGTAGAGATTGGATTTTCAAAAATACAATATTAAAAAAAAGAAGTAGAAGGAGAAGGAAAACATGGAAACAACCTAGATGTCCATCAGCAGATGAATGGATAAGAAAGCTGTGGTACATATACACAATGGAGTATTACTCAGCCATTAAAAGGAATTCGTTTGAATCAGTTCTAATGAGATGAATGAAACTGGAACCTATTATACAGAGTGAAGTAAGCCAGAAAGAAAAACACCAATACAATATATTAACACATATATATGGAATCTAGAAAGATGGCAGTGATGACCCTGTATGCGAGACAGCAAAAGAGACACAGATGTATAGAACAGACTTTTGGACTCTGTGGGAGAGGGAGAGGGTGGGATGATTTGGGAGAATGGCATTGAAACATGTATACTATCATGTAAGAACAAAGCACCAGCCTATGTTTGATACAGGATACAGGATGCTTGGGGCTGGTGCACGGGGATGATCCAGAGAGAGGATATGGGGTGGGATGTGGGAGGGGGATTCAGGATTGGGAGCTCATATACACTCATAGTGAATTCATGTCAATGTATGGCAAAACCAATATGGCATTGTAAAGTAAAATAAAGTAAAAATTAAAAAAAAAAAAAGGAAGTGGTAATATTCCTAAGTCCTTTCTGCCAAGGGTCCTGTTGTTGTTTAGTCTCTCAGTCATGTCCAACTCTTTTGGACTCCATGGACTGTAGCATGAGAAGCTTCTCTGTCCTTCAGTATCTCCCAGAATCTTCTCAAACTCAGGTCCATTGAGTCAATGATGCCATCCAACCATGTCATCCTCTGTTGCCCCCTTCTCCTCTTGCCCACAATCTTCAACATCAGGGTCTTTTCCAGTGAGTCAACTCCTTGCATCAGGTGACCAAACTATTAGAGTTTAAACTTCAGCATCAGTCCTTGTAATGAATATTCAGTGTTGATTTCCTTTAGGATTGACTGGTTTGACCTTCTTGCTGTCCAAGGGACTCTCAAGAGTCTTCTCCAGCACCACAGTTCAAAAGCATCAATTCTTTGGTACTCAGCCTTCTTTATGGTCCAACTTTCATATCTGTATTTTATTCCATTAAATTTTTTTTATTTTATTTTTAATTGGAGGATAATTACTTTATAATATAGTGATGATTTCTGCCATACATCAGCATGAATCAACCAGAGGCTTACACATGTTCCTTCCCTCCTAAACCTCTCTCCCATCCCACAACTCTAGATTGTCACAGAGCATCGGCTTTGGGTTCTCTCATCATACAGCAAATTCCCACTGGCTATCTATTTTATATATGGTAATGTATGTGTTTCAGTACTACTCTCTCAAATCTTACCACCCTCTCCCTCCCCAACTGGGACCACAAATGTTCTTTATGTCTGCATCTCCTTTGCTGCCTTGCAAATAGGACCATCAGTACCATCTTTCTAGATTCCATAATATACCTCAGATATGCAGATGACACCACCGTTATGGCTGAAAGTGAAGAGGAACTAAAAAACCTCTTGATGAAAGTGAAAGTGGAGAGTGAAAAAGTTGGCTTAAAGCTCAACATTCAGAAAACGAAGATCATGGCATCTGGTCTCATCACTTCATGGTAAATAGATGTGGAAACAGTGTCAGACTTTATTTTTGGGGGCTCCAAAATCACTGCAGATGGTGATTGCAGCCATGAAATTAAAAGACGCTTACTCCTTGGAAGAAAAGTTATGACCAACCTAGATAGTATATTCAAAAGCAGAGACATTACTTTGCCAACTAAGGTCTGTCTAGTCAAGGTTATAGTTTTTCCAATAGTCATGTATGGATGTGAGAGTTGGACTGTCAAGAAGGCTGAGCACCGAAGAATTGATGCTTTTGAACTGTGGTGTTGGAGAAGACTCTTGAGAGTCCCTTGGACTGCAAGGAGATCCAACCAGTCCATTCTGAGGAGATCAACCCTGGGTGTTCTTTGGAAGGAATGATGCTAAAGCTGAAACTCCAGTACTTTGGCCACCTCATGTGAAGAGTTGACTCACTGGAAAAGATTCTGATGCTGGGAGAGATTGGGGGCAGGAGGAGAAGGGGACGACCGAGGATGAGATGGCTGGATGGCATCACAGACTCGATGGACGTGAGTTTGAGTGAACTTCAGGAGTTGGTGATGGACAAGGAGGCCTGGCATGCTGTGTTTCATGGGGTCGCAAAGAGTCGGACACTACTGAGCAACTGAACTGAACTGAATATATGATATTTGCCTTTCTCTTTCTGACTTACTTCACACTGTATAATAGGCTCTAGGTTCATCCACCACATTAGAACTGACTCAAATTCATTCCTTTTAAGAGCTGAGTCATATTCCATTGTGTATATATATCACAATTTGTTTATCCATTCATTTGTCAATGGACATAATTTTCTTCCATATTCTACCAACTGTAAATAGTGCTTTGATGAACATTGGGATACATGTGCCTATTTCAGTTATGATATCCTAAGAGTATATACCCAGTAGTGGGATTGTTGGGTCATACGGAAGTTTTATTTCTAGTTTTCTTAAGGAATTTCCATACTGTTCTCTATAGTGTCTGTATCAATTTGCAATACCACCAACAGTGTAAGAGAGTTCTCTTTCCTCCACACCCTCTATGGCATTTATTATTTGTAGACTTTTGATGATTATTTGTAGACTTTTGGCCGTTCTGACTGGTGTGAGATGATACCTTATTGTAGTTTTGATCTGCATTTCTCTAACTGAGCATTATTGAGCATCTTTTCATGTGTTTATCGGCCATCTGTATGTCTTCTTTGGAGAAATGTCTGTTTAGGTCTTCTGCTCACTTTTTGATTGGGTTTATTGCTTTTCTGGTATTGAGCAGCATGAGCTGCTTGTATATTTTAGAAATTATTCCTTTGTCAGTTGTTTCATTTCCTATTATTTTCTCCCATTCTGGGGGCTGTCTTTTCACTTTGCTTACAGTTTCCTTCATTGTGCAAAATATTTTTACTTTAATTAGCTCCAATTTGTTTATTTTTGTTTTTATTTCTATTACTCTAGGGGGTGGGTTATAGAGGATCTTGCTGTGATTTATGTCAAACAGTGTTCTGCCTATATTTTCCTCTAAGAGTTTTATAGTGTCTGGTCTTATATTTAGGTCTTTAATCCACTTTAATTTTCTTTCTGTGGATGATATTAGAAAGTGTTCTGATTTCTTTCTTTTACACATATGTGTGTGTTAGCCACTCAGTTGTGTCTGACTCTTTGCTACCTCATGGACTATAGCCCATCTGGCTCCTGTGTCCATGGAATTCTCCAGGCAAGAATACTGGTGTGGGTTGCCATTCCCTCTCCAAGGGATCCTCCCAACCCAGGAATCAAACCCAGGTCCCCCACACTGCAGTCAGATTCTTTACTGTTTGAGCCAACTGGTGTCCATTAGCAAATGTGTTTAAAGGACTGCCCAGTATTCCCAGCACCACTTATTGAAGAAACTGTCTTTTTTTCCATCGTATATTTTTGCCTCTGTTAAAGATAAGCTACAAGAGGTGCATGGATTTATCTCTGGGCTTTATATCTTATTCCATTGATCTATATTTCTGGTTTTTGTGCTAGCACCATATTCTCTTGATGACTGTAGGTTTGTAGTATAGCCTCAAGTTAGGAAGATTGATTCCTCCAGCTTCATTCTTCATTCTCAAGATTGCTTTGGCTCTTTAGGATCGTTTGTGTTCCCATATACATTGTGAGATTATTTGTTCTAGTTCTGTGAAAAATGCCACTGGTAGTTTAATAGGGATGCATTGAATTTATAGATTGCTTTGGATAGTGTAATTATTTTTGCAATATTGATACTTCCAATCCAAGAACATGATATATCTCTCCATCTGTTTGTGTCATCTTTAATTTCTTTCATCAGTGTAATATAGTTTCTGCATATAGATCTTTTGTCTCTTTAGATAAATATATTCCTAAGTATGGGCTTCCCAGGTGGCACCAGTGGTAAAGAACCCACCTGCCAGTGCAGGAGACATAAGAGACATAGGTTCAGTCTCTCGGGGGGGAAGATTCCCTGCAACCCACTCCAGTATTCTTGCCTGGATAATTCCATGAATAGCTGGCTGGCTACAGACCATAGGTCACCAAGTATCAGACATGACTGAAGTTACTTAGCATGCATGCATGCATTCCTAAGTATTATATAATTTTTGTTGCAATGACAAACAGGATTTTCCCCTCAATTGCTCTTTCTGGTTTTTCATTGTTAGTGTATAGGAATGCAAGGAATTTCTGTTTACTAATGTTTATCCTGAGACTTTACTATATTTTTTGATTGGCACTATTAATTTTCTGGTGGTATCTTGAGGGTTTTTTATATAAACAATCATGTCATCTGCAAAGAGAGAGTTTTATTTTCCTTTCCAGTCTGGATTCTTTTATTTTTTTTCTTTTGTTCTCTGATTTCTGTGGCTAAGACATCCAAAATTAAGTTGAGTAATAATGGCAAAAGTGGGCATCTTTGTCTTGTTCCCAAATTTAGAGGAAATGCTTTCAATTTTTCACCACTGAGAATAATAATTGCTGTGGGTTTGTCATATATGACCTTTATTATGTTTATGTATGTTCTTTCTGTGCCTAGTTTCTAGAGAGTTTTAATCATAAACAGGTGTTGAATTTTTAAAAAGCTTTCTCAGCATCTATTGAGATGGTTATATGTTTCTTATCTCTGAATTTGTTAATATGGTGTATCACATTGATTGATTTGTATATATTGAAGAATTCTTGTATCCCTGGGATAAAGCTCCCCTGATCATGATATATGATATTTTAATGAGTTGAATTCTGTTTGCTAGAATTTTGTTGAGTATTTTTGCATCTATGTTCATCAGGGATATTCACCAGTAAATTTTTTCTCTGTGGCATCTTTGTTCACTTTTGGTAATAGGGTGATGGTGGCCTTGTTGAAAGAGTTTGGGAGTTTTCCTTCCTCTGAAATTTTCTGAAAGAATTTGAGCAGGATAGGTATTAGCTCTTGTCTCAGTCACTGGTAGAATTTAACTGTGAAGCCATCGGCCCCTGTGCTTTTGATCATTGGAAGATTCTTGATTACAGTTTCAATTTCTGTGCTTGTGATTGGTCTGCTTATATTTTCCTTTTTTAAAAGCTATAATTAGCTTTTTGAAGAATGTTTAAAAAAGACATTATTTTTTTAAGATAGAATTTATTGTTTTTCTTGATATATATATCACTGAATTGTAGTTGACATACAATGTTTCAGGTGCACAGCAAGGTGGTTCAGTTATACATATACACATGTATTGTTTTTGAAATTATTTTCCACTATAGGTTATTATAAGATATTGACTATAGGTCCCTGTGCTATACAGTAAATCTTTGGTGCTTGTTGCATGTCTAGTTTTTAAATTATAAATCTAGAATTCTTTTCATAGTAAGCCAAATAACTGGATTTGAAATGTCAGAAAATTTTAGACAAAAATTCATATGTTTTTAAAATTATTTATGTTATGTATATTATATATATATACACAAAAGTTTTTCTACTAAACATAAACTAATGAAATGGGAGTGCTGAAAGTGAAATAGAAAAAGTGAAACAAACTAGATAAAAGATCATCATATAATGTAGTTGTTTTTAAACATGGCTGGACATTAAAAACAAATCTGTGGCTTTGGAGAAAAAAGCAACACCTGGGAATTTTTCAAAAAATTCTAAGATAATTCTGAGATGCATTTGAATTTCAAAAAGTGATTACAGATTTTTCTAATAAATGGTATTTTTGTTGATATAGAATTACAATATTTTTTTGTTGGCCACTCATGATGCAATGGTTATTGTTGTAGTTCAGTCACCCAGCCATGTTCAACTCTTTGCAACTCCATTAACTGCAGTATGCCAGGCCTCCCTGTCCTCACCATCTCCCAAAGTTTACCCAAGTTCATGTCCATTGCATCAGCAATGCCATCCAGCCATCTCATCCTCTGGTACCCTCTTCCTTCTGCTCTCAATTTTTCCCAGCATCAGGGACTTTTCCAATGAGTCAGTTGTTCACATCAGGTGACCAAAATACAGAGTTTTAGCTTCAGCATCAGTTTTTCCAAGGACTATTCAGGGTTGGTTTCCCTTAAGATTGACTGGTTTGATCTCCTTGCTGTGCAAGCATCTCTGAGGAGTCTTCTCCAGCACCACAGTTCAAAGGCATCAATTCTTTGGTGCTCTGCCTTCTTTACAATCCAGCTCTCACAACCATATGTTACCACTGGGAAGACCATAGTCTTGGCTATATGGACCTTTGTTGGCAGAGCAATGTCTCTGCTTCTCAACACTCTATTTAGGTTTGTCATAGCTTTCCTGCCAAGAAGCAATTGTCTTCTGATTTCATGGCTGCAGTCACCATCTGTAGTGATTTTAGAACCCCTTCATGGATCACTGCCTTGTCATGGTGAAGGGGTGTGTGTAACTCAATGAAGCTATGAGCCATGCCTTGTAGGGCCACCTAAGATGGACGGGTCATAGCTGAGAGTTCTGATGAAATGTGATCCACTAGAGGAAGAAATGGCAAACCACCCAGTACACTTACTGTGAGAACCTCATGAACTGTAAAAAAGAGATACAATGGTGTTGAGTGAGCAATAGTTACATAATCACAATAGTAAAAGATGTTTGTCAGTTTGCACATCTAATACCTGACAAAAAAAAAGATAATTATAATTGCAAGCAATCAATGAAAATATGATTAACCTAACAATAAAACTAATTACATACAGTTTGGGGTGTCAAGCAGAGTGACTGCTCAGCCAGTATATGTATTTTGGTTGGTGCATTTAATCCACTTACATTTAAGGTAATTATCGATGTGTGGAATTCTATTACCATTTTCTCAATTGTTTTGGGTTTATTTTCTGTCTTTTCCTTCTCTTGTGTTTCCTGCCTAAAGAGGTTCCTGTAGTATTTGTTGGAGATCTGGTGTGGTGGTGCTGAATTCTCTTAACTTTTCCTTGTCTGGAAAATTTTATTCTCCATTAAATCTGAATCAGAGCCTTGCAGGGGTAGAGTGTTCTTGGCTGTAGGTTCTTCCTTTTCATCACTTTCAATATATTGTGCCGTTCCCTTCTGGCTTGTAGAGTTTCTGTTGAGAAATCAGCTGATAAACTGATGGGCATTTCCTTGTATGTTATTTGATATTTTTCTCTCGGTGCCTTTAATACTTTAACTTTGTCTTCAATTTTTGTCAGTTTGATTACTATGTCTCAGTATGACTCCTTAGAACACAGTCTTGATGTGTTCCTCCTTGAGATTATCCTGCCTGGGATTCTGTGCTTCTTGGATTTGGTTGATTATTTCCTTTCCCATGTTAGGAAAGGAAAGATCTATTATCTCTTCAAATATTTTCTCAGGTCCTTTCTCTCTTTCTTCTTCTTCTGGGACCCCTATGTTGTGAATATTGATGAGTTTAAAATTGTCCCAGAGGTCTCTTTGTCTTCATTTTTAAAAAATATTCTGCTCTGCAGCAATGATTTCCACCATTCTGTTCTCCAGGTCATTTATCTGTTCTTCTGCCTCAGTTATTCTGCGATTGATTTCTTCAAGTGTATTATTCATCTCTGTTTGCTTTTTCTTTAGTTTATCTAGGTTATTGGTAAACACTTCTTGCTTCTTCTCCATTGTTTTCCTGAGATCCTGAATCATCTTCACTATCATAATTCTAAATTCTTTTTCTGGAAAGTTGCCTATCTCCACTTCATTTAGTTGTTTTTCTGGGGTTTTATCTTGTCCCTTCATCTGGGACATAACTTTCTGCTTGTCATCCTGATTAACTCTCTATAATGTGATTTTTGTTCTAGCCTCTGTGGGATTGTGGTTCTTGTTTCTTCTGTCTGCCTCTGATGGAGAAGGCTGACATTTGTATATGCTTCCTGATGAAAGGGACTGGCAGTGGGAAAAACTGGGTCTTGCTCTGGTGGCAGGACCTTGCTCAGTTCAGTTCAGTCACTCAGTCGTGTCCAGCTCTTTGCAACTCCATGGACTGCACCACACCAGGCTTCCCTGTCCATCACCAACTTCTGGTGCTTGGCCAAACTCATGTCCATTGAGTTGGTGATGCCATCCAACCATCTCATCCTCAGTCGTTCTCTTCTCCTTCTGCCTTTAATCTTTCCCAGCATCAGGGTCTTTTCCAATGAGTCAGTACTTCACATCAGGTGGCCATCAGTTCAGTTCAGTTCAGTTCAGTCGCTCAGTCGTGTCCGACTCTTTGCGACCCCATGAATCGCAGCACGCCAGGCCTCCCTGTTCATCACCATCTCTCGGAGTTCACTCAGACTCACATCCATTGAGTCAGTGATGCCATCCAGCCATCTCATCCTCGGTCGTCCCCTTCTCCTCCTGCCCCCAATCCCTCCCAGCATCAGAGTCTTTTCCAATGAGTCAACTCTTCGCATGAGGTGGCCAAAGTACTGGAGTTTCAGCTTTAGCATCATTCCTTCCAAAGAAATCCCAGGGTTGATCTCCTTCAGAATGGACTGGTTGGATCTCCTTGCAGTCCAAGGGACCCTCAAGAGTCTTCTCCAACACCACACTTCAAAAGCATCAATTTTTCGGCGATCAGCCTTCTTCACAGTCCAACTCTCACATCCATACATGACCACAGGAAAAACCATAGCCTTGACTAGACGGACCTTAGTCGGCAAAGTAATGTCTCTGCTTTTGAAAACGCTATCTAGGTTGGACATAACTTTTCTTCCAAGGAGTAAGCGTCTTCTATTATATGCTGGTTGGTGGGGTTGTGCTCCCTCCTTGTTAGTTGTGTGACTTGAGGCAACCCAGCCCTGAGGACTACAAGTTCTTTGGTAGGGCTAATGGTGAACTGCAGAGGGCTTACATAAGGGGGTACCTTCCAGGACTGCTGCTTCCAATTCCCCCATCCCTATAGTTAGCCCCTGCTGCCCCACGCCTCCACAGGAGACCCTCCAACAATAGCAGGTAGTTCTGGTTCAGTCTCCCATTGGGTCACTGCTCCTTTCCTCTGAGTCTTGGTGTGTGCAAGATTTTGTTTGTGCCCTTCAAGACTGGAGTCTTTGTTTCCCTCAGTCCTGTGGAAGTCCTATAATCAAATCCTGCTGGCTTTCTTGATCAGATTCCCTGGGGATTCCCAGTTCCTTTGTCAAATCCCCAGGCTGAGAAGCCTGATGTGGGGTTCAGAACCTTCACAATGGTGGGGGAACTTCTTGAGTATCATTATTCTCCAGTTTGTGGGTCACCCACTCAGTGGGTATGGGATTTGATTTCATCATGATTGCGCCCCTCCTGTTGTCTCGCTACAGCTTTCACTTTGTCTTTGGACATGGGGTATATCCTTTTTTGGTGGGTTCCAGTATTCTCCCATCAATGGTTGTTCCAAAGTTAATTACAATTTTCTTGCTCTCACAGGAGTTGATGAACATATGTCCTTCTACTCTACCATCTTGAGCCAGAAATGATCTGTTTATATTTTCTATTTCTAGATGGTTAAATTTTGAAAGATAATCCTTTCCTAAGATTTTGTCTGTTTCTTTGACATCCATTTTATTGGCATATAATTCCATATTGTAGTCTCTTATGATCCTTTGTATTTCTGTAACGTCTGTTGTAATTTCTCCTTTTTCATTTCCAATTTTACTGATTTGAGTCTTCTCCCTTTTTTTTCTCCTTGATGAGTCTGGCTAATGGCTTGTAGATTTTGTTTTCTTTCTCAGAGAACCAGCTTTTAGTTTTATTAATCTTTGCTATAATCTCCTTCCTTTCTTTTTCATTATTTTCTGCTCTGATCTTTATGATTTCTTTCCTTCTACTAACTTTAGGATATGAGGGTTCTTCTTTTTCTAGTTGCTTTAGGTGTAAGTTTAGGTTGTTTATTTGATACCTCTCTTCTTTGTCAAGCCAGGCTTGTATAACCATAAACTTTCATCTTAGCATTGCTTTGCTGTACCTCATAGGATTTGAGTTGTGTTTTCATTGTCATTTGTTTCTAGGCATATTTTTATTTCCTTTTTGATTTCTTCAGTGATCTGTTGGTTATTCAAAAGCATATTGTTTAGCCTCTTTGTGTTTTTGTTTTTTATAGTTTTTCCTTCCCTATGGGCAGGAGGAGAAGGGAACGACAGAGGATGAGATGGCTGGATGTCATCACTGACTTGATGGACGTGAGTTTGAGTGAACTCCAGGATGGTGATGGACAGGGAGGCCTGGTGTGCTGCAATTCATGGGGTCACAAAGAGTCGGACACGACTGAGTGACTGAAATGAACTGAACTGATGCTGTGCTAAGTCATTAGTCAGGTCCAACTCTTTGCAACCCTATGGACTGTAACCCACCAGGCTCTTCTTTCCATGGGATTCTCAAGGCAAGAGTACTGTCATGAGTTGAGGTGCCCTCCTCCAGGGAATCTTCCTGACCCAGGGATTGAAGCTGCATCTCTTACATCTCCTGCATTGGCAGGGGTTTCTTTACCTCTAGTGACATCACAGAAGCCCTTTTTTCCTGTAGGTGATATCTAATAGAGCTGTCAGAAAAGATGCTTGAAATGATTTCAATATTTTTAAATTTATCAAGCCTTGATTTGTGACCCAAGATGTGATCTATCCTGCAGAATGTTCCCTGTGCACCTGAGAAAAAAGTAAAATATATTGTTCTGGATTAAATGCCCTGTAGACATCAATTAGGTCCACATGTCCAATGTATCCTTTAAAGTTCATGTTTCCCTATTAATTTTCTGTCTGGATGATCTGTCCATTGGTTTGAGTAGGGTATTAAAGTCTCCCACCATTATTTTTGTTTGCTGTCAATATCCCCTTTAATATTGTTAATATTTGCCTTATGTGTTGAGGTGCTCCTATGTTGGGTGCATATGTATTTATAATGAGTATATTTTCTTCTTGGATTGATCCCTTGATCGTTATATAGTAAGTATAATTCATTGGCTCCTGTAACATTATTTTAAAGTCTATTTTATCTGATATAAGTATTGATACCCCCATATTCTTTTGATTTCTGTTTGCATGGAGCATCTTTTCCCAGGCCCTCATTTTCAGTCTCTATGTGTCTCAAGGTCTGTAGTAGGGCTGTTGTAGACAGCATATATAGGGGTCTTGATTTGTATCCTTTCAGCTAATTTGTATTTTTGTCTGGAATATTTAACCCATTTGAATGTTGGTGTCTCAATATTATCCTAGAGGTCTCTGAGACTGTCCTCATGACTTTTTATTCTTTTTTTCTTTATTGTGTTCTGCTTCAGTTATTTCTACCATTCTATATGTCACCTCACTTATCCATTCTTCTGCCTCAGTTACTCTACTCTTGGTTCCCTCCAGTATATTTTTATTCTCAGTTAGTGCATTGTTCGTTGTTGATTGCTTATTCCTTTAGGTTCTCGGTAAACATTTCTTGCATCTTTTCAATCTGCGCCTTCCGGTCTATTCATGCCTACATTTTATTTTCAAGATTTTGGATCATCTTTACTATCATTGCTCTGAATTCTTTTTCAGTTAGAGTGTCCATTTCCTCTTCATTTTTTGGTCTTGTGGGCTTTTACCATGTTCCTTCAACTGCTGCATGTTTCTCTGTCTTTTCATTTTGTTTAATTTACTGTGTTTGGGGTCTCCTTTCTGCTGGCTGTAAGGTCATGGTTCCTTAATTGTGGAGTCTGCCCTCCATGGGTGAGGTAGGGCCAGTGCCTTGTGAAGTTTTCATGGCTGGGGGGACTTGTGCCTGTGTTCTGGTGGATAGAGCTGGGTCTTGTCTTTCTGGATGGCTGTGCCATGCCCATTGGTGTGTTTTGGGGTGTCCATGGGTTCAGTATGGCTTTGGGCAGCTTGTCTGATAATGTGAGGGGTTGTGCCCTGTTTTGCTGAAGGAATAGTATGGGGCATCCAGCACTGGAGCTTTCTGGCTTTGAGTTGGGGCCTGATCTTAATGTTGAGATGGAGGCCTTTGGGAGCACTCTCATCTATTAATGTTATATGGGGTTGGGTGTTCTCTGGTGATCCAAAATCCTGGAGTGAAGCCTCCTGCCTTACAGGTTCAGGCCCAACCCGTTACAGTAGTATCAAGACTTCACTGGCCACACAGCACAGAAAACAAAACCTATAGACAGTGAAATAACTCTCAATAGCCAAGAACACCCAAAGAGATTCACACACTTATATATGGAAAAGAAGAGGGAAGAAAGAGAAAAAGGGAAAAGAATGATAAGATGAGTCAAAAGAGAAGAGAGCAATCAAGCCAATAATCAAACCCCTAAGTGAAAATCAACACTGTTAATTAGACTCTCAAAGATACAATATTAAAAACAAAAGATTAAACATGGGAAAATACTAGACTCTCAAAAATACAAAATCAAAAACCTCAAAAGCAAAAATAAAAAACACAGAATTTATTAAAAATAGGGTTTTCTTAAGGTAAAGGTAAGTTATAAAAATAAAAATTAAGGGAGTAACAAGAAATCATATCAGGACAATATGAGAAAAACATTTTTATAAGGAAAAAAAGCGGGGTATATATAGTGAGTGGTACTGAGAGGAATGTCTGATTCTTCCATTTTCCTGCTCCAGTCAATTTGCGTACTCAGAAAGTCTTCCAATATATCTAGGAAGGTCTCTGGATCTGTTGTGAGTAGTGTTGGGTCAGCTCAGACTCAGATCTTTCCTTGTTCTAGCTTGTACCTGTTTTCAAAGTCTGCAGTTTCCTCTAAAGGGCACAGTCTCAGGCTAATTGCAGAAATTTAAATCCTTGCACCTGCCACCTTGGGGTGGTTTTCCCTTCTTTCCTTTGCTTAGGCAGCCCCTGGCTTTCCACGTTGTTTGGGCACCTGCCTCTGCTTATAAGTCTCTCTCCAGTGTCTGTTTTCTGCCCAGACACCCGGGGGTGAAAGTAGCTGCTTATTAAGGCTCATTTGTGCTGGGAAGGAGGAGGGGTACAGCAGATACCACTGAGGTGCTTGGGGAGTGCTCCCTGAGGCTGGTTCCTGAAAGAGGTTGCTCCAGCCTGAGGCTGGTCATGCACTTCTCCAGGGGAGTTAGTCTCAGGGTTGTGAAACCCTTGACAGAGTTGATTCATTCAGATTCCCAGGGAGACATGGGTAGCAGCACACGGCCACTGACAGCTTGACAGTAGTTGCAAATCTCTGGGGTCTGGACTTTAGCAGCCCCCTGTCTTCCATCTCTGGTGTTTACACCTGCTTCCCTGCCTCTAGGGCTGTAGACTGCAGCCAGCTCACCCTCTTTCAGCATTCACTAGGGCAGGATCCTTGGTTCTGTGAGTGAGCGGAGTTAGAGAGCAGCATTAGAGTCTTGCCGTGGAAATTATCCTTTGCTTCTCGGGTGGTCACAGGGTGTTCCCGGGTCTGCTTCTGCAGTGTCACATAGCCCTCTCAGAATGACTTCATAGCAGTCAACTCTGGTCCTGCCCCAAGGACAGACCTCCACCCCTAGCTCCAACTTGCTGCAGGTTGATGTGAGCATGTGAGCCACTTTTCAGCTGTGAAGTGACATTCAGCAAGATCTCTGTGGCGAATTTTCTCCGTTTTGCCTTCAGAGCACCTGTCTCACTGCATTCCCCTCTGAGGCTCTGAGGATCCCCCCAGAGCCCCGTGTGAAGGAGTTTCCTGATCTGTGGAAATTTTTCCTCCTTCATGACTTCCTTCCCGGGGTGCAGGTCCCCATCCCAAACTCCTTTGTCTCCCATTTTGTCTTTATCTTTGGCTCTACCTCATTCCAAGGAGATTGGTTTGCCTTTCTGAAAGTCTGGGGTCCTCTGTCAGTGTTCAGTAGATGCTCTGTGGGAATTGTTCCACAAGCAGATGGTTCTTTGATATATTTGTGGAGGAGAAGGTGGTCTCACCACTCTATTCCTCTGTCATCTTGAAAGTTCCCCCTCTTAGTTGCTTCTTTATGGCTTCATGGATTCAAAAATGTGGGGGAGATCCCACAGGATCAGGGGGCAGGTGGTCTGGATTCACCTCACAATTCTACCACTGACCTGTGTGTTGACCTTGGACAATAAACAAAGTCCTGGCCTCAAATTCTTCCTTGCTAAAATGAAGAGGAAACTGAGGCACTGAAAATTCAATGAGCTAATTCTTAAAAATTCTTTGAATAGAATTTTCTTTTACATTACAGCACCTGATAAATGTTGGCATTAGGAATTATCATTTTTATTAGTTTCTGTATTCACCATGTTTTTCTCCATATTTATTTGCTTAAGGGATAAATCAAGAAATAGTTGGATAAATGAATAATGTGTTTTGTCTACTATATCTTAATTGTTTCAGAAGTGTGAATTTCTTTCTTTAAATATAATATGATTCCCTCAATATTAAGATGTCTCTTAACTCCTATGTGTTCTCCACAGCACATCATCACCATGCTACAGATTTTTTTTGCTTCTCAATAAATATGAAATAAACATAGCAGCAACAGCAAAAAAGAGTATCTTGCAAGCAGCCAATGCATAATTTTTTCTTGGTTGCACTCGGATTTTCATGACTGTAACCAAGAAAAATGACAACTGATGACAGGAATCTGAAAGTGATATGTTCCCTTCTCTCCTATGCAATTTTTAGATGTTTGTTTTATCTGTCTTCCCCCTGGAGTTGCCTGTGTTCCTCCAATATGTTTTTAAGTCTCAGGGAACTCCAGGAATGACTTCAGAAGACATCTTGTAAACCTGTACAGACCTACCATTAGCATTTCCATCAGACTTAGCAATGGCCTTAATCTAAAAAGATGTAATAATCAGGAAATCTTTGAGCTTGAACAGAGCCCTAGAAACACTCTGGCACCAAGCTGAGAGTAACTGAGAGGATGAAGATATTGCAAAGTATAAGAATGTTAAATACAACAGAAAAAAATGGCAAGAGAAGATGTGATCAAGATACTCAACATCATGATATGCTGCCTGAAAATTGCTTGTTTCTTAAAAATGTACTCATTCCATGAGATGTGAAAGCACAGACTGAAGTTAAGGCATGTATATTTATAATGCACAGAGGAGAAATATGAAGTTCATAAATAGCCTCTGGAAACCACACCTGATGCCTGATGAATGCATTAAAATATATGCCTGTATAGAATGTGTAAGCAGATATTATATTGTTGATAATATATGCCATTAAGTACAGACAAAAGCTTCCCTGGTGGCTCAGACAGTAAAGAATCTGCCCACAAAGTGGGAGACCTGTGTTTAATTCCTGGGTCAGGAAGATCCTCTGGAGAAGGAAATGGCTACCCACTCCGTTATTCTTGCCTGGAGAATTCCATCAACAAAGCAGCCTGGTGGACTACAGTCCATGGGGTTACATAGAGTCAGACATGACTGAGTGACTAACACTTTCAGTTTGAAGTAAAGATAATCAGGTATCTTAAGGCATACAATCTTGGAGACATCAATGAGGGATTCTTGTTTGCCATCTGAACAAATCCTCACATCTGTCTAGGTACACGTGCTGCTAACAGAATCACATTCTCTCTATGAATGTGGACAGGAGAGAAATGTACCAGATGTCTCTACTGCCTGGTTAGCCAAAGCCAGGAGAATGAATCAGTCATATGGTTGCTCCACATATTTTTTTCCCTTGCAGCGTTTTGGCAACTGAAACCTCAGAAGTAATCAATCATTTGCTGTGTCGGTCAGAAAGGATTAGTAGTGTTATAGTAATAGACATCCCAAAATCTCACCATCTGAGAACAAGGTTCCCTTTCTTGTTCATTCTACATGTTCATCTTGTGTGGACTGAGATCTCTGCTCCACTACATGCTCAACTTCAGGCCCCAGGCTGAACAGCCACTGCCTGGAACCGATAGTCACTGTGGCATTAGGAAAGTGTGCTCAGAGGAGTCTCATCAATACTTAAATGCTCTGGCTGGAAGTGACATACAACAATTCCTCTCATAACTCATTGGCCAGAATTAGAATTGCTCCAACTGTGAGAGGCTCAGTAAGTTTAATTTTCTCAGGTGCCTCAAAAACAGAGAGGCAGGAATAGTGTAAACAGCATTAAGAACTTCCTCAGCCAGCAAGATGAGCAAATATCCTACTGTGAACTTGAACAAAGCACCAAGGGTGGGGGATGGGAGCGTATACAACCTCATCTTTGCCCTACAACATTTGTGGAGAAATAGACATCCAGAAAGACAGCAAAAGTTAACCAAGTATTGAAGATCATTTATAATCAATTCATGCATGCTCAGTTGTACAGCTGTGTCCAACTCTACGCAACCCTGTGGTCTGTAGCTGGCCAGGCTCCTCTGTCCATGAGATTCTCCCAACATGAATATTGGAGAGGGTTGCCATTTCCTCCTCCAGGGGATATTCCCAATCCAGGGATGAAATTTACATCTCCTGCATCTCCTGCATTAGCAGGCAGATTATTTACTGCTGAGCCACCCAGGAAACCATTTACATTGGAGGAACTATGAAATCCCAAATTCCAGAACACCAGAACAGCACATAATTTCCTACTTCATATGTTGCAAACTGAATATTTCAAATTATACCCTTCAGATCATTAATGATCCCACATTCCACTCTTAAATTTATTTAAATTACTCTTTTGAAAAATCATTATGTTATTGGATTTTTTCTATTCACTTCTAATAAGTAAAATTGCTTTCCATGCAGAGACCATTTTATACACACACATACAAACTTCAGATTATCTTGCATTCAATCTATTCTCCATTCAAAATTCACTTTTTTTAAGTCTACAGAGAGATGAAGTGGTGATCTGCAGACACTCTTTTCCTAGGAAGTTAAAGTGAAGTCACTCAGTCATGTCTGACTCTTCACAATCCCATGAACTGTAGCCTACCAGGCTCCTCCATCCATGGAATTTTCCAGGCAAGAGTACTGGAGTGGGTTGCCATTTCCTTCTCCAGGGTATCTTCCTGACCTGGGGATCAAATCCGGGTCTCCCACATTGCAGGCAGACACTTTACTAACTGAGCTACCAGGGAAGCCCTTTTCCTAGGAGCATTGGTTGATTCTTACAACATGAAAAGAGGAAAAACATTCAGACTAGGATTTGCCTACATTCAGACTAGAATTTGCCTACTCAGAAGACCACTACTGGGGACTAGGTAGCCTGTATATTTGGTGATCTCATAGGACTAGAGACTATTTTAGAGACTTGAGAAAATCATAAGTGTCTGATTTCTCCCTCAAGAGATATGTCAAATTCTGAGAGTATATGGGATGGAAAGTTAAAAGATAACAGAAGCCTCTGAAAAGCAGGGCAGAATTGTTGGTAGTATGGCAGTCCTAGGGAAAGAAAGATTAGAACTGGAGAACTACCTCTCAGCTGAAAGTTCTCTAGCGATACACTAGACTGAGCCTTCCAAAACTGCAGCCCAGGGTCCATTGCATTCAGTCCCTGATTGGAATAAAGATAATCAGCTATCACTGAATGAGTCTAGAAGAGGAAAGGGCGAATCCTCTTAGAAGAACACACCTTGTTTCACTAACAATGTTTATATACAATATCAAGTATTTGATAAAAAAAATTACTAGGTATGCTAAAAAAGGAATGAGAAAATTGAGAACAATGAGAAAAACATAATAATAAACTGAGTGTCATCTAGATTTAGGTTTTGGAAAGTTGAAACTTTGATGTTAAAATGATAAATATTTTTTAAAATAGTCAAAGATATAAATAAAATGGACTACAAGTAGAAAACTTGAAAACCAGAACTTAAAAAAAGAATCAATAGAAATTTCAAAACTTGAAAATAAGATGCTTAAAAATAAAAGCCCAAGGGATAAGTTAAAATACCAATAGTATACAGAGTACTATAGCTGTCTCTTATACACATCTAGATGTGTATAAGAGACAGGTTCATCTTGTGTGGACTGAGATTAAAATACCAATAGTATACAGAGTACTATAGATTATAGGTAGATGATATAGACATATAAATATAGATACCTTCCAATCTGAAGCACAGAAAAAATGGAATATACAGAAAAGTTTAAAGATACACATGAACACAAAAACATAATTAGAGACAGAAAAGGAGTAGTAAGAAAATGGGCAAAACAGTATTTGAAGGAATCACCAACTGAACTTCTACAGACTAGTGGCAAAAAATATTTCAAATATACATTTAAAATTTATAAAAGCATCAAAACATCAAACACCTATTAATAAATGCAGTAAAGCATATGTAAAAGATGAATACTGAAAAGTATATTATTAAGAGAAATACAAGAAAAACTTAGTAAATTGAAGAATATACTATGACTATGGACTGGGAAGCTCAATATTGCAGAGAATAATTCTCCCCAATTAATAGAGATTCCAAGTCTAGAGATTCGAGTCACTTCAAACATAAATCAGAACATGGGTGTGTGAGTCTAAACTGACAAGCTTGTTGTAACTCTATATCCCCATGCAAAAGGCTAAAAATATCTTGAAGAAGTGTAAATCCTATTCCTGGACTTCAGCTGAAAGATAAAAATTATTACAATGTTTAATACTTAAGAAATTGTACTTTTGGCAAAACAGTAGCAAAACAAACATAAAAAAGTAGAAAAGAATGGTGAATTCAGAAACTGATTCATACCTATAAAGCCATCTAATTTAGGATAAACTATAAGACTATACTTCATTCCCAGGTAGCTCTACTGGTAAAGAACCTGCCTGTCAGTGCAGGTAGATGTAAGAGACAAGGGTTCAATCCCTGGGTTGGGAAGATCCACTGGAGGAGGGCACAGCAATCCACTCCAGTATTCCTGCCTGGAGAGTCTCATGAGCAGAGGAGCCTGGTGGGATATAGTCCATAGGGTCGCACCGAGTTGGAAATGACCCAAGTGACTTAGCACTTAGCATGCACATAGTACCCTGGGAAAGAGACGGACTTTTCAATAAGTGGTTATTGTGGAGAAAATATCATAAATCAAAAATCAGTTCCAGTTGGACGATGTATCTAAATATGAGCAGAAAATCAATAATTGGTTTATAGGAAATTGTAGGGGAATATCTTTACGATGAAGTAGGCAAAGAAAAAGCAAGAGAGTTCAGAAAAACATTTACTTCTGCTTTATTGACTATTCCAAAGCCTTTGACTGTGTAGATCACAATAAACTGTGGAAAATTCTGAAAGATATCGGTATATCAGACCACCTGACCTGCCTCTTGAGAAATCTGTATGCAGGTCAGGAAGCAACAGTTAGAACTGGACATGGAACAGCAGACTGATTCCAAATGGGGAAAAGAGTATGTCAAGGCTGTATATTGTCACCCTCCTTATTTAACTTATATGCAGAGTACATCATGAGAAATGCTGGACTGGAAGAAACACAAGCTGGAATCAAGATTGCTGGGAGAAATATCAGTAACCTCAGATATGCAGATGACACCACCCTTATGGCAGAAAGTGAAGAGGAACTCAAAAGCCTCTTGATGAAAGTGAAAGAGGAGAGTGAAAAAGTTGGCTTAAAGCTCAACATTCAGAAAACAGAAACACAAGCTGGAATCAAGATTGCTGGGAGAAATATCAGTAACCTCAGATATGCAGATGACACCACCCTTATGGCAGAAAGTGAAGAGGAACTCAAAAGCCTCTTGATGAAAGTGAAAGAGGAGAGTGAAAAAGTTGACTTAAAGCTCAACATTCAGAAAACTAAGGTCATGGCATCCGATCCCATCACTTCATGGGAAATAGATGGGGAAACAGTGGAAACAGTGACAGACTTTACTTTTTTGGTCACTAAGATCACTGCAGATGGTGATTGAGGCCATGAAATTAAAAGATGCTTACTCCTTGGAAGAAAGGTTATGACCAACCTAGACAGCATATTAAAAAGCAGAGACATTACTTTGCCAACAAAGGTCTGTACAGTCCAGGCTATCGTTTTTCCAATAGTCATGTATGGATGTGAGAGTTGGACTATGAAGAAAGCTGAGCACTGAAGAATTGATGCTTTTGAACTGTGGTGTTGGAGAAGACTCTTGAGAGTCCCTTGGACAGCAAGGAGATCCAACCAGTCCATCCTAAAGGAAATCAGTCCTGAATATTCATTGGAAGGACTGATGCTGAAACTGAAACTCCAATACTTTGGCCACCTGATGGGAAGAGCTGACTCATTGGAAAAGACCCTGATGCTGGGAAAGATTGAAGGCAGGAGGAGAAGGGGATGACAGAGGATGAGATGGTTGGATGGCATCACCGACTCAATGGACATGAGTTTGAGTAAACTCTGGGACTTGGTGATGGACAGGGAGGCCTGGCGTGCTACAGTCCATGGGGTCACAAAGAGTTAGACACGACTGAGGGACTGAACTGAACTAAACAGAGGCAAAGGCAGCTTAAGTAGTGTAGTTGCTCAGTCATGTCCAACTCTGTAATTCCATGGACTGTTGTCTGCCAGGCTCCTCTGTCTATGGGGATTCTCCAGGCAAGAATACTGGAATGGGTTGCCATTCCCTTCTCCAGGGGATCTTCCCAACCCAGGGACTGAACCCAGGTCTCCTGCATTGCAGGTGGAATCTTTACCATCTGAGCCACCAGGGAAGCCCACACATTGCTGTTTTAAGATGAAATGGCAAGGCAGGCTTCAAGATGGCAGAAGAATAGAACAGAGAGACCACCTTCTCCACCACAAATACATCAAAAGATCCTCTCCATGTGAAACTATTCCCACAGAACAACTTCTGAATGCTGGCAGAGGACCCCAGATGTCCAGAAAAGCAAACCAATCTCCTCAAAATGAGGTAGGGCAAGGATAAAGACAAAAAGGGAGACAAAGAATTTCAAGACAGGGGACCCTTCCTGGGGAAAGAGTTGTGAAGGAGGAGAATTTTCCGCACAGTGGGAAACCCTGTCACAGATGGGGTCAGGGGGAACTTAGGAACCTCAGAGTGAAGCACAATGAGGCAAAAGGAAGAAAATTCACCACAGAGACCATGCGGAATGACAATATACAGCCACGTGGCTCACCCGCTTGCATCTGCCTGCAGCCTGTGGGGGCTGAGTGGGGAGGCATGGGCTACACGGGACACGGCTCCATGGTTGAAAGCCATGAAGACACTCTGAGAGGACTAATGTGACACAGCACAGGCGGGACAGGGAAAACTCTGGGGATGCCAGAGAAACAAAAGAGCATTCCCACAGGAAGTCTCTAACACTGCACTCTCACTCCGCGTGCTCATGGAACAGAGGACCCCGCCTTAGCAAATACCAAAGGGGTGCCAGCTGCCTGCAGTCTAGAGCCCCAGAGGCAGAGAAGCAGGTGTGCCAGAGGTGGAAGGCTAGGAGGCACTACAATCTCGGCCCCAGACGTCCCATCTACCGCCAAGTTGTGAGCAGCCACCAGTCGCTATCCCAGTCTTCCTGGGATCCTGAGTAGCACAGAACTGCCAAGAGTGTCACCACCGGAAACCAGCTTCTCTGGGGAAATGCATGTCCCGCCTAAGACTGTGCCCTCAAGGCCCAGCCAGGAGCCCGAACAGCTTGCTTCTGCCAAGGGTCCCACAAACTGGGAGGTGCATGCCCACCTGAGGCTGTGGCAATCCCCCATGTGGTCCAGCCACAGTGCAACAGATTAAAAGTCTGCAGTTAACTTGAGACTGTACACTTTAGGAGCAACTGTGGACTTTGAGAGCAAATACAAGCTGGAGAAAGGGAAGTTCTGAGTTTAAACTGACTCCACACTTGCCCACAACAGGTCTGAAGACATTCCTAGATATATGGAAGGAGCTTCTCAGTAGGCAAATTGATTGGAGCAGTAAAACAAAAAAATCAATCACATGAATATGCCTCTCACTACCACCATATATGTACTCACCACCCCCTATAAAATTTTTTAAATTTATTATTTTTCTAAATTATTTTTTAGTATTTTTATCATTATTTATTTTATTTTCTCCACCCTCCTTTTATTCCCTCATACTGTCCAAACATGGTTCTTTATTAGTTCTTTAATTTTTATTTTTTGTACATTACTTTTCAAAAAAAAGCCTTATTTTTTTTAATTCCATTTTTTTTATTTTTGTGTTCGATATTTTGCTTTCTATATTTTACTTCTGTGAGTCTAATTTTTATTCTAGGTTTTTAGTTTTTGCTTTTTATTTTTATAATTAATTTTGTATCTTTGAGGATCTAAATTTTAGGATCCATATTCACTTAGGGATTTGATTATTGTCTTGATTGCTCTCTTCTCTTTTGACTCACTTTTCTCCTTTTCACCTCTTTCTCCTTCTTCTGTTCTCTATATAACTCTGTGAATCTCTTGGTTGTTCTTGGCAGTGGACAGTGGTTTCACCATTAATCTAGGGGTTTTGTCTTCTGTTCTATGTGGCCTGATAAATCTTGATGCTACTGTGAGATGTCAGAACTGAACTAAAGAGGCAAGAGACTCAACACCAGGACAGTGAACCATCAGAGAACTCCCAACCCCATGCAACAGTAATAGACAAGAGTCTACACAAAAGCCTCCATACCTACACTGAGACCGAGCTCCACTTAAGTGCCAGGAAGCTTCAGTGCAAGACACCCCATGCCAATCAGGAACACAATTCTGCACATTAACAGATAGGGTTCCCAAAGCCATACCTAACCCAGAGACACACCAAAACTCATTACGGACACTGCACTGCCCTCCAGAGAGAAAAGATCCAGCTCCATCACCAGAACACAGGCACAAGTCACCATAACCAGGAAACCTTCACAAGGCATTGGTCTAACCTCACCAATAGGGAACAGACTCCACAATTAACAGGAAATATGACCCTCCAGCTGGCAGAAAGGAGATCTCAAACATAGTGAACTAAACAAAAAGAAAAGACAGAGAAATATCCAGCAGGTGAAGGAACATGGCAAAGACTCACCAGACCAAACAAAAGAGGAGGAAATAGGGAGTAAACCTGAAAAAGAATTCAGAATGATGACAGTAATGATGATCCAAAATCTTAAAAACAAAATGGAGGCAAAGATAAATAGACTGGAGGAATGGATTAAGAAGATGCAAGAAATGTTTAGCAAGGACCTAGAAGAATTAAAGAATAAATAATCAACAATGAACCATGCAATACCTGAGATTAAAAATAATCTGGAGTGAACCAAAAGTAGAGTAATAAAGGCAGAAGAATGGAGAAGTGAGCTGGAATATAGAAAGGTAGAAATAACTGAAGCAGAGCAGAATAAACAAAAAATAATAAAAAGAAATCAGGACAGCCTCAGAAACCTCTGGGACAATGTTAAGCACCCCAACATTCAGATCATATGTGTCCCAGAAGAAGACAGGAAGAAAGGGCATGAGGAAATATTTGAGGAGATCATAGATGAAAAGTTTCCTAAAGTGGGAAAGGAAATAGCCACTCAAGTCCAGGAAGCCCAGAGAGTCTCATACAAAATAAACCCAAGGAGAAACATGCCAAGATACATATTAATCAAACTAACAAAAATTAAACACAAAGAACAAATATTAAAAACAACATGGGAAAAGCAGCAAATAACATACAAGGGGATCCCTGTAAGGCTAAAAGCTAAACTCTGCACAACAGAAGAAAATGGCTGGATATACTTAAAGTGATGAAAGAGAAAAACATACAACCAAGATTACTTTACCCAGGAAGAATCCCATTTTGGTTTTAATTTGCATTATCCTAATACCTAATGAACATGATCACTTTTTCATATGTTAATCTGTCATTTGGATTTCAAGAAGTTCCTCTTCAAATCTTTTGCTCATTTTCCTATTGACTTTCTTATTAATACAAAGGAGTTCTTTATGTTGGGCATGAGTCTTTTTTGGATTTATGTATTACAAATATTGCCTCACTCATTGTAGCTTTCCTTTGAACTTTTATTGGCTTCTTTTGTAAACAGAGTTTCTTAAAATTAATGAAACAATTTATCAGCACATTGTTTTCATGGAATGATATTTTATTTTTATTTATTTAAAAATTATTTAATTATTTTAATTGAAGGATAATTACAATATTGTGATGGTTTTTGCCATACATCAGCATGAATTGGTGATAGGCATATACGTGTTCCCTCACTCCTAAACCCCTTTCCCACTCCCTCCCCAGCCCATCCCTTCAGATTGTCACAGAGCACCAGCTTTCGGTTCCCTGCATCATACATCAAACTCCCACTGGCTATCTATTTTATATATGGTAATATATATGTTTCAAAGTTATTATCTTAAATCATCCCATCCCCTCCTTCTCCCACTGTGTCCAAAACTCTGTTCTTTGTGTCTATGTCTCCTTTTCTGCCCTGCACATAGGATTGTTAGTACCATCTTTCCAGATTCCATATATATTCATTATTATACAGTATTTGTCTTTCTCTTTCTCACTTACTTCAATCTGTATAATAGGCTCTAGGGTCATCTACCTTATTAGAACTGACTCAAATGCATTCCTTTTTATAGCTGAGTAATATTCCATTGTATATATGTTCCACAATTCCCTTATCCATTCATCTGCTGATGGGCATCTAGGTTGCTTCCATGTCCCATCTATTGCAAAAAATGCTGAAATGAACATTGGAGTACAGTGTCTTTTTCAATTCTCATTTCCTCAGTGTATATACCCAGTAGTGGAATAGCTAGATCAAGTTTTATTCCTAGTTTTTTTAAATATAAATTTATTTATTTAAATTGGAGGTTGATTACTTTACAATATTGTATTAGTTTTGCCATACATCAACATGAATCCACCACAGGTATACACGTGTTCCCCATCCTGAACCCCCCTCCCTCCTCCCTCCCCGTACCATCCCTCTGGGTCATCTCAGTGCACCAGCCCCAAGCATCCAGTATCATGCATCAAACCTAGACTGGCAATTCATTTCATATATGATATCCTAGTTTTTTAAGGAATCTCTATACTATTCTCTATAGTGGTTGTATCAGTTTGCATTCCAATCAACAGTGTAAAAGGGTTCCCTTTTCTCCACAATTTCTCCATCATTTATTGTTTGTAGACTTTCTGATGATGGCTATTCTGACTGGTGTGACATGATATCTCACTGTGGTTTTGATTTGCATTTCTCTAATAATGAGTGATGTTGAACATCTTTTCATGTGTTTATTCGCCATCTGTGTGTCTTCTTTGGAGAAATGTCTCTTTAGGTCTGCCCACTTTTTGATTGGGTTGTTTGTTTTTCTGGTATTGAGCTGCATCAGCTGCTTGTATATTCTGGAGATTAATTCTTTGTCAATTATTTCATTTGCTATTATTTTCTCCCATTTTTAGGATTGTCTTTTCACCTTGCTTAAAGTTTCCTACATTGTGTAAACCTTTTAAGTTTAATTAGATCCCATTTGTTTATTTTTGTTTTATTTCCTTACTCTAGGAGATGAATCATAGAGGGTCTTGCTGTGATTTATGTCAGAGAGTGTTCTGCCTATGTTTTCCTCTAAGAGATTTATACTTTGTGGTCTTACATTTAGGTCTTTAATTCATTTTGATTTTATTTTTATGTATGGTGTTATCAAATGTTCAAATTTCATTCTTTTACATGTAGTTGACCAGTTTCCCCAGCACCACTTATTGAAGAAACTGTCATTTTTCCGTTGTATATTTTTGCCTCCTTTATCAAACATAAGTTGTCCATAGGTGTGTTGGTTTATCTCTGGGGTATCTATTTTCTTCCATTGGTCTGTACTTTTGTTTTTGTGTTAGTACAATACTGTCTTGATGATTGTAGATTTGTAGTAGAGTCTGAAGTCTATACTCTATAGTATAGTCTGAAGTCTAAGCCAGGAAGACCCTGTCTTCAGTCTAGGAACTTGGAACTTGGTTTCTCCAGTTCCATTCTTCTTTCTCAAGATTGCTTTGACTATTCAGGGTCTTTTGTGAGCAAAAGATATGAAGAGGAACTTCTTGAAGTCGAAATGACAAATTAACATATGAAAAAGTGATCATGTTCATTAGGTATTAGAATAATGCAAATTAAAACCAAAATAATATGCAACAACACAGAATGGCTAAAATGAATGACGACGCCTGGAATTTTCATACCCTAGTGATGGGAATATGAGTTATTAACAGCCACTCTATCTGCTAGAGTTAAATACGTACACCCAGTTCAGGAAAAGAACACTCACTAAATAAATAAATTCTCATTTTTAAATGATTCACTTTAACACAATACATTATTACAACTTTGCTGCTTTAGTACATGATCACATAAAAAGATCCATATTTGCAGATGTAAAAATCAAGTTCTCCAATTCAAGCTGAGCCAAAAAAGCAGCCTTATTAGGTTTTGTTCCTTTATTTCCCATATTACATTCATCCCTGGGGTTCTGTCTTCCAGCTCAAGACATCAGCCACCATTATGATGTGTTATTGACAGAAAAAACTTTTCTTAACAGACTTCTCTATGCCAGGAATATATGTTTGCAGTGGAAATATTGTTACTTTTTTAACATTGAACATTGTATACATTTCATCTGGAGTCTATGCATCCCATCAGTGTTTATGTCACAAACAGCTAAAACTGTTCTACTTAATGAAAGTGAAAATGAAGTCGCTCAGTCGCGTCTGATTCTTTGAGACCGCATGGACTGTAGCCTACCAGGCTCCTCCATCCATGGAATTTTCCAAGTAAGAGTACTGGAGTGGGTTGCCATTTCCTTCTCCAGAGGATCTTCCTGACCCAGGGATCGAACCCAGGTCTCCCGCATTGCAGGCAGACGCTTTACCATCTGAGCCACCAGGGAAGCTCCTCTACATAATGATACTCCCACAAATATTCATACTAATATTAATCTTTCAAAAATTATTATACTTTATAAAGTATTATGGTAGTTATTTTGTGAGTTTATTTTTAAAATAGCATAGATGCCTAAAAAGGATTAAAGACTTCAAGATGTTAGTGATCAGACCTGATCTTACCTTGATACCAATCAACATTAGTGACCAGTGACCATATAAACAATGCATGCTCGTCTTCAGGGGCTCCCATTATTCTGCTTTATTGCTCTACACCCTCTCCCCACCTCCATGTTCCACCTAAATTCTAAAATATTCTGGATTACACAAATAAATAAATAATATAATCCACAGAAACCATTGCTTTATCAGTAATACCAGTGATATGAATTGAAGCTGCAATTAACCAATGCTTCTACCAAGAGAGAACTGAACTTTTGCAGAGGTCTAAGTTTGCTTGGGTTATGAAAAGTGATACTTATATTTTGAGTCAGAAATGTTTTTGCATATAAGACAAATATGGTTTGAGTATTGTCCTCTTTCTGCAACCTTTTAAAAAATCTAAGTAGCCTTTAAAGGAATAACATACTCAGGTCTGAATACCTAATATAGGCTTATTATCAGATTGCTTTCCTCTCAAAAGAAGAACAGCCTAAAACCACAAAACCATGAAAATGATATATGAGGATATGTAAGGAGATACAAAAATTGAAAAGTGGAAGGGTAATTTGGAAACACAAACATTGCCTCCTTCAGAATTATCTCAGAGACAAAAAAAAATAGAAAAACACAGATTGCTGTTCTCTGCTTGTGGCTGCCCCTTGAAAATAAGAAGGCTTCCCATGTGGCATTGGAGTTGACATCAAAACTATAATAAAAAGATACCAAATCCCTTTCTAAGCCAAACACTGACTGTTAGGCCCCAGGAGCTCAGAAAAGACGAGAGAGAGAGACGCTTTCTCTGCCTCCATTGAAACTGGAGTGTACGGCAGCCAAAGTCATTTTAACCCATATTTGGCAAGACAATCCGAAGACTGTATCCAATCCTGCAGCTATACTAATCTCAACTTTCAGCACTGTCTGCAAACAGATTTGGGAGTTGCCAACTGCTTGATTCCATTGGCCTGGGAAACATTCTTTAAACTGAGAGCTGCTCTGTTCTTTACTTCAGTATTGTTCTTGGGCTAGTAGGTGGAATAGATAACACCCATAGGACAGGATTTGAGAGGTGACAAAATGGGCAGGTTCTCCCCTCTTTCATTAGAGGGAGTTTTGGAGAAAGTAAATTCTCTACTAAAAGGCAAGTGCAAAGATGAATAACAGCTCCTTACCTGCCCTTAACATCTTTCATTGAATTAGTCAGCTCTAAATTGTGTAGCCATCAAGTGTACCCAGTGCTAAGTGACATGCTCAAGGTTGATATCACTACAGAAAGGGGAGAGAACGTGTAAAAGTTGTCTGGAGGAAAAACAGAAATTCAGTGAAGCAAAGCAATTAGCTTAGCACTCCAGTCTTGGTACTCCACCCCTTGAGAGAGACAACAATCAGATTAGGGGACAACAACAACAGAAAATGTGTGAGAGGAAAATTGTGAAGAATTCTGAATACTGGCCTTTCAATACTGAGATAAAAGAGAGGTGCATCCTTGAGATAAGCGAGAACTCATCCCCTCGGGGAAGTCCTGCCCTAGGGGAAAGTTGTCAAGAGAACTGCATCACCAGCACTAATTTTCAGGACTTTTTCCTTGCAAGTTCCAGGCTACTTCTGGCCCCAGCAACTCCAGAAATGCCAATTCCCAATGGAATTGGGGGCTTCTATTATGCTAATTAGGGATTTGACCTTGACTTTTTTCCCCCATTCTTGTATCTTGCCCAGGTTCTACTTTCCAATGTTTGCCACTTCCTGGTTTTGGTTTTGCTAGTTCGATTCCATGTGAAGCTCTTGCCTCTGTGAGCTCTGATGGAAATGCACCAGAGACCAACTTTGTTTGCCTCACAGTTTTCATGCCTCTACCAATTCTACGGGGTTGTCTGGGGAGGCTAGTGGGCTAGATAAGTGTGCTGGTGGTGGCACCACATGTCAGATAAAGAGAACGTGTTCCACAGTCTTCAGGGTATCTTGCAAGGGCTAAAGAGGACATGTAGGGACAGACCTCGATTACATCCAAAGCAGCCCTGGACACCCGCAGACCCACCTCAGAAGCCCTTGCCATCACACATCTCAAAGCTTATTAGCACTTTAAGGAGGCCTAGAAGCGTCCATCTCCCAGTTAAAACATGATTTCAGCTACAGCTTAAGGAAAGTAATGTATGATTCTCTTTACTTACAGGTAAAACAGAAATAAGTGTACCAGTTACAAACCCCAGTGCCCCCTGAGGGAGGAAGTTCTGACTATCACAGGACGATCCTATTCCTTCAGGAGTAGTTGTGAAGCTCACCCAGCTGCTGCCATCAGCTAGCCCCCTACTCAGGGGACCGTTTTATTTGCCGTGAGGGTGGAGGAAATTTTCCTCTTTGGGGGTAGCTTAGTAAGGCAGCAAGGTGGAAGACAATTTCAGTTTTAAATTCAGGCTCATCCTTTAGATGCTTTGAACTGACAGCAAATTTTCCTTTTATTTATTTATTTTTTAATTAAAAAAAATTTATTTTACTGTACAATACTGTATTGGTTTTGCCATACATTAACATGAATCTGCCATGGGTGTACATGTGTTCCCAATCCTGAACCCCCCTCCCACCTCCCTCCCCAAACCATCCCTCTGGGTCATCCCAGTGCACCAGCCCCAAGCATCCTATATCCTGCATTGAACCTAGACTGGCTATTCGTTTCTTATATGATATTGTACATGTTTCAATGCCATTCTCCCAAATCATCCCACCCTCTCCCTCTCCCACAGAGTCCAAAAGACTGTTCTATACATCTGTGTCTCTTTTGCTGTCTTGCATACAGGGTTATTGTTACCATCTTTCTAAATTCCATATATATGTGTTAGTATACTGTACTGGTGTTTTTCTTTCTGGCTTACTTCACTCTGTATAATAGGCTCCAGTTTCATCCATCTCATTAGAGCAGATTCAAATGAATTCTTTTTGATGCTGAGTAATACTCCATTGTGTATATGTACCACAGCTTTCTTATCCATTCATCTGCTGATGGACATCTAGGTTGTTTCCATGTCCTGGCTATTATAAACAGTGCTGCAATGAACATTGGGGTACATGT
>SJYT01077126.1:65061-114897 GCA_006410635.1 Cephalophus harveyi
TAAAGCCTGTCACTGGTTTCCACTGTTTCCCCATCTATTTGCCATGAAGTGATGGCACTGGATGCCATGATCTTAGTTTTCTGAATGTTGAGTTTTAAGCCAACTTTTTCACTCTCCTTTTTCACTTTCATCAAGAGGCTCTAAAGAACTAAAGTTCTTCTTCACTTTCTGCCATAAGGGTGGTGTCGTCTGTTTTCCCATGGAGAGTGCCAGACAGTAGAGAAACAAAATACTTGAGGTCCATGCCAGGTAAGAGGGAGCAGGAACTGTCCATTGCTGAGTCTGAATGTCTATCCCTCTGCGTGCATGTCCCTGCAGTCATGCCACCGAGCAGCACTCAGAAGGAGCAGCTGGTGCTATTTCCACGAGACTTCAGGAAGAAACCAGATCCTCATCTACTTATTGGTCTGAAGTTGGAAAAATAAATTTCCTAATTATTTCAGCCTTAGTAAGGTTAGAAATCTTCACATAAAATATTTTCTGTAAAACAGATAGAAAAAAGTGTTTAAGCAGCTGTGTTAACAAAACAAAGATGTATTTTACTAACTAACCTTAAGTCCAGTCATAAATGTAACTATCTCCACTCTCTTTGCTTATCTACCTTCTATCTAGGAAGGGTGCTGAGTCACCCCAAGTTCTGCAGTCCACCAATCCAAAGCAAACTTTGGAGGACACTGCCACTGAATATGCAGAGAAGGCAATGGCACCCCACTCCAGTACTCTTGCCTGGAAAATCCCATGGGTGGAGGAGCCTGGTAGGCTGCAGTCCATGGGGTCGCGAAGAGTCGGACACGACTGAGTGACTTCACTTTCACTTTTCACTTTCATGCATTGGAGAAGGAAATGGCAACCCACTCCAGTGTTCTTGCCTGGAGAATCCCAGGGATGAGGGAGCCTGGTAGCCTGCCATCTATGGGGTCACACAGAGTTGGACACGACTGGAGCAATTTAGCAGCAGCAGCAGCAGCCACTGAGTATGGGCTGGCCCAAACCCTGCAGAACTTCAACCACCAGTATTACTGACCCAGAATGTGAACTTCCTGTGGTCTCCTCTGGCTGTGAGCAGGCTGCACTTGAAATCTCTAGTTCCCTAGAAAAGGAAAGTAACACATTATTTGCCCTGTAGAGAGTTTCTCTTTGGTTTTAAAGCATCTTAAATCACCCTATAAGTTGCCACTTTCATAACCCTTGGCATCCCTTTGATTTCTGGATTTCCAGTCACTCTGCTAAAGCAGATTTCTCCAAGTGGCTTGTCTGAAGAACATCCACTTGCCTATCGCTTGACTTCCTCATCTAGTGTTCTAAACTTATATCCAGATTGAGGGCTGCAGTCAATATGTCAGCGAATTTGGAAAACTCATCCATGGCCATAGGACTGGGAAAGGTCAGTTTTCATTCCAGTCTCAAAGAAAGGTGAGGCCAAAGAATGTTCAAACTACTGTACAATTGCACTTACTTCACATGCTAGTAAGGTAATGCTCAAAATTCTTCAAGTTAGGCTTCAACAGTACGTGAACCAAGAACTTCCAGATGTACAAACTGGATTTAGAAAAGTCAGAGGAACCAGAGATCAAATTGCCAACATCTGTTGAAGCATAGAAAATGCAAGGAAATTCCAAAAAAAAAATCTGCTTCACTGACTCTGTGAAAGGCTTTGACTTAGTGGATCACAACAAACTGTGGAGAATTCTTAAAGAGATGTGAATACCAGATCATCTTACCTGTCTCCTGAGAACCCTATATGCAGGTCAAGAAGCAATGGTTAGAACCAGACATGAAAAAATGAACTGATTCAAAATTGGTAAAGGAGTACATCAAGGCTATATGTTGTCACTCTGCTTATTTAACTTATATGCAGACTACATCATGCAAAATGCCAGGCTGAATGAATCACAAACTGGAATCAAGATTGCCAGGAGAAATATCAACAACGTCAGATATGAAAATGATACCACTCTAATGGCAGAAAGCAAAGAGGAATTAAAGAGCCTCTTGATGAGGGTGAAATAGGAGAGTTAAAAAGCTGATTTAAAACTCAATATTAAGAAAATGAAGATCATGGCATCTGGCCCCATGATTTCTATGCAAATAGATGAGGGAAAAAGTGGGAACAGTGACAGATTTTATTTTCTTGGTCTCCAAAATCCATGACTACATCCATGAAACTAAAAGGCACTTGCTCCTTGGAAAGAAAGCTATGACAAATCTAGACAGTATATTAAAAATCAGGGACATCACTTTGCTAATAAAGGCCCAATAGTCAAAGCTATGGTTTTTCCAGTAGTCATGTATGGATGTGAGAGCTGGACCATAAAGAAGGCTGAGTACAAAAAAAAAAAAAAAAAAAAGATGTTTTTGAATTGTGGTGCTGGTGAAGATTCTTGGGAGTTCCTTGAACAGTGAGGAAATAAAATCAGTCAATCCTAAAGGAAATAAATTCTGAGTATTCATTAGAAGAATTGATGCTTTGGCCACCTAATGCGAAGAGCCAACTCATTGGAAAAGGCCCTGATGCTGGGAAATATAGAAGGTAGGAGAAGGGGGTAACAGAGGGTAAAATGGTTGGATGGCATCACCGACTCAATGGACATGAGTTTGAGCAAACTCTAGGAGACAGTGAAGGTCAGCAAAGTCTGGTGTGCTACAGCCCATGGGGTCATATAGAGTAGGACATGACTTAGGAATTCAACAACAAAATAAGGGTCACTGACAGCCATCTGGACTCCAAAAATTTTACAGTTGTCCTTAAAGTCCATGTGTCTCAATCTAAACTCTTTGTAAATTGAAGGATGCCTTCAATTTCTTTTTGTTGCAAAACATTAGCTCTACGCATCCAACCTTTCTCTAGTACTCACTGAGAGAAAGCTCTCATATCTAGATACTAATTATTATGGGAAGAGTTAGCTTAAGTATATGTGGAGAACTGTTTTTTCTCAATGTTCTTTGTACTTTGAAAGTCTATGATGCTGGTATGCATTGGAAAGGTTGGTGGAGGGAAGTGATATAGGGTCGTTACTGATCAGGGTTTAGTCTGTGAAGCAGTATTATCACAAGGGTCATGGGATAAGAAATTTATTATAGGAATTAGACCTTATATGATTGAGGGAGTCATTTGGGAATTAAGTCTAGAGTAGAAGGATCAGAGAAAAGCCATTAGCTATTCATGGTGTGACTGAATGAATTAGAGCTTGCAGGAACATCTGGAAGCTAGGAGCACCTAGCTGTTATAGTTCAACTGTGTGGAGGGCTATAGACGTCTGTAGAAGTTTTTTGGTTCTATGCATTTACCAGAAAATGGTCAGATAGCAAGCCGTGTGTTCTGTTGGTCATCAAGGCTGCCAGATCAATAACAAATTGGAACCCACCTACACCTTTATGTCTCTCTCTCACCACATCTCATTGACAAGGATCTTCAAAGCATATAACTTCTATTTCACATCCGCCTTCCAAACTTCATGCAACATCACTTTTGTATAACCCAACTCAGATAAGTATCAGGCATTTCCACAAGATTCTGGGAAATATAATTTCCAATATCACATAATTGGCAATAGACATCCAGAGTACTTTTGTACAATCTGTAGCTGTCCCACCATGATCTCCCCTATATCTCCTTGGCCCACCCATATCAAAACACTCCATTTTCCTCTTGTGACTGATGTCATTTAAACTTGATTTCACCTAAGTAAAATAAACATTAAGAGTCACAGAATGTGCGAGTATACAAAATAGTTTTCACCTGTGAGGTTCTTCTCTTGATAGTCTGGTTTCAGATATCTATGGAATATGCCCATAAGATATCCTATAAGAAATACCTATGGAATATGTCACCCAGCATATCTTCAGCCTGTCTAATTCCCAGAGGTCTAAGTCCTCTACTGGCACTTAAATATCATTAATTTTTTCCTCCTGAATCTCCTTAGTGAACCAAAAGAGAGGTTCTTTAGAGGACTCTAGACTGATTTCAAATTTTGAAATCAAAGTGAGAGGCAGAGTGAATTAAATATTGTCCCTAACAATGACTATAAATGCCAAGATTGGAATTCAGAAGCCGGTTATGATAAATGGAAATAAACTGAATTTTCTTACTATAAACTTCTAGCAGGCTCCATCCCTTTTCATTGTAACTTGCTCTAAAATGCAATTCTTCCCCAAGGTTGCCCTAACTTCTTCATATCTGGATTATATTTCAGTTTTCATTGTTTTTATACCTCATTGCATTTCCTTTTCCCCAAATCCTTTCATTTATTTCTTTCCCATTTTCTTAAATTTATTGTGAATGAAATTGCCCTTGAAAAGTTCATTGTGAAGTATGGGCACAGCGTTTCTCAGTGTGATTAATAAATTGCCTGTACAGAAATGCCAAGGGTTTTGTAAATAGATTCTAAGCCCTACTTCAAACCCACTAAGTCAGAATCTATGGTGATGGGCCCATGGATCTGAATCTTCAACAAGTATTCTAAATAATTCCTATGCAAACCTAATATTTAAAAGTATTGCACCAAAGTCTTCAAGAAAACATTTTGTTGTTGTTGTTAATAGGTGGCCCTGATATATAATCCTTATTCCACAAAAATATCATTACCTTCCTTTTATTAAAATATCTTCTAATTATGTTCTTCAATATGTTTTGTTTCTGTTGAAAAGTCATCAGCAACCAAAAGGAGGCCTAGCTTCCAAAAACCAGAGTCAGTTAGAACTGCCTGTTATTGGAAAGAAGTTGTTAGGCGATAATGCTGATGTGAGGATGGCAGGGGAATGCTCACTGATAGTCTTCACTGGAGGAAAATCTGAGTTTTACTCTCTTACCATTTCCCTTTTAAGATATTCTTGGAGATCTTTATTACTTTCTGTTCTTTTTCAGTTGTTCAAGCTTCTTGAGTATATTAGTCTGTTTAGAATGCCATCAAAATGCCACAGGCTGGGTGCTTAAACAACAGAAATTTCTTTCTCATAGTCTGGAGGCTGCAAATCATAGATCAAGGTCTGGCAGGGTTCAGTGTTTTTTGATGAAGCCACTTTTCCTGGCTGTTAGACAGCGACCTTCTCACAGAATCCTTGCATGGCCTTTCCTCTTAGTGCACAGAGGGATGGAGCTCTGGTGTTTCTTCTTGCTGCTGCTGCTGAGTCGCTTCAGTTCTGTCCGACTCTGTGTGACTCCATAGACGGCAGCCCACCAGGCTCCCCCGTCCCTGGGATTCTCCAGGCAAGAGCACTGGGGTGGGTTGCCATTGCCTTCTCCAAGGCATGAAAGTGAAAAGTGAAAGTGAAGTCGCTCAGTTGTGTCTGACTCTTAGCGACCCGATGGACTGTAGCCCACCAGGCTCCTCCATCCATGGGATTTTCCAGGCAAGAGTACTGGAATGGGGTGCCATTACCTTCTCCAGTGTTTCTTCTTAGAAGGACACAAATTTTATCAGATCATAGCCCCACCTTATGACCTCATTTAATACTTCTATCAAGGCCCACATCTCCAAATACAGTCAAACTAGGGGATTAAGGCTTCAACAAATAAATTTAGGGGCCGCACAGTCTATAAAAGTGTTAGTGCTGGGATTTCGGACGAGATGTGTGGCTCTCAGACTCAAAGGGTCAAAGGTTATCTTCAGAGGATCTTTTGGCACAAACAAAACAATGGGTTAATCAAATAATAAATTTAGAATCTCCTTGTGAGAATACTGATTAATAATCTGTCCTTCAAGATTTCATCTCATCATTAAATGCTCTTAAAATGATTAACCTGCTATCAGACATCTCACCACCTTATTACCCTGAGAGGAGAAATTATTTGGCCATTATGTTTGAAGATACAGTTTGTAAATGGAAGTTCTCTATCCTTTGTTCTTGGACTTCCCCTTGCCCTCTTTCTTGAGCTGACAAGAACACCCACTGCAGGGTTTTACAACCTATTGACATTTGGGAGTGTATAATTTTTGGTAATGAGGGGCTATCCTTTGCTTTGTAGGATATCTAGGAGGATCTCTGACCTCTACTCACTAGACGCAGGTAGCACTCTCCCAGGTGTTGCTACAAAAAATACCTGCAGACATTGCCAAATGGCCCGTTGAGGACAAAATTTTCCATGGTTGAGAACTACTTAACCTACACATCAGCTCCTTCATTTTATTCCCCTTTCCAGAGATTGAGTACCTATTCAACTTAAATTGAACCTAACATAGCCTAATACCCACTCTGTTTTTAGCATTGTTAGTCATCTAGGAAAAATATAAATTTGTCCTAGTCTTCTCCTTCTAATACCACAAAGTGCAACCTGGGAATCTCTGGAGCATCAGAGGGAAGACACTCAGAGAACTCTACAACCAAGCGTGCAGCAATGCTGTGCACTCAGAGGAGTGATTTGCCTTTGAATATTTCTGTTTACAAAATGAAAGGCATCTGATTAGGATTTGTTAAGGTCCCTTGCAGCACTAATATTCTATGAAATATTCCAACTGCTGTGCAAAACATCAGCAGACATTAAAAACAATTATACTTCTGATTCATAGTCTGAATAATTTAGCCAAATCTGAGAGTCAAGTTTCTAGGATGTAAGAGCAATAAAAGGTATAGCTTCTGCTGTTTTTAAAATTTTTATTGGAGTATCATTCATTTACAATGTTGTGTTAGTTTCTGCTATACAGAAAAGTGAATCAGTTATACATATATCAAATTTTTTTAGATCATATCCCCATATAGGTCATTTCAGAGTACTGAATAGAATTGCCTGCTCTATACAGTAGGTTTTTATTAGTTATCTATTTTATATATCAGTTCAGTTCAGTGACTCAGTTGTGTCTGACTCTTTGCAACCCCATGGACTGCAGCATGCCAGGCTTCCCTGTCCATCACCAACTCCCAGTGCATGCTCAAACTCATGTCCAACGAGTTGGTGATGCCATCCAACCGTCTTATCCTCTGTCATCTCCTTCACCTCCTGCCTTCAATCTTTCCCAGGATCAGGATATTTGCCAATGAGTCAGCTCTTTGCATTAGGAGGCCAATATATTGGAATTTCAGCTTCAGCATCACTCCTTCCAATGAATATTCAAAACTGATTTCCTTTAAGATGGACTGGTTTGATTTCCTTGCTGTCCAAGGGATTCTCAAGTGTCTTCTCCAACATCACAGTTCAAAAGCATCAATTCTTTGGCACTCAGCCTTTTTTATTGTCCAGCTATCATATCCATACATGACTATTGGAAAAACCATAGCTTTGAATATACAGACCTTTGTTGGCAAAGTGATGTCTCTACTTTTTAATATGCTGTCTAGTTTTGTCATAGCTTTTCTTCCAAGGATCAAGCTTCTTTTAATTTCATGGTTGCAGTCACTGTCCACAGTGATTTTGAGGCTCAATAAAATAAAATTTGTCACCAATTCCGTTATTTCCCTATCTATCTGTCATGAAGTTATGGGACCAGATTCCATGATCTTAGCTTTTTGAATATTGAGTTTTAAGCCTCCTCTTTCACCTTCATCAAGAGGCTCTTAAGTTCCTCTTCGCTTTCTGCCATAAGGGTCATGTCATCTGTATATCTGAGGTTATTGATATTTCTCCCAGAAAACTTGATTCCAGCTTGTGATTCATCCAGCCCAGCATTTCACATGATGTACTCTGCATATGTGCTAAATAAGTATGGTGACAGTATGCAACCTTGATGCACTCTTTTCCCGATATTGAACCAGTCTGTTGTTACATATCCAATTCCAACTGTTGCTTCTTGACCTGTATACAGATTTATCAGAAGACAATAAGGTCATCTGGTATTCACTCTAAGACATTTCCACAGTTTGTTGTGATCTACACAGTCAAAGGCTTTAACATAATCAATGAAGGAGAAATAGATGTTTTTCTGGAATTCTATTGCTTTTTCGATGATCCAGCAGATGTTGGCAATTTGATCTCTGGTTCCTCTGCCTTTTTAAAATCCAGCTTGTACATGTGTAAGTTCTTGGTTCACATACTGTTGAAGCCTAGCTTGAAGGATGTTGAGTATCACCTTCCTAACAAGTGAAATGAGTGCAATTGTGGAGTAGTTTGACCATTCTTTGGCATTGCCCTTCTTTGGGACTGGAATAAAAACTGACCTTTTCTAGTCCTGTGGCCACTGCTGAATTTTCCAAATTTGCTGGCATATTGAGTGAACCACTTTAATAGCATTATCTTTTAAGATTTGAAATAGCTCAGCTGGAATTCCATAACCTCCACTAGCTTTGTTGGTAGTGATGCTAGTGGAGGTGATAGAATTCCAGCTGAGCTATTCAAACCCTAAAAGATAATGTTTGACTTTGCACTCCAGGATGTCTGACTCTAGGTGAGTGATAACACCATTGTGGTTATCTGGGTCATTAAGATCTTTTTTGTATAGTTCTTCTGTGTATTCTTGCGTCCTCTTCTTAATATCTCCTGCTTCTGTTAGGTCCATACTGTTTCTGTTCTTTATTGTGCCCAGTTTTGCATGAAATATTCCATTGGTATCTCTAATTTTCTTGAAGAGATCTCTAGTCTTTCCCATTCTACCGTCTTCCTCTATTTCTTTGCATTGCTCATTTAGGAAGTCTTTCTTATTCCTTGCTTTCCATTAGAAGTCTGAATTTCAATGGGTGTATCTTTCCTTTACTTCTTTGCCTTTCACTTCTTTTCTTAGCTGTTTTTAAGTCCTCCTCAGACAGCTATCTTGCCTTTTTGCATTTCTTTTTCTTGGGGATGGTTTTGGTCACCGCCTCCTGTACAATGTTATGAACCTCAATCCATAGTTCTTCAGGCACTCTGTCTATCACATCTAATGCCTTGAATCTATTTGTCACTTCTACTGTATAATCGTAAGGGATTTGATTTTGGTCATACCTGAATGGTCTAGTGGTTTTCCCTGCTTTCTTCAATTTAAGTCTGAATTTGGCAATAAGGAGTTCATGATGTGAGCCACAGTCAGCTCCTGGTCTTGTTTTTGCTAACTGTATAGAGCTTCTCCATCTTCAGCTGCAAAGAATAAAACCAATCTGACTTCAGTATTGACCATCTGGTGATGTCCATGTGTAGAGTCTTCTCTTGTGTTGTTGGAAGAGGGTGTTTGCTATGACCAGTGTGTCCTCTTGGCAAAACTCTATTAGCCTTTGCCCTGCTTCATTTTGTACTTCAAGGCCAAACTTGCTTGTTTCTCCAAGTATCTCTTGACTTACTTTCACATTACTGTCACCTATGATGAAAAGGACCGTCACTATACCCGTTTAACTTTCTCATCTTTTTTCACAGCCGTTACTTCACACCTATCTCAACAATGAAAGAATCTTGGGTTCAATTATTTGCATTCAGCAAAATGTCATTAAACTCTAACAATCTCCCTCTTTCTTTATGATCCACTTTCTTTTGTGGCTTTCTTATGATCATAAAGAAAGAGGGAGATTGTTAGAGTTTAATGACTAGTGTGCAGTAGTCATGCCATATCCCAAAGGTTGCTCAAGAAATGCTATTAATATACTGACACCTCATAATTGTCTAGTCCTTTTTTTCTGCAAATCACTCTCCAACCTGTTCTATCATAGAA
This sequence comes from Cephalophus harveyi, assembly GCA_006410635.1. Classification (NCBI taxonomy): domain Eukaryota; kingdom Metazoa; phylum Chordata; class Mammalia; order Artiodactyla; family Bovidae; genus Cephalophus; species Cephalophus harveyi. The sequence continues at coordinate 74,607 of SJYT01077126.1, forward strand.
ACTGTGAGAAAGACAGGGCAGGGCTGATCACTGTGGACAGTTGAGTCAACCAACACATTAAGAGTTTAAGTGACATCATCAAGTTCCTATTCATATGGGGATGGGGGATGGTTAACACAACTCCACAGTTATAGCAAATTAGTAATCATAAGCCCTCAGCAATATTTGCTGAATTAATGCATAAATTGACAAAATAACAAAGAAATACAAATGTGTGTTGAACTATCAGCCCAGTGTTCTTTGCATTTGTTGCACTGATACCATATTCTGCATAAAGACAGAATTCTGATAGTTTGGGATTTTTTTGAGCAAGAGTCACCTGGTCTCCTTTCTTGGCCCAGTAGTAAGCATTTCTTTGCTCCAAACTCCTCACCCCCTCTAAAAAAGAACAAAGTTCTAATGGGGTAAAATATTGCCTTAAAGAAAGAGTACCAGGGTGAGGTGAGTCCTGCTCCTACTTCTCCAATAATCTTCTGAGTTGGATAGGAAAAGGTGCCAACAGCAAGCTCTATTCCTGTGAGATTGATGCCCTATATCTACAACCCTTGTGAGAAGGACAAATGGATTAGAAACTGATCATTTTTATCAAAGGTATTTTTTGAGAGCCAATTATGATACCGAATGCATTTGAAACTGTTTTCCCATCTATTAGTTCATTTAACCCTTCAAATAATACTATGGAGAATGTACCACTATTATCCCAAATTTTTCAGATAAGGAAAATGAACCAAAAGGAGGTTTGGTAAATTTCTCAGAGTTATATAGCTCATAAACAGTTATAGTTTGTAAACAAAACCTACCAATCAACAGAAAATTCAAAATTTGTATTCTTTCTACTATATTGTATTGTCTTCTAAAAATAGGAGACTCATTTCCAGAGAAATATCAAATTCTCCATCACTTCTGCTATACCTCCTTGACCCCATGTGCTACCACAGAGTCTTTCTCAGCTTCCTGACCAGGACCTCAGCCAAGTAAGCAACTGGTAATACACACACTATAAACTATTCATTTCCAAAGCAAGTGTATGAGACTTAGAGCTCATCTGGTAAGATCCTTTCTCCTTATAAGGCATTTTAAATGACAGTGTTTTCAAGTGTTTCTGCCCCAAATGGAAAATAAATAACTGATGGAGGAGTTTAGGGAATACAGCAAGGGGAACAATTCACATCCATAGAGGCAAGACTGAAGAATGACAGGCTCCTATTTGAAATTACCAACCCAAAGGAATGAATTTTCCAGAAGCTTTCAACAAGAATTTGTTCATTTACTCTTTTCTGCAAGTATGAATGGTTAACTCTATTCTTGGGCTTGCTAGATGTTACAGTATGATGATGAGTGAGAAGGAATGATTTCTAAGACTATTTGCTGAATGTCTCCCTACTTTCATAAATTCATCTATTTCATATGGATTTTTATTTACATGAGACAAGGTGAACCTCACTCTTTCAACTGCAAGTCAGAAGCAATGGAACAACATAGATATATCCTTGATCTAGGATAGTTACTAAATTTTCATTTTTGCCAATATTTTTTGGTTAATTTGTTTGAGTTTTGTTCTATTCTGGTGTTTTGTTTTCTAAAGGAGAGGTTGCTGATCAGGCAGGTCTAACAAGTCTTTTCATTTGTAATTCAAAGAAACTCCAACTGTTAAAGATCAGATTAAGGATGTTAGGCCCTTCCTTCCACCCCTCCCTCAAATTTACTGCCCCTTTAAGTTACAGAGAAAAATATTTGGAAGGGGAAGAAAAAAATTCAGTTTTGAGAACTGTCATTAGAAAAGAGATTGAAGATTGGCTATTGGTATTCCTTCCACTAGGGTTTCCCTGGTGGCTCAGAGGTTAAAGTGTCTGCCTGCAGTGCGGGAGACCTGAGTTCGATCCCTGGGTTGGGAAGATCCCCTGGAGAAGGAAATGGCAACCCACTCCAGTAATCTTGCCTGGAGAATACCATGGACAGAGGAGCTTGGTGGGCTACAGTCCATAGGGTTGCAAAGAGTCGGACACGACTTCACTTTCACTTTCACTATTCCTTCCACTAACCCATGGAAATGACTGGAAGTAAATAAATTTACCACAGAAAACTGTGATTATGCAGAAGTTAAAACATTTGAGCCCTTAAAACAGTACCAACAGAAAACAGATAACAAATGGTGGACAACCTTCAAGGAGGACAAACTTGCCAACACCAACTTCCAATGTACATGGTCATAGGGAAAAAGTTCAAAGATGGGCCACTGAAAACAGTGCACAAAGGAATTTCACCCAGAGATATAATATAATCAAAGTCTCATCCAGAACATTGTCATCCCCTCTCATAAAGAACTTTTACAAGGTCCACCCAGCAGGACTTCATAATTAGTAAGGAACTTTGCAGATGAGCTTTTATAACTGTTATCCTGACCCTAGTTTACAGTGAATATTGAGGGTGGGAAGGTGGGTGGGGAGTTATGGGGTGGGGATGGGAAGGTAGAAACTTCTCTTTAGAGTTCATAGGTCACCAAACCATAGGGAGTCACATAGGGACCTCATAGATGGGACATGCATCACTCTGAGTGCCTGTACATTTAGCTGAATGTATTGAATCCCAAAACTATGGAAAATTCTGAAAGAGATGGGAATACCAGACCACCTGACCTGCCTCTTGAGAAACCTATATGCAGGTCAGGAAGCAACAGTTAGAACTGGACATGGAACAACAGACTGGTTCCAAATAGGAAAAGGAATACGTCAAGGCTGTATATTGTCACTCTGTTTATTTAACTTCTATGCAGAGTACATCATGAGAAACGCGGGGCTGGAAGAAGCACAGGCTGGAATCAAGATTGCCGGGAGAAATATCAATAACCTCAGATACACAGCTGACACCACCCTTATGCCAGAAAGTGAAGAGGAACTCAAAAGCCTCTTGATGAAAGTGAAAGAGGAGAGTGAAAAAGTTGGCTTAAAGCTCAACATTCAGAAAACTAAGATTATGGCATCTGGTCCCATCACTTCATAGGAAAAAGATGGGGAAACAGTGGAAACAGTGTCAGACTTTATTTTGGGAGGGTTCCAAAATCACTGCAGATGGTGATTGCATCCATGATGTTAAAAGATGCTTACTCCTTGGAAGAAAAGTTATGACCAACCTGGATAGCATATTCAAAAAGAGAGACATTATTTTGCCAACAAAGGTCCATCTAGTCAAGGCTATGGTTTTTCCAGTAGTCATGTATGGATGTGAGAGTTGAACTGTGAAGAAAACTGAGTGCCGAAGAATTGATGTTTTTGAACTGTGGTGTTGGAGAAGACTCTTGAGAGTCCCTTGGACTGAAGGGAGATCCAGCCAGTACATTCTAAAGGAGATCAGTCCTGGATGTTCTTTGGAAGGAATGATACTGAAGCTGAGACTCTAGTACTTTGGCCACCTCGTGTGAAGAGTTGACTCATTGGAAAATACTCTGATGCTTGGAGGGATTGGGGGCAGGAGGAGAAGGGGACGACAGAGGATGAGATGGCTGGATGGCATCACCAACTTGATGGATGTAGGTATGAGTGAACTCCGGGAGTTGGTGATGGACAGGGAGGCGTGGCGTGCTGCAGTTCATGGGGTCGCAAAGAGTCGGACACAACTGAGTGACCGAACTGAACTGAACTGAACTGATTGAATAGATTATATTCTTTGCAGCGAAAGATGGAGAAGCTCTATGCAGTCAGCAAAATCAAGATTGGGAGCTGACTGTGGCTCATATCATCAACACCTTATTGCCAAATTCAGACTTAAATTGAAGAAAGTAGGGGAAACCACTAGATCATTCAGGTAAGACCTAAATCAAATCCCTTACGATTATACAGTGGAAGTGGGAAGTAGATTTAAGGGACTAGATCTGATAGAGTGCCTGATGAATTGTGGATGGAGGTTCGTGACATTGTACAGGAGACAGGGAGCAATAACATCCCCAAGAAAAAGAAATGCAAGAAGGCAAAACGGCTGTCTGAGGAGGCCTTGAAAATAGCTGTGAAAAGAAGAGAAGTGAAAAACAAAGGAGAAAAGGAAAGATATACCCATTTGAATGCAGAGTTCCAAAGAATAGCAAGGAGAGATAAGAAAGCCTTTCTCAGTGATCAGTGCAAAGAAATAGAGGAAAACAATAGAATGGGAAAGACTAGAGATCTCCTCAAGAAAAGCAGAGATACCAAGGGAATATTTCATGCAAAGATGGGCTCAATAAAGGACAGAAATGGTATGGACTTAACAGAAGCAGAAGATATTAAGAAGAAGTGGCAAGAATACACAGAAGAACTATACAAAAAAGATCTTCATGACCCAGATGATCACGATGGTGTGATCACTCACCTAGGGCCAGAAATCCTGGAATGTGAAGCCAAGTGGGCCTTAGGAAGCATCACTATGAACAAAGCTAGTGGAGGTGATGGAATTCCAGTTGAGCTATTTCAAATCCTGAAAGATGATGCTGTGAAAGTGCTGCACTCAAGTGCCAGCAAATTTGGAAACCTCAACAGTGGCCACAGGACTGGAAAAGGTCAGTTTTCATTCCAATCCCAAAGAAGGCCAATGCTAAAGAATGTTCAAACTACTGCAGAATTGCACTCATCTTTCATGCTATCAAAGTAATGGTTAAAATTCTCCAAGACAGGCTTCAACAATACATAAACCGTGAACTTCCAGATGTTCAAGCTGGATTTAAAAAAGGCAGAGGAACTAGAGATCAAATTGCCAACATCTACTGGATCATTGAAAAAGCAAGAGAGTTCCAAAAAAAAAACATCTATTTCTGCTTTCTTGACTATGCCAAAGCCTTTGACTGTGTGGATCACAGCAAACTGTGGAGAATTCTGAAAGAGATGGGAATACTAGACCACCTGTCCTGCCTCTTGAGGACTCTGTATTCAGGTCAGGAAGCAACTGTTAGAACTGGACATGGAACAACAGACTGGTTCCAAATCAGGAAAGGAGTGCGTCAAGGCTGTATATTGTCATCCTGCTCTTTTAACTCATACGCAGCTACATCATGAGAAACGCTGGGCTGGATGAAACACAAACTGGAATCAAGATTGCCGGGAGAACTATCAATAACCTCAGATATGCAGATGACACCACCCTTATGGCAGAAAGTGAAGAAGAACTCAAAAGCCTCTTGATGAAAGTGAAAGAGGAGAGTGAAAAAGTTGGCTTAAAGCTCAATATTCAGAAAACTAAGATCATGGCATCTGGTACCATCACTTCATGGCAATTAGATGGAGAAACAGTGGCAGACTTTAATTTTTTGGGCTCCAAAATCACTGCAGATGGTGACTGTAGCCATGAAATTAAAAGACACTTATTCCTTGGAAGGAAAGTTATGACCAAACTAGACAGCTTATTCGGAGAAGGCAATAGCAAGCCACTCCAGTACTCTTGCCTAGAAAATCCCATGGATGGAGGAGCCTGGTGGGCTGCAGTCCATGGGGTCGCTAGGAGTCAGACGCGACTAAGCGACCTCACTTTCACTTTTCGCTTTCACACAATGGAGAAGGAAATGGCAACCCACTCCAGTGTTCTTGCCTGGAGAATCCCAGGGACAGGGGAGCCTGTTGGGCTGCTGTCTATGGGGTCACACAGAGTCGGACATGACTGAAGTGATTCAGCAGCAGCAGCAGACAGCTTATTAAAAAGCAGAGACGTTACTTTGCCAACAAAGGTCCGTCTAGTCAAGGGTATGGTTTTTCCAGTAGTCATGTATGGATGTGAGAGTAGGACTATAAAGAAAGCTGAGTGGTGAAGAATTGATGCTTTTGAACTGTGGTGTTGGAGAAGACTTTTGAAGCCTTTTGAGACCTCTGCAAGAAGATCCAACCAGTCCATCCTAAAGGAGATCAGTCCTGAGTGTTCATTGGAAGGACTGATGTTGAAGGTAAACCCGCAATACTGTGGCCACCTGATGTGAAGAACTGACTCATTTGAAAAGGCCCTGATGTTGGGAAAGATTGAAGGTGGGAGGAGAAGGGGACGACAGAGGATGAGATAGTTGGATGGCATCACCGACTCAATGGACATGAGTTTGGGTAAACTCTGGGAGTTGGTGATGGATAGGGAGGCCTGGTGTGCTGCAGTCCATGGAGTCACAAAGAGTCAGAAACGGTTGAACAACTGAACTGAACTGACCTGAACAGAACTGAATAGATGAGTCTTTTTTTTTCTCTTCCATGAAGCAAGTGGTTTATGGAGGTGTGAAGGGATATTTGATGCCCAAAGGAGTGGGCTGGTTGAAAGACTGCTAACTATTGTATATGTTCTTTTCTTTCTGTGCACTCAGTAAGACCACATATTCTAGCCACTCTTGAAATCACACAGGCCCATGTTCTGAGCTCTGGTTAATAGAACTGAGCACCATGGCCTGACTAGGCCTATCTTGGTCTCTTTTCCCCATCCAACAGCTAGAAGTGATTGACTCTAAAACAAAAGGATGACAAAAACACCAGGTGATAGTAGTTTGGGTTCTGAAAGCATCACATGGAAGACAGCCTATCAAACATTATGGTGAGAAATCCTTAACTTCCATTGTGTTACACCACTAAGATTTTAGGATGTTATTGCTTTGAATGGTTGTGTCACTTAATGATAAACAACTATACTTTTAATCTGGGGAAAGAGTTTGAATTACATTCTTCTCTGTAGTTTCTGTAGCTCATAACACAGCTCCTAACAAACTTCTACCTAGAGTAGGCAATGAAAAACATTTTTCAATTAATATACAAGCAAGAGTATGAAGACAAGTATACTGGTAAATAGAAATATGGAATTAAATCAAATAAAATAGTGAAGATTCCTTAGTTGTTTCATCTGGTAAAGAAAGATAATACCTACTATACAAGGATGGGAATGAAATTATATTAATATAATCAATGGAAAGTAGCACAATGCTTTTTAGAACAAAATGAGCACTTAACAAATAATAGGCTAAATTTTATTAGCTGTGAACTCTATATAGAGTGGTTTCTTGGTTACAACAAACTACATGTCTGAGAGCAGAGAGGAAGTAATTTTCTTGAAATTAAAATCTGTATCCAATCATGTTGTGTATCTCAAAGTCCCAAACACAATCTTACACACAGAGTTGTAGGTAAGACTGAATTACATTCTGTGGAAAAGGAAGGGAAGATGAAAAGTTATTTGAACTGTATCAAGGAGAAGCACAAAAGTAAGAATGTAGATAATGTTAATAATTCTATTATGGATTTATTATTTCTGTGAAATACAGTGTTTGTGGTTTTGAATCAACATTGAGAAAATGTTTGTTCTTGTATCTGTATAAATTCATATTTTATAGTTAGTTGTCAAGAACATAGCATAGGATTGCAAATGGTCAGTATATTACTAAAATGAAATCTCTTTAAGAGCTAGGATATAACAAAAATTTATGGATTAACTTTCATACAAACCTCAAATTATTTGAGGATAAGCATATATAGCAATCCATTGATCGTTTCCTACTTGGGAGTATTAGGAAAACATCTGAATGCCATAAGTTCCTGAGAGACTTCCTTACAGGCATTTAGGTATAGTTGAATATAGAAACAATCATTTTTTCTAATGCTTTTCAGGTGATTCATGTTAAAAACAGAATTCAGTTATGAGAGGTAGAGAAAGAAACAAATTTTACTAGAATTCTGTCAAAAATTCTGTTCCATTACCTCAAACTACAGTATAATAATATATCAGAAAATTTTGACATCAATGTTGTAAGTGCTTAAGTAAACATTTGTTACCCATGGAATGGGATGTGATGCAATGGAATAGATCCAAAGAAAATTGCAATTCACCAAGTGGGATTAAGTGCTACTGATTTAAACAGAAATGTCAGCTCTATCGCTCCCTTCTTTGAGGCACACCAGGGACTTCCAATCCAAATCTCATTTTCTTCTCTTGTGTAAATGAATGACCTGGGTGTCTCTGAGTGCTAGGAATAGGTGACCCAGGTATATTTCCAAACACTCCATATTCTTTGGAAAGAAGATAAGATCACTTCTCTGTGTTGAGCCTTGTCATTAATTCAGGTGAGTATGGGTGAAGAGAGATGTGGGTGGAACTCATGTTTCATAAGTAATCTTACCAGTGATGCAGGGTGGAGGTTGGGGCAGGGATCCAGGGCCAATAAAGCTAGGAGAGGTGGTGATGGAAGGATGATTTTGTCTTCGCTTATGTGAGGGTGTGTTGTCAAGAAAATCTGGGCCACTAGACTCAGTGCCAGCACACAAAGTTCTCTCCCTTGGCTTTACAAGGAAACAAGAACAGAGTTTATCAGAACTTGCACCAAGAACCTTGTGAAAACACTGGTCCTGCCTTCTGGGGATCTGATTTCCTAGGACAGGTCATTATGGCAGAAGCCCCAGTCCACCTGTAATTCCAGGATGTTGACAGCCTGGGAATCTGAATAAACAGATTGATCTGATTAAATAGTACTGGTGATGTGATCAAACAGATGACTCTGGCAGATATTATATATATTGTTGTTCAGTCTCTGAGTCATGTCTGATTCTTTGGACCCCATGTACTACAGCACACCAAGCCTCCCTGTCCCACACCATCTCCTGGAGTTCACCCAACTTCATGTGCACTGAATTGATGATGACATCTCTGCTGCCCTCTTCTTTTGCCTTCAATCTTTCCCAGCATCAGGGTTTTTTCCAGTGAGTTGGCTCTTTGCATCAGGTGGCCAAAGTATTAGAGCTTCAACTTCAGCATCAGTCCTTCCAGTGAATATTCAGGGTTGATTTCCTTTAGGATTGACTGGTTTGATCTCCTTGCAGTTCAAGGAACTCTCAAGAGCCTTCTCTACACCGTAGTTTGAAAACATCAATTCTTTGGTGCTCAACCTTCTTTATGGTCCAATTCTCACATCCATATATGACTACTAGAAAAACCATAGCTTTGACTATAGGGACCTTTGTCAGCAAAGTGATGTCTGCTTTTTAATCTGCTGTCTAGGTTTGTCATAGCCTTCATTCCAAGAAGCAAGAGTCTTCTAATTTCATGACTGTAGTCACCATCTGCAGTGATTTGGGAGCCGAAGAAGAGAAAATCTGTCACTGCTGCTACTTTTTCCCCTTCTATTTGCCACGAAGTGATAGGACTGGATGCCATGTCCTCAGTTTTTTTAATGTTGAGTTTTAAGCCACCTTTTTCACTCTCCTCTTTAACCTTCATCAAGAGGCTCTTTAGTTCTTTACTTTCTGCCATTGGAGTAGTATCATCTGCATACCTGAGGCTGTTGATATCTTTCCCAGCGATCTTGATTCTAGCTTGTAACTCATCCAGCCCAGCATTTCCCATGATCTACTCTGCATGTAAGTTAAATAAACACGGTGACAATATATAGCCTTGATGTATTCCTTTTCCAATTTGGAACTAGTCCATTGTTCCATGTAAGATTCTAACTGTTGCTTCTTGACTCACATACAGGTTTCTCAGGAGACAGGTAAGATGGTCTGGTATTCCCATCTCTTTAAGAATTTTGCAGAGTTTCTTGTGATCCATCAAAAGCTTTTGCCTAGTCAGTGGAAACAGAAGTAAATGTTTTTCTGGAATCCCCTTCCTTTCTCTATGATCCAATGGATGTTGGCAATTTAATCTCTGGTTCCTCTGCCTTTCTAAACCCAGATTGTACATCTGGAAGTTCTCTATTCAAGTACTGCTAAAGCCTAGCTTGGAAGATTTTGAGCATAATCTTACTAGCATAGGAAGTAAGCACAATTGTCTAGTAGTTTACACATTCTTTAACACTGCCATTCTTTGGAACTGGGAAGAAAACTGACCTTTACCAGTCCTGTGACCACTGCTGGATTTTCCAAATTTGCTGGCATATTGAATTTAGCACTTTAGCACCATTATCTTATATTTTTTAATTTATTTTTTAATTGAAAAATAATTGCTTTACAGAATTTTGTTGTTTTCTGCCAAACATCAGCATGAATCACCCATAGGTGTGCATATGTCCCCTCCCTCTTGAACCTCCCTCCCATCTTCCTCCCCATCCCACCCCTCTAGGTTGTTGCAGAGCCCTGGTTTGAGTTCTCTGAGTCATACAGCAAATTCCCATTGGCTCTCTATTTTACATATGGTAATGTAAGTTTCCATGTTACTTTCTCCATACATCTCACCCTCTCCTTCCTCCCCACCCTCCTTGTCCATAATTCTATTCTTTATGTATGTTTCTCCATTGCTGCTTTGCAAATAAATTCATCAGTACCATCTTTATGGTAATGGTACCATATACCATTAGTATATGATATTTATCTTTCTCTTTCTGACTTATTTCACTCTGTGTAATAAGCTCTAGTTTCATCCACCTCATTAGAACTGACTCAAATGTGTTCCTTTTATGGATGAGTAATATTCCATTGTATATATGTACCACAGCTTCTTTATCCATTCATCTGTCGATGGACATCTAGGTTTCTTCCATGTTCTAGCTATTGTAAATAGTGCTGCATTGAACATTGGGGTACATGTGTCTTTATCAATTTTGTTTTCCCCAGGGCATGATAGTAGTGAGATTGCTGGGTCATATGATAGCTTTTGCCTTAGTTTTTAAAGTAATCTCCATACCATCTTCCATAGTAGCTCTATCGATATCCATTGCCTCCAAAGTGCAAGAGGGTTCCCTTTTCTCCACATCCTCTCCAGCATTTATTGTTTGTAGACTTTTTGATGGTGGCCATTATGACTGGTCTGAGATGATATCTCATAGTTTTGATTTGCATTTCTCTAATAATGAGCGATGTTGAGCATCTTTTCATGTGTTTGTTAGCCATCTGTATGTCTTCTTCGGAGAAATGTCTGTTTAGGTCTTTTTCCCACTTTTTTATTGGATTGTTTGTTTTTCTGGCCTGGTAGGCTGCAGTCCATGGGGTCGCTAAGAGTCGGACACGACTGGGCGACTTTACTTTCACTCTTACTTTCATGCATTGGAGAAGGAAATGGCAACCCACTCGAGTGTTCTTGCCTGGAGAATCCCAGGGACGGGGGAGCCTGGTGGGCTGCCATCTCTGGGGTCGCACAGAGTCGGACACGACTGAAGAGACTTAGCAGCAGCAGCAGCAGCAGACTTGTATGAGCTGCTTGTATATTTTGGAAATTAATCCTTTGTCAGTTGTTTCATTTGCTATTATTTTCTCCCATTCTGATGGTTGCCTTTTCACCTTGTTTATAGTTTCCTTTGCTGTGCAAAAGCTTTTACATTTAATTAGGTTCCACTTGTTTATTTTTGTTTTTATCTCCATTACTTTATGAGGTGGGTCATGGAGGAGCTTGCTTTGATATATGTTATCGAGTGTTCTGCCTATGTTTTCCTCTAAGAATTTTATAGTTTCTGGTCTCACATTTAGGTCTTTAGCCCATTTTTGTTTATCTATGTACGGAAACACCATTATCTTTTAGCATTTTAAATAGCTCAGCTGGAATTTCATCATTTCCATTAGCTTTATTGGTGGTAATGCTTCCTAAGACCCACTTGACTTTGCTCTCCAGGATGTCTGTCTCTAGGTGAGTGCCACACCGTTGTAATTATCTGGGTCATAAAGACCTTTTATGTACAGTTCTTCTGTGTAGAACTAACCAATAGGACTAAGCAGAATTGTCAAAGTCACGGAGGGTTCGTAAAAGTGGCTCTACTGAGCTGAAAATACCAAAAAAAGGAATGATCCTGGAGAAACATTCTCTATCTCATTATACTTCTCCTGGAAGCTGATTCTTTCTTGGCTGATTCATTCATTTATCATGTGGAAAAGCAAATAGGAATAGAGGGAGATAGAGTTAGAGAGCTGCAGGAAGGGCTCCTCCAAGAAGGAATCACGTGGGCAGATCCTGAGGAAAGTACGCATTTGGAGAAAGAAGACTTTCAGGCTAAGGAAACTAGTGCAAAGACCCTGGATGAGTGTGTACTTGGAAGAATACTTGTGTGAAGGTCAGTGTGGCTGCGGTGAAGTTAGTGAGAAAAGAAGTGAGACATGGGATAATGGGGGTACTGCCTTGTGGACTATTTAAACAGACCCTTGTGGGGGGTTGTTTGCTTTGGTGAGTGACTTGAGAAGCCATCAGAGGTCTGAGCAAAGGTCTGGCATGGTATGACTTGAGTTTGAAAATAATCGCTCTGGTGGCTACGCTAAGAACAGACTCTGAGTGGGAGAGGGTAGAATGAGCAGACTTTTTGAGACACTGTGACAGAAATCCAAGGGTACCAGATAGACTATCCTCAGTGATGTCCTGAGACTCACCCAGGAGTACAGCTACAAGGCAATATTTAGCTCCTGCCCATATCCCTCCAGTTTCCCTGAGCAAGTGCGCCCAGCTCTGTCTCTCTGACTGAGAATTTTCCTTTGGTGTTAGAGAAGTTTGCTCAAATTTCTGGTACCAGCTACCAGAAATTTGACACTCTGGGGCAATTCTCTACCAAGGAGAGAGAAATTGCTTGGTTTTCCAGTCTCTCAATGGGACAACTCAGAAGAACATTCACATAGACTACAGTGGGATTGATCCCAGTTGACACAGCAGCCACGAGTCACAGTCTATTAACACACATTTTGCTGGCTCTTCTCCTCTGCTGGCCATTCTGCTTCCCGAGTCACCTCCCAATCCAATTAATTGCCCTCTAGTTATTATTTCTGCATCTACTTTCAGGGGGATTCAAGAGAAGATGTCAGGTTAAAGGTGACAGTAGGCTTGAGCAAAGGTGGTAGCTTGGATGAGAAATTGTCAGATTATATCGAAACTGAATAAATAATATGCATGTTTTGTAGAAACACAAAAAAACAAAAGATAAAAAGTTATCCATAATCCCACATTTCGAGGTATGTATTGTTAGCCTTTTGATATATGTATTATTCTTGGAAGTTGATTCTGCTTGGATATCAATGCACAGGTGTGTGTGTGAATTTTATGTTAAGAGAATAATACTAAAAATACAATATTGTAGTTGCTTTTTCACTTTATATGTAATGAACATTTTATATTTCATTAAACTCAGTGAATATACTTATAAATTCAAATCCTTAATGGTTCACTTTATATAACAAATTCTACTTCACATAGCGTAAATTTGAAACCAATTGCCCACTGTTGAATATCCAGTTTATTTCAAAATTCTCAGTATTGTTAACAACACTTCAATGAACACCCTTGTATAAACATCTTTAAACATTTGTCTTATTATTTCTTTAAGATAAATTCCTAAAAATGAGACTTCTCTGTCAAAGCATGTTTATAATTTTAAGTACTTTACATATTGTCAAACTGTGCCACAAGTTTTTACTAATTTACATTCCTATGAGAGTGTGTTTCCCTTTAATCATGAGCAATATTCTAATGCTCATTTGGAGAGAGAGAGAAGAAAAAAAATGATTCTGGAGCACATCACAATCTGTCAATGTTTCTATTAGACTTAACTGTTTGATCTTAATCTGAGGCTTAATTTTTAGGATTAGATGATTTATTAGCATTCAATTCATTGAAACATTCCATGTGTTGATGTATGAACACTCTAATATATAAACTATTTTAAAGAATATTTTTCTTATAAAATAGAACAAAAATATTACTCACCAGAAATTCTGCACTGTGTTCATATTGGAATCCATATCCCTAGTTCCTTGTATCTTTGTGTAAGCGAAATAGGGCATTTTTCATAGGCATGTGATAGACAAAGTGGCTTCCGTAATTTTGAACAGCAGCGACAAAAATTTTCCAGAAGAGTATTAAATTAATTCCACAAAAACAATGCAGAAACCCTAATCTCAATAATATCAAGCATTATCTTCATTTTAATCTTTGCCAATTCATTTGAGAAAAAGTCTTGTATTTCATGTTGTTTTAATCCACATTTCTACAACTCGTAAATATAAAATATAAATATGATATATACCTATATAATGTATTTGTACATGCACATACACACACACTTTCTTTTACTGTTTTATCCTTTGCTCCACTTTTGTTTGTGTACTGAGAGATAATTGGCATGTAATATTGTGTAGGTTTAGTGTGTACAACATGATAATTTGATGCACATACATATTGTGAAATTATTTCTACAATAATATTAATTAACACAAACATCTACCCAAATAAGTACCATTTTTGTATGTGTGGTGAGAACATTTAAAATCTGCACTCAACATCTTGCAAGTATATACGCCAGAACTGTTAACTATGGTCATTCTGCTGAATCTTAGATCCCCGGACCTTATTCATCCTATAACTGGAAGTTTGTATCCTTTAACCAGCATCTCCCCATTTGCCCTAGCCCCTGGCAACCACCATTCTACTCTCTATTAGTTTGTCTTCTTCAAAGGTTCACATATAAGATCATATAGTATTTGTATTTCTCTGTCTGACTTATTTCTTTTAACATAATGCCCTCAAAGTTCATCCCATCAAGGCTGTTGAAAATGGCAGAAATTCCTTTTATGGCTGAGTGATATTTCATTGTGTGTGTGTGTCTGTGTGTATTGCACATTTTCTTTATCCATTCACAAGTCAAAGGATAGTTGGGTCATTTTCATGTCTTGGCTATTGTGAATAATGCTGTAATGAGTAATGTGGGTAGAGATATCTCTTCAGGACAATAATTCCATTTCCTTCATATATCAGATATGAAGTATATACAGAAGTAGGGTTGCTGGATCATACAGTAGCTTTTTAAAAAACTTTTGAGAAACCTCCATGCTGTTTCCAAAGTAGTTTCACATTTCTACCAGCAATGCAATAATGTTCCCTTTTCCCGACACCTTTGCTAACACTTGTTATCTCTTATGGGCTTCCCAGGTGGCTCAGAGGTTAAAGCGTCTGGAGGCAGTCCAGTGGGGGAGACCTGGGTTCCATCCCTAGGTCGAGAAGATCCCCTGGAGAAGGAAATGGCAATCCACTCCAGTATTCTTGCCTGGAGAATCCCGTGGATGGAGAAGCCTAGTAGTTACAGTCCACGGGGTCACAAAAGAAGAGTCGGACACGACTGAGCTGCTTAACGGCCATTCTAACAGGTGTGACATCTCATTGTGCTTTTCATTTGCATTTCGCTGATGATTAATTGTGTTTGAGGATCTTTTCATATAACTATTAGTCATTTGTATATTTTCCTTAAAAAATATTTATTTGAATCCTTAGTTCATGTTTTTTAACATGGACTATTTGTTTTATTGCTTTTGAGTTGTTTGAGCTCTTATATATTTTTGATATTAACCAGGTATCTGATATAGGTTTTGCAAATGTTTTCTCCAATTCTGTAGGCTGCCTTTTAATTTTACTAATTGTTTCTTTTGCTGTGCAAAAGTTCGATATTATTCCACTTGTTTATCTTTGCCTTTGTTTCTTCTGCTTTTGGTGTCATATCCAAAAAATATTGTTAAGACCAATATCAAAGGGCTTCATCCTTAACTTTTCTTCTAGAAGTTTTACAGTTGTATATTTTACATTTAAGTCTTTAACCCTTTCAAGACGATTTTCATGGGTGATATAAATAAGGATCTAATTTTACTCATTTGCATCTGATTATCTGGCTTTCCCAATACCATTTATTAAGAAGACTATCCTTTTGTCACTGAGTATTTTTGGTTTCTTTATCAAGCATTAGTTAAACATATATATATATATATATATATATATATATATACACACGCATGGGTTTATTTTAGGTCTCTCCGTTCCAATAGCGCTCTATGTATCTGTTTTATGCCAAGACCACATTGCTTTGATTACAATAGCTTGTAATCAGGAGATGTGATGCCTTCTGCTTTGTTCTCTTTCTCAAGATCACTTTGACTATTCAAGGTCTACTGTGGTTCCATACAAATTTTAGAATTGTTTTTCCTGTTTCTGTGAAAAATGCTGTTCAAATTTTGATAGAGATTACATTGAACCCATAGATAGTTTTGGATGGTATGGACATTTTATAATATTAATTCTTCTGATCCACAAACACCTGATATTTTTCTACTTATTTGTGTCTTCAATTTTTTTCATCAATGTCTTAAAATTTTCAGTGTACAGATCTTTCATCTCCTTGGTTATGTTATTTCTGAATATCTTATTGTTTTGATGCTGTTGTAAATTAAATTGTTTTCTTTATTTCTCTTTCAGATATTTTGTTATTAGTATATAGAAGTGAAATTTATGTTTTATGTGGACTGTGGACTTTGTATTCTGCAACTTCACTGAATTTGTCAGTTCAAAAAATTTTTATTGGAGTATTTAGGGTTTTCTATCTATAAGATAATGTAATTTGCAAGCAGAGATTTTACTTTTTCCTTTCCAAACTGGATCCTTTTTTTCTTGCCTAATTTCTCTACCTAGGACTTAGATATTATTTTGAAGAGGAGTGGTAAGAGTAGGCACTATTGTCTTGTTCCTGATTTTAGAAGAAAAACTTTTAGCTCTTCACTGTTGAGTGTGATATTAGTTGTGGGTTCGTCATATGGCCTTTGTTATTTGAGGTATGTTTCTTATATGTATTTAATTTGTTAAGAGCTTTTGTTAGGAAAAGATGTTGAATATTGCCACGTGCTTTCTTGTACCTATTAAGAAGCTCATGATGTTTTTATCCTTCAGCCTATTAATGTGGCATATTACATTTATTGATTTATTTATATTGAGCCATCTTTGCATCCTAGGGATAAATCCCACTTAATCATAGTGTATCATCCTTTTAATGTGCTATTGAATTAATTTTGCTAGGATTTTGTTGAGAATTTTTCCATCTATATTCATCAATGTTGCTAATCAATAGTTTTTCTTGCAGTGTCCTTATTTGACATTGGTATCAGGGTAATGCTGGCCTTCTAAAATGAATTTGAGAGTGTTGCATTGTCTCAACTTTTTTGGAAAAGTTTAAGAAGAATTGGTATTAATTTTTTAAATGTTTGGTTAAACTCATCAGAGAAGCCATCTAGTTCTGGGCTTTTTGTTGTTGAAAGGTTTTTGATTACTAATTCAATCTCCTTAGTTGTATTAAGGAGTTATTTATTTGATCTGTTAAAATTTTCTGTTTTTTACTATTCACATGTAGGCTGTTATGTTTCTAGAAAATTATTCATTTCTTCTCATTTAGGCAATTTTGGAATATAATTGTTCATAGTAGCCTTTTATGATCCTTTGTATTTCTTTGGTGTCAGTTGTAAAGTCTCTTCTCATTTATAATTGTGTTTATTTTATTGCTCTCTCTTTTTCTTAGTCTAGTTAAAACTTTGTCTATTTTATCTTTTCAAAAAACTAACTCAATTTCATTGATTTTTTTTTCTGTTGTCTTTTTAGTCTCTATTTCACATATTTCTGCTTTAAATTTAATTATTTCTATTCTTTTGGTAGTTTGGGCTTAGTCTGTCCTTCTTCTAATCCCTTGAGGTGTAAAGTTAGGTTATTTGAGCTTTCTTCATCTTAATGCAGGCATTTTGCTCTAAACTTCCCTCTGGTTGTTCAGTCGCTCAGTTGTGGTCAGCTCTGCAAAGAATCAGACATGACTAAGCAACTGAACACTTTCACTTTTTTCATCAGTTCAGTCCAGTCATTCAATAGAGTCCAGCTCTTTGCGACCCCATGGACTGCAGCACGCCAGGCCTCCCTGTCCATCACCAACTGCTGGAGCTTAC
Source organism: Cephalophus harveyi (assembly GCA_006410635.1). NCBI lineage: Eukaryota > Metazoa > Chordata > Mammalia > Artiodactyla > Bovidae > Cephalophus > Cephalophus harveyi. The sequence goes on from SJYT01077126.1 coordinate 92,225, forward strand.
TCAAACCCATGTCCATCAAGTCAGTAATGGCATCCAACCATCTCATCCTCTGTATCCCCTTCTCCTCCTACCTTCAGTCTTTCCCAGCACTAGGGTCTTCCCTCTAAGAATTGCTTTTGCTGCATCCCATGAATTTTGATGTTGTGATTTTGTTTTTGTTTGTCTCAAGATACTTTCTGATTTCCATTTGGATTTCTTTTTTGACTCATTGGTGGTTCAGGAGTGAGTTATTTAATTTCCACATATTTTTTTCACTGTGAATTTTTCAGTTTCCTTCCTGTTGTTGATTTCTAGTTTTATCTCATCAGTCAGAAAATATACTAGATATTATTTCAATCTTCATGAAATTGTTAAGGCGTGTTCTGTCACCCAACATGTAAATCTATCTTAGAGACTGTTTCAGGTGTTTGTGCTTAGGAAGAATGTATGTTCTGCTACTGTTGGATTGAATGTTCTATGTATAATTGTAAGATTCAGTTGGTCTATAGTGTATTCGTCTATTGTTTCCTTATAAATTTTCTGTTTGGATGATCTATCCAGTGTTCAAAGTGGGGTATTGGAATCCCCTAGTGTTATTATATTGTTGTCTATTTCTTCTTTGAACTCTATTAATATTTGCTTTAAATATTAGATGCTCCAATGTTAAGTGTGTGTATATTTGCAATTATTTATTCTCTTGATTACTTCGCCCCTTTTATCTCTATATAGTGATCTTCCTTGTCTCTTGTAACCTACTTAATTGAAAGTCTATTTCATATTATATAAGTAAAGCCATCCTGCTCTCTTCAGGTTACCATTTGCTTGGAGTATCTTTTGCACCTCTTCACTTTCAATATATGTGTGTTCTTAAGCTAAATGAGTCCCTGGTAGGCAGCATATTGTCAGCTTTTGTTTGTTTATCCACTCACCCACTTTATGTCTTTTGATTGGAGAATTTGGTCCATTTCTATTGAAAGTGCTTGTTGATAAATGAGGACTTATATTGCTGCTTCATTCACTGTTTTCTGACTATTGTTCTGTTGTTTTGGTTGTTCTTTCCTCATTAAAAAAAATTTTTTTTTCCTACTGACATGCTTTAATTCCTTTCTCTGTCTTTTTTGTGTGTCACTATCGGTTCTGTTCAGTCACTCAGTTGTGTCCGACTCTTTGCGACCCCATGGACTGCAGCACGCCAGGCTTCCCTGTCCATCACCAACACCTGAAGCTTGCTCAAACTCATGTCCATCGAGTTGGTGATGCCATCCAACCATCTTATTCTCTGTTGCCCCCTTCTTCTGCCTTTCCTAGCATCAGGGTCTTTTCCAATGAGTCAGTTCTTCCCATCAGGTGACCAAAGTATTGGAGTTTCAACTTCAGCATCAGTCATTCCAATGAATATTCAGGACTGATTTCCTTTAGGATTGACTGGTTTGATCTCCTTGCAGTCCAATGGACTCTCAAGGGTCTTCTCCAACACCACAGTTCAAAAGCATCAATTCTTTGGCACTCAGCTTTCTTTATAGTCCAACTCTCATATCCATACATGACTACTAGAAAAACCATAGCTTTGACTAGAGGGATCTTTCTTCCAAGGATCAGGCATCTTTTGGGAGAAAAGTTATGAGTGTCCACTATAGACAAAACCAAATGGGCTGTTGCCAAGTCTTCAGGAGTACAGAGCTATTTCTATGTAGCTGAGGCCATAGTCAGCGAGTCAGTTACCTTTTGGGGAGCCTGCCTTTTAAAAGTAGCTCTTCCCAGTTGTGGACTGCACCAAAGTTTCATATCTCCTACCTGGATCATAAAGCTCTCATCAGGCACATTTATCCATAAATGGATGCCAAAATTATTATTGTTGAGGAAAGGATATACACCAGGGACATCTTATTTGGCCATGTTGCTGATATCTCTGGCCCCTTTACTATATTTATATTAAATGAGTAACTGCATATTTTCTTATAGATTTGCAATAGCTTTTTCATAATGAGTTTATTAATTCTTATGTAAATGTGAAAAAATAAGCATGATATCTTAAAAAATAATGAAGCCAAATAAAGTAACTGTTTTGTAAATATTTACTCCAGATTGCCATTTCTCTGACTTCTATTCCTACAGAAAATTTTAATTGCTTATGGTTAAAAGGATTGTCATTACAATCCCCAGGGAACTCTACTTTTGGTATTACACTGAGAAAAGATTTCTCTAGGATGAATTTTTGTCTAGTTTGTTTATGGATTCATTGTTAATATTTGAATTTCTAATCTATCTGGAATTTACTTTAATATAAGATCAAATGTTTGAAGTTTATCATTATTTTCTTAAACTGACAGCCACCAATGGAAATGCATGTACTGAATTGTGATGATAATAATAATAGCTTATTTTATTTTTAGCTTTTATAAAGTGTCAAATAGTGTTCTAAATACATTTATAAACATGAACTGATCCCTCTGATTCCATCTGATTTGAAAATCTACTTTCACCATGGAGTAAATTATTTTATGTCTTGTATCTATTTCTACTTTTGAAGGTAATCTCTAAAGCAGATGTTCCACAGGCACCCAGAAAGGGCTTCCCTACTCTGATCTCAGCAGGATGAGAGATCCATGCAGGGAAGGACACAGTTTAAAGATCTTTGAGACTATTTTTTCCACTGTCTTCTGTGTAAGGTGGCATGTTTGATTATTTTAGCTTGGTTATTTTTTCTTCTTGTAAAAGTGATATATTTGTTGTTGTTTGGTTGCTCAGTTGTGTCCAACTTTTTGTGACCCCAGGCAACTTCTTGCACACCAGGTTTCCCTGTCTATCACTATCTCTTGGAGTTTGCTCAATGGATTCATGTCCATTGAGTTGATGATGCCATCCAACCATCTCATCCTCTGCTGCCCTCTTCTCCTTCTGCCTTCAATCTTTCCCAGCCTCAGGGTCTCTTCTAATGAGTCAGTTGTTTGTCTCAGGTGGCCCAAGTATTAGAGCTTCAGCTTTAGTATCAGTCCTTCCAAAGAGTATTTAGGGTTGATTTCCTTTAAGATTGACTGATTTGATCTCCTTGCTTTCCAAGGAATTCTCAAGAGTCTTCTCCAGCACCACAGTTCAAAAACATCAATTCTTCAGCTCTCTGCCTTCTTTATTTTCCAGCTCTCACATCTGTTCATGACTACTGGAAAGACAATACCCTTGACTATTTGGACCATTGTTGGCAAAGTGATGGCTCTGCTTTTTAATATACTGTCTAGGTTTGTCATAGCTTTCAAGGAGCAAGTGCCTTCTAATTTCACGGCTGCAGTCACCATTCACAGTGATTTTTAAAGCCCAAGAGGAAGAAATCTGTCATTGCCTTCAACTTTACCCTTCTTTTTACCATGAAATGATGGGACCAGAGGCCATGATCTTAGTTTTTTAATATTAAATTTTAAGCCAGCTCTTTCACTCTCCTCCTTCACCCTCATCAAGACGCTCTTTAGTTTCTTCTTTGCTTTCTGACATTAGGATGATATCATTCACATATCTGAAGTTGTTGATATTTCTCCTTGCAATCTTGATTTCTAGCTTGTAACTCATCCAGCCTGGCATTTCGCATGCTTTGCATATAAGTTAAACAAGGAGAGTGATAATAAATATCCTTTTAGTACTCCTTTCTCAATCCTGAACCAGTCAGTTGTTACATACAGGATTCTAAGTGTTGCTTCTTGACCCACATACAGGTTTCTTAGGAGACAGGTAAGATGATCTGGTATTCTCATTTCTTTCCACAGTTTGTTACGATCCACACAGTCAAATGCTTTAACATAGTCAATGAAACAGAGGTAGATATTTTCTGAAATTTCCTTGCTATCTCTATGATTGGGCAAATGTTGGCAATTGATCTCTGGTTTCTCCGAAACTAATCAATATAAAATTGAATAGAAAAAAAGTTCCAGGGATTACATGTGAATGATATACTCTTTTGAAATAAAATTCAATAACAAATATAATGAAAGAATATATTCTAGACAATATACAGTTTTAGATACATACATCTATACAACAAAACTGTATTTAAAAGGAAGGAAATTATAACACAAAATTCAAGATAAGTATCATTTTAAATGGGAAGACAGAGTGTGAGAGGTAGAGAGGGTCCTACATAGGCAGATGACAGTTTCTGATAACATTCTAGTTCTCAAGTTGAATAGTAGGTGTATGATGGTGACTATAAATTAATCAATAAGTAAATAAACAAATAAGCCAACAAATGCAATCCTACTATTTTTCTTTAATGGATATCTACTATGTGCCAGAGATATAGAAGAAAACAAAACAGAACTCATTCTTTTGCGGAACTGACATTCCTGTTTGGGAAATACGTATGTTAAATGAGTAACAAGTGGATGCATTATATAAAGACAGGATGTCCTAGATCCTAAGAGCAAAATAAAGCAAGACAGTGGGCTAGGGAGGGACAAGAAGGCAGTCTCAGGTGGAGTGATCAGGAAAGGCTTCTTTGAGGAAGTGACCTTTAAGCAGAAATCTCAGTAAGGTGAAGGAGTGAGAGTGAAGATCTGGAGGAAGTGTATGTCAGAAAGAGGGAGCATCAAGGGGAAAGTCTCTGGGCCAGAAATGTGCTAGGCGTCTTTCAAGAGCAGCAAAAGCACAACTAGGCAGAGTAAACAAAACGGTAGGAAATAAATAAGAGGAAATGAAGACCAGACCAGGAAATGACTCTAGGCGTTGTTGAGGACTTCACTGTTACTTTAACTCTAATGGGAAACCATAGCAAGACTTTGAGCAATAAACTGACAAAAACTGCTTTACTTTCACAAGGATCTTTCTAGCTACAGTATGTTGAACAGACTGCTGTGGGTCAAAATTGAGCAGATCAAATCTCTTCAACACACTGTTGTATGTAGGTCCCTTCCAATCCTTGACATGCTAATAGCCAGATCACAAACTAAAATTGCTTTCATATGAGTGTTAACAAACTCACTTCTCGCACCATATACATATATATGCTTGCAAAAGAATATTTATATGAATTTTATGTGTATGTTATAGCTTTGAGGTAGACAATACACTGAAGATCTGGGAGCTGGCGAAGTGATACAACATTTAGCCTACAAGTATATATGTCATGTACTTCTAGGGTCAAAAGAATTTTAATGATACTTTATTCTACAAACAGAGCTATTGCCACATGAAAATATTTTGCCAGTAGAAGGAAGAATCTTGTGAAATTAATACCTGTTTGTGAAATAAAATTTCCTTTTATCAACAAGAAACCTCTTCAAGAGCTCTGTCCTCTTCGCTAATCAAATACAACAACTTTGTGAACAGGCATGTAGATAAAAACACAGTTCATAAATAAGCTAATATTTTTTCTCTGTGGTAGACAAATCTGTCTTAAGCCATGAAACAAAACCAAGTCCTAAGTCTCTCATGGGTTTTTCCCATGAGTTGAACCTCTCTTGAGTAAGAATTTATTTATGGATGTGGGACATGAGCTCTAGTGAACAAAGAAAGCTTCTAAATTTGTAGATAATCCTTGAAAATCACTACACCACAGTCAGTTCAGTTCAGTTCAGTTGCTCAGTCATGTCCGACTCTGCGACCCCACGAATCGCAGCATGCCAGGCTTCCCTGTTCATCACCATCTCCCGGAGTTCACTCAGACTCATGTCCATTGAGTCCGTGATGCCATCCAGCCATCTCATCCTTGGTCGTCCCCTTCTCCTCCTGCCCCCAATCCCTCCCAGCATCAGAGTCTTTCCCAATGAGTCAACTCTTCAATCTACAAAAGTTATTTCTAAGTCCGGCCTGATTTTCCAGGGTTATTTCTCTCAATGTGAAAGTTTCATGAGAAATTCAAGTGTCCTTTTCTCTTCCAGAAAATCGTCCCTTGTATGTCACGAATATTCTTCCCTTTGAATCTTTCTACTTATTCCTTCCCTGATAGCTCAGTTCGTAGAGAATCCGCCTGCAATGCAGGAGACCCTGGTTCAATTCCTGGGTCAGGAAGATCTCCTGGAGAAGGGATAGGCTACCCACTCCAGTATTCTGGCCTAGAGAATTCCATGGGCTAGACAGACAGGACTGAGTGACTTTCATTTTCACTCACTCCTTGGGATGATGTGCTGAATTTTTTTTTTTTACAGAGATCCCATGTTTAGAATCTAGGTAAAGGTCTCCTACAGACATCTCATTCTCAGAGCCAAACTAAAGTCCTATTAATCCCAGGGGACACCTCAGAAGTAGTCACTTGTGCTATGCAATCTTGCATTTAATTACACAGTATTTTCTCACACTTGCATGAGGTGAAAGTTTTAACCCTATTTTGATGAGTTTGATGATAAATTTCTATGTATTTTCTAATTTTTTTTTGTATTTCACCAAGTTCCTAGGGAAGTGCTAAGTGCTGTCAACTAAAAAATATAGTCACAACCTGAAAGTAGAGAGTCATTTTATTTGGTGGGACTGTTTAGGACTCTGAGCCTGAGAGTTGGCATCTCAGTAGCTCTGAAAAAACTGCTCCAAGGAGGCAGGAAGGGAAGTTAGGCTATATACAAGTTTGAAACAAAGGAAGCAGGCAGTCTGAACATCAAAAATCAGGTATCAAGCTAAGGAATTTAGCATTCTATGCATAGCAAGCCTCTGGGCTCCCTGAGTTCATCCCTTTCACATGCACCTCAGTTACCTGGGCCCAATCCTGTTTCCTTGCTCACCTTGCATCTTGCACCCCCCAGCTCCTCAGCGATCACCACGGGGGGTGGCAGCACCCACTGGATCACAGTTTGGGGAGCCCTCATTCACATTTGGAGGCCAGAAGTTGCTGATGGCTGTGACATTTCTTGTTTATCAGTATGGCAGAAGACATTTTCATTTCACACATAAAATGCACACATAAAATGCTTAATAAATCTTCTGGATTAAGAAAACATATTTATATACATATATAATATATTTGATTAAATGAGTAGACTATTTGCCTGTGTTTTGGAAATTGTAGAATCTACACATGTGTAATACATTATTACCAATATTAATACTAACTAGAATTAAATACTAGATAAGGTATAGCTAATAATTCATTCTAATTAACAAATGGCAGCAAAGTAGAATGGACCAGCAAATGAGCAGACAGCTACACTCTTGGAATTTGGTAGGCAAGGGTTCTGTATTACTCAGAGACTGGAGAAGCTACATTGACCTGAGCCTCTGAGACCCTTCAAGGAGATCTGGCCTCTGGATTCTGCTGAGCCTGCTCCACGGCAGGATCACTTCTTTCTTAGAGGGAAAGCTCTGCCCTTTGGCAAGATCTGACTGTGCAGGTCTTTTTAGCTGTGAATGTTCATTATTTGTATTTGTACCTGAGCCTGTATTTATGGATAATCTATTGAGGGAGGAAATATGGCTCAGGTGAGTGGGAGTGACAGGGCTGTATTTAATGGCTACAGCAAATAACCTTCTGACGGCTGAAAGAGTGTCATATCTCACAGTTATGATGTCTTCAAAAGGTGATATTTCTGGCTGTGTCATCATAGCTGTGAAAAGCATTTTCTCACCATCTAAAAAAATGAGAAGGCCACGGGGTGATGGAATTGCACTCCAGACAGGTTCGTATTAATCACACCACCCCAGCCTCAACTTTTGTGTATTTTAAGGAGCGGTATTTGGAATGCAAGAGGGTGGTTGGGAAAGATACAGACGTCTCAGCCTTCAAGGTGGGTGGTTCAAGGCTATGCAGTTGTGATAGGGCCAGACCTTGGGAAAACAGATTAGGAGAACCAGTTATCTCTAGTGGTCCCCATTTTTGTTTTGCACGGCTTTTTTCCTCCAATTCCTTTGACTTGTAACTCTGCCTTTGTCCAGGACCAGCAAAGTCCAGAGTTCCAAGCCTATCACCTCATCTCACCTTATGTTTCTAATCCACAAGTAAATGTAGAGTGAGTTTTTCCTTATATACTTGGAATGATGCTGGGTGTTATAAGGGTATAGGAATTATAACACAGGTGATACTTCCTCTGGAGGCAAAAATCATATAGAAGCACATGTTTTACTTATACTGCAAACTTCTGCAAAAGTACTCACTGCATGATATAACTGCATTTATTTTATTTTAATATAAAGTGTTGACTCTGACAAAGAGGCTTTTATTATCCACATGTAGCACAAATAAGGAAACTGAGGTTCAGGGTAATATTTTCTATTCAAAGCCACATATAGCAAACAAGAAAGAGTTGTTCTTTCAAAACATCATGTTTTCTTATGAAAACATTTTAAAATGTATTACAAGGGGATAGGGAAAAATCTGTGGATAACATTATGCAGTTTATTTCTGAACTGTAATATCAACTTATTGTATTAATCACAGAGAAAAGGTCTTAAACAGGAAAAGGTAGAGTTTAGGAACATGTCTAGCCTATAGAGCACATTCAATAAATGTTTGCTATTATATGATTTGTATTATTATTATTGTATTTAATGTATCAGAATCATCTGGGAAACTTTTTTTTCTAAATCCACAAAACTCCCTCACAAGTATGTATTCAAATGAATTGGGGATGAGAGAAAACTATAGAAATGTGCAAGAATACTTGGAATAAGTCCCCACGTGATTCTGGTACCTCTCTCCTGCCCTCCCAAAACCATTTCCCACATACTTGCAATCAGTTCAGGGAACCTGGAGGTTACGGATCTGCACTCTGTGGTTGAAGTGGGATTCAGTTAACAAACATGAGTTGATTCTTCATTATTATTTTGTTGGTATGATGATAACAACAATAAAAGCAACTTGTCACTTTCCATAATAAACACACTTTTGAATCTGGTCCTACAATTTCTGTGGTTAGCAGCCACAGAAGTGGCATAACTATTTGCCGAGTGACTGGGGACTGCACATAATAAAGGAAGAATGTTGACCCAAAAGAACATAGCCACATATGTCATCTAAAAAATATGTGATGCAGAGGGTGCACTGGCAGTTTGATTGCTACTTGTTTGGAAAATACGGCAGAATTTCTTGCAGTTCTGTTACTGAGAAGAGTTGTAGTAATCCCAGGTGGACGGCATCAAAGTTTCAGGGCAAGCACCTTCTTCATGCCTGTCTCTATAAACAAAAGCTCAACCGGAATTAAGATCTCTATTCCATGGCCCAAAAGAGGATATCATTAATCTGCTTGCAATGCAGGAGACCCAGGTTTGATTCCTGGATTGGGACGATCCCCTGGAGAAGGAAATGGCAACCCACTTCAGTATTCTCAACCTAGAGAATTCCATGGACAAAGGAGAAAAAATGTTATAGAGAAAGGAAGGTGGGCTGGTGAGCTGCAGTTCATGGGGTCACAAAGAGACACAACTGAGCAACTATGACCCTTTCTCTTTTACTTTCACTTTTACTACATTACATACGCAACTGAAGTGTTTCCCCTTAAAGCAGTTTGCAGCTTGCAAAAGTGACTTATTCAGCTCTTGGATTTCCGAAAATTTAAACAAATAGGAATAACGAGTAGAGAACCTGGTGGAAAATATTACACACCATGCTGTAAGCCTTAAATCAGAGGCAGTACAGGTAATTTTGTTCTGTTCGTTTATAGGAGTTTCCATGAGCACATAAGAACAACATCCTATTTATTGTACAGCGTTCTTGTTTTGAGTTTATTTAGAGATTTTATTTCTCTCAGACCAGATTTTCCTGTTAGAATTTCTATTTCTAAAAGGACTGCCCTGGTGGCTCAGATGGTAAAAAATCTGCCTGCAGTTCAGGAGACCCAGGCTTGGTCCCTGGATCAAGAAAATCCCTTGGAGAAGGGAATGGATACCCACTCCAGTGTTCTGGCCTGGAAAATTCCATGGACAGAGGATCCTGGTGGGCGACAGTCCATGCGGTCACAAAGAGTTGGACACGACTGAGTGACTAACACTTTCTAACAAAACTTTAGGTACTGAATACAGTGAAATTTTAGCTATTTGTGATAAAATACAGGGAATGAATAATCAAAGATAACTGAGCTTTTGACATAAGCAGGTATTTAAGTATCAACATTAATTTTTATTTTAACCATTTTTAATGAAAATCTTTATTCTTCCATACCTTGTCAAGGTGTTGGATAAATATTTGCAATGGACCTGGCCTGAAACAGCAAGGTCTTCACAACTTATTGGGATATGTATCTATAGATATGTATTCCTAGATAAAAAGCTCTCAAGTGTTATGCTCTTAAGTTTCTATGTTTGCTTTATATGGCTCTCCTCTCAGGCCATTATCTGTCACTTTCATTGGACAGTAAATATGACTCTGTCAGTTCCTTCTCTAATTTTGTTCTTAGCACTACCATGAAATCAAAGCCAAATCAGCTCTAAAGGGGGCTTTTAGGGGGCTCTTCTAAGAGTCAAATGCTCAATCATTCATACAGATATTTGCAGAATCTGTTTTGCTACTGAGAGCCATTGTTTGCTTCTTTCTTTTTCTGTACTCTGGTGGTAAGTGAGATTGAAGATGGTAAAATTTCAAATAGGTGAAATGTTATTGACTCTGTAGACTGCTTTTATTTTGCAAATAACTGCAGGCTTTATGGAACTTTCACAATGACAACATAGAATTCATCTAAAAATAGCTACCCTCTATGACAAACCTACCAATTCCAGCTCTTTAACCTGAATAATCTTAATGGATATTCAGTACATCTACTACAGATATTACTACAATGACCATCAGAGAGCAGTAACTGAAGTTTTAGTAGTAAAAATATTCATCCAAGAACACAAAGGTTGCTAGTGGCAGAAATGAGATTTGGACTCAAATTGACTAGTCTCTAAGGTCTATGTTATTTCCATTATAGACAGATAGCCAGTAATTGAGAACATTTTAAACTGTGGCAAGATTATTCTAGTGTTATTATTTTTTATTGGCCAAATTTCTTTTAAATATTGCATTTTCAGAACATGCAGTTACTAACACTTCTATATGTATTTTTTAAACTGCCAAAGCTTTTATTAATCTGCAACTACTGAAAAGAGTCATAATGAAGACTTTCTTCACATCAAAAAAATAGAACAAAGAGGTATGGATTACTGAGGAGAATATTGGATTCATCTCATGGAATCCCCTCATGGATTTCTCTCTCTCTCTCTCTTTCTATTGTTATATTTTTTTTTATTAGTTATGAATAGGTAATGAATTTGCATGGCTCAGAAAACAAAAATTATTTTAGGAACATGTGTAGAGGCAAAAGTTTCACTCTTTTTCTTATCCTCCTTTGGCCTCATACTCACTAATCTCCATCCTCATAAGACACTGACAAGCTTGTATATCTTGCAGTACTTATTTAGGTCATTATAAGTATTTGATGTTTTAAAGTTGGCATAACATTTTTCCTTTGTGTTTTAAGGTTAGCATAACATTTTTCCTTTTCTTTTCTCACCTAATGATATGCCTTGGAGATCTTTCCATATCTGTACATAAAGAGGGTATTCATCTCTCTCTTCTTAGTTTAGCATTTTCTATCATATGATTAATGCCATAGTTTATTTGAGCAGTCTCTCATTGATGGACTTTTCAGTCTTTTCCATTTGTTTACTTTTACAAATAATTCTGAATGAATAATTTTGGGCAAAAGCCATTTTATACTTTTGCAAGTTATATTACACATAATATCAATTCTCATAAATGACAATCTGGGTCAAAAGGATAAACTTAAAATTTTAGATATTTTTTACTTAATCTCCAGAAGGCATGTACTTATTTTCCCTTCTGTCATGAATGAGAGTGACTGTTGCCCCATAGACTTGAAAAGAATGTAGTATCAAACTTTTGGATTTTCCCATCTAATAAATGAAGAATAACATCTCAGTGAAATTTAAATTTGCATTTCTTTTATTATGAGGGGTGTAGAGAGAATCTTTTCATAAATGTGAAAGGTGTTTATGTTTCTTCTTCTGTGAACTGTCTCTTTATTTGCTTTTCTTGCAATGTTATTGGTCTATGATCTAAATTGTGAAACACTTTGCTCTAGTCTCTCATTTAAATTTTGACTTGCTTATGGTAAAGTTTTATTTTGCTTTGGGTTTTGCTGATCACAGCTCTTTTCTTCAACACAGTCATTTTTATTAATCTTCTTTTGAATCATGTTTAGATGGATTATTTTGACACTTGAGACAAGGCTCTGGATTTGATGGTATCTAATTTGTGCAGTGGTTTAAGCACTCTAAAACAGGCTCTGGTGCTAGATTTGAGATGCTTATCACTGGAAAAATGTTTTCAAGTTATGCAGCCCCTTTGGATACCACTTTCTTGTTTTTTGAATAGTGAAGGCAGTACACATTTGAGAAGTACAAATGGCTTCATAATTGAATAGACAAATTGATCCTTCTTAATTGATAGAGGACTAAAAAGCCCAATGAACTTAACTGTGTATTTTTCAGCTTTGGCCACCATAACAAAATTCCATAGCTTGGATGGCTTAAGCAACAGAAATTCATTTTCTCACAGCACCGGAAGCTAAAAAGTCCAAGATGCAGGTGCCTGCCAATTTGATTCCTAGTGAGATCAATCTTGGCTTGCAGATGGCTACCTTCTGAGTCTCTCTCTCCTCCTCTTCTTATAAGACCACCAATCATATCAGGTTAGGGACATACTCTTCTGATTTCATTTATCTTTAGTTACCTCCTAAAAGCCCTATCTCTAAATATAGTCATATTAGGGATTAGGATTTCAACATAGGAATATTTGAGGCATGCAGTTTAGTCAATAGCAAACTGAATAAACAAATTAACAAATTTGCAATGCAGGAGTAAAATTTCTTCAGACATAGATCAAATTCTGAAGCATTAATCATTAAAAAGCATTGACAATATCAGGGTGATAAAGAATAAGCAGCAAAGTTGGTGAATCAAGGTAAATTGGATGTAGTCAAAAAGGAGATTTGTTGTTATTCAGTTGCTCATTTGTGTCCGACTCAAAAAGGAGATAGCAAGAGTAAACATCGTTATTTTTGGCATGTCACTCAGACATTTTAGGAATCATTGAACTGAAATGGACAGGAATGGGTGAAGTTAAATCAGATGACCATTATATCTACTACAATGGGCAAGAATCCCTTAGAAGAAATGGAGTAGCCCTCATAGTCAACAAAAGAGTCCAAAATGCAGTACTTAGGTGCAATCTCACAAACAACAAAATGATCTCAGTTTATTTCTAAGGCAAACCATTCAACATCACAGTAATCCAAGTCTATGCCCCAACCACTAATGCCAAAGAAGCTGAAGTTGGACAGTTCTATGAAGATCTACAAGACCTTCTAGAACTAACACCAAAAAAAGATGTCTTTTTCACCATAGGTGATTGGAATGCAAAAGTAGGAAGTCAAGAGATACCAGGAGTATCTGTTGCCCCATAAACTCAAGGCAAGTTTGGCCTTGAAATACAAAATGAAGCAGGGCAAAGGCTGAGTTTTGTCAAGAAAACACACATAGCAAACACTCTCTTCCAACGATGCAAGAGACGACTCTACACATGGACATCACCAGATGGTCAATACTGAAACCAGATTGACTACATTCTTTGCAGGCAGCGATGGAGAAGCTCTATATAGTCAGAAAAACAAGACCTGGAGATGACTGTGGCTCAGATCATGAGCTCTTATTGCAAAATTAAACTTAAATGGAAGCAAGTAGAGAAAACCACTAGGCCATTCAAAGTGAAAGTGAAGTCGCTCAGTCATGTCCAACTCTCTGTGACTCCATGGACTGTAGCCTACCATACTCCTCCATCCATGGGATTTTCCAGGCAAGAATACTGGAGTGGGTTGCCATTTCCTTCTCCAGAGGATCTTCCCAACCGAGGGATCGAACCAAGGTCTCCTACATTGTAGACAGATGCTTTCCCGTTATGCCCTAAATCAAATCCCTTATGATTATACAGTGAAAGTGACAAATAGATTCAAGACAGTAGATCTGATAGAATGCCTGAAGTAGTATGGCTGAAGAACTATTAGTAACATTGTACAGGAGGCTTGGCCAAAACCATCTCAAAGGAAAAGAAATGCAAGAAGACAAAATGGTTTTCTGAAGAGGACTTACAAATATCTGAGAAAAGAAGAAATCGGGAAAGATATACACAACTAAATGCAGAGTTCAAAGAATAGCAAGGAAAGATAAGAAGGACTTCTTAAGTGAACAATACAAAAAAATAGAGGAAAAAAATCTATGGGAAAGATTAGAGATCTCTTCAAGAAAATTAGAGATACCAAGGGAAGATTTCATACAAAAATGGGCACAATAAAGACAGAAACTGCAAAGACCTAACAGAAGCAAAAAAGATTAAGAAGAGGTGGCAAGAATACACAGAAGAACTGTACAACAAAGGTCTTAATGACCCAGGTAACCACCATGGTGTGATCACTCACCTAGAGCCAGACATCCTGGAGTGTGAAAGTAAGTGGGCCTTAGGAATCGTTACTATGAACAATGCTAGTGGAGGTAATGGAATTCCAACTGAGCTATTCACAATACTAAAAGATGATGTTATTAAAGTACGTACTCAATATGCCAACAAATTTGGAAAACTCAGCAGTGGCCACAGGACTAGAAAAGGTTGGTTTTCATTCCAATCCCAAAGAAAGACAATGCCAAAGAATGTTCAAACTACTATATCATTGCACTCATTTCATATGCTAGCAAGATTATGCTCAAAATCCTTCAAACTATGCTTCAACAGTACACAAACCAAGAACTTCCATATATACAAGATGGATTTAGAAAAGGCAGAGAAACCAGAGATCAAATTGCCAACATCTGTTGGATCATAGAAAAAGCAAGAGAATTCCAGAAAAACATCTACTTCTGCTTCACTGAGTATGCTAAAGTTGTTGACTGTGTGAATTACATCAAACTATGGAGAACTCTTAAAGTGATGGAATACTGGACTATCTTACTTCCTCCTGAGAAACTTGTATGCCAGTTAAGAAGCAACAGTTAGAACCAGACATGGAACAACAGACTGGTTCCAAATTGGGAAAGGAATATGTCAAGGCTGTATATTGTCACCCTGCTTATTTAACTTATATGCAGAATACATTAAGCAAAATGCCAGGCTGGATGAAGCACAAGCTGGAATCAAGATTGCTGGGAGAAATATCAACAACCCCAGATATACAGATGATACCATCCTAAGGGCTGAAAGTGAAGAGAAACTAGAGAGCCTCTGGATGACAGTGAAAGAGTAGAGTGAAAAAACTGGCTTAAAATTCAACATTCAAAAAAACTAAGATTATGGCATCCAGTCCCATCACTTTATGGCAAACAGATGAGGAAAAAATGAAAACAGTGACAGATTTCATTTTCTTGGGCTCCAAAATCACTGCAGACAGTGACGCAGCCATGAAATTAAAAGACCTTTGCTCCTTGGAAGAAAAGCTATGAAAAACTTGGACAACATATTAAAAAGCAGAGACATCACTTTGCTGACAAAGGCCCATATAGTCGAAGCTATGGTTTTTCCCATAGTCATGGATGGATGTGAGAGTTGGACCATAAAGATGGCTGAGTGGCAAAGAATTGGTGCTTTCAAACTGTGCTTTGGAGAAAATTGTTGAGAGTCCCTTGAATTGCAAAGAGATCAAATCAGTCAATCCTAAAGAAAATCAACTCTGAATATTCATTGGAAGGACTGGTGCTGAAGCTGAAGTTCCAATACTTTGGCCTCCTGATGTGAAGAGCTGACTCACTGGAAAAGACCCTGATGCTCAGAAAGATTGAAGGCAGGAGGAGACGGGGTTACAGAGGATGACATGGTTGAATGACATCATGACTCAATGGATATGAGTTTCAGCAAGCTCCAGGACATAGCGAAGGACAGGGAAGCCTGGTGTGGTGCAGTCCATGGGGTCACAACGAGTCAGACATGACTTAGTGACTGAACAATGAGCAACAGCAAAGTTGGAACCATAAGGCCCTTTTGTAATTAACTCTTGTTTTGTTTTGGTTTGCTTTCCTTTTTATGATGGAGTACAAAATGAGGAGGATGGAGATTAGAAAAGAAGAGCATCTTTAAGAATGTCTGATGGAAGCTTTGGCATGAGCAGCAGAGTCAGACATGATGCCACACACCTGCTCAGCTCTGTGCCCAAAGGAGATCCTGAAAAAGCCTGGCCCATCATAACATCAGGCTGTCTCCCATCCCTCGAATCATTTCACTTCCCAGCAGTCCCCAGTTCCAGAGAATCAGCTTTCAATCCGTGTTATAGGCAGAAGAGCCAAGTCTACAAGTATAGTAAAAATATTACGAGGCCCTTCCATTGGCAAAATGCAAATATAAAAATGTAACAACATACCCTTCATCTACTAATTTTATAATTCTTTTGAGACAAGCTGTAAAATTTTTTCGCCTGGTTTTATTTCACTTTCTTTATATACACACATAATGTTTCTCATTGTATTCTTTATGTTTACAGATAGTCTCTTTGCTCCATTACTTCCCTAAATCAGATGGAAATCACTTGCAGTGTTTCCAGGACTAAACAAGAGTAAAAACAGGGAAAAGTGGCAAATTGGACACAAGGGACGGCCCTAAAGCAGACTGTTTTTACATGGCAACTGGCTCTCTCCTTCAGTCCTGGTTGACTTGATTGATCTTAGTTGATCTGATTAGACTCTACAATGACCAGTCTGTTGATTAATGTGCTGTCCACTTACACAGCACTTTAACTTTCAGAGGATTGCAATATTCATAACCTAATTTGATTCAGAAAGTAAGTTGAATCATTAAGTGGGCAAGAATTTTAGCCTCATTTTGTAGATAACTGTGGACCTGAGAGGGTCTAGATATTTGGTGTCTAGACCTCCCAGCTTAATTGATCATTTTGGCTTGGGCTGCCTGGATTCAGCCTGATGGTGGCTGAAATAATATGATTGATCAAATCCCCACCACTTCATGGCAAATAGATGGGGAAACAATGGAAACAGTGACAGACTTTATTTTCTTGGGCTCCAGAAACACAGCAGATGGTGACTGCAGCCATGGAATTAAAAGACACTTGCTCCTTGGAAGAAAAACTATGAGAAACCTAGTTCAGTTCATTTCAGTCGCTCAGTCATGTCCAACTCTTTGTGACCCCATGGACTGCAGCACACCAGGCTTCCCTGTCCATCACCAACTGCCGAAGCTTGCTCAAACTCATATCCATCAAGTCGTTGATGCCATCCAACCATCTCATCCTCTTTCTAATATGCCAAGTTTTCTCTGAGATGCAGATACATCTGGGGAAATTCAGAGATGTTTTTTCTCTAGATCAGTCTCCATGAAGATCATATTGTATCTATGATACTCACCCCAAAACTAAAGACATCACACAGATGGAATGGCAATTTATCATTACCTTCAATTCTTCAATTCACTCTCAAATTTTCTCCCTTTATGTTACTCTATTCATTCTTTAAACCCGAGTTTAAAGCATAAAATGTAAATTTTACAGAGAAATTCAGCATAAACTCCAAGTTCCTCATCACTTTTAGTAACTACTTAGGTTTCACTCAAGACCTTCTGAGTGTTTTTCTCAAATGACAAACCCAAGTCAGCCAGGATTCTTCAGAGGTCTTTTGCCCTGTTCAGGACTATGGTTGGATCAGTTCCAATTATTGTTTCTTCTTACAGGATAATGTAAGTCAGTATTTCCTGAATGGTGAGGCCAGATGCCTAAGTTTTAGCTAGCCTCAGTTTTACCCCTTCTCTTTCTATCCCAATGTTGGTTTTCCTAAGGAGTCAGGCTATCAAAGCATAAGAGAGATGCTGCTTAGGTGGAATTCCAGAGAATGTTCCAAGAAATACTTCCGCACAATTACTTTCCCTACTAAGCAGAGTACAGCAAGTTTGGCGCTCCACAACAGCCACTGCAGGGGACATCTAATGAGAGGGAAGCATTAACACTCCTATATGTACACAGGGCAGTCATTAACAGTCTAAGATGGATTAATTAATAGAAGTATTATTTTTGCCTTGAAAAACAGAGTACTTTGAGCTCAGGGGATATAACAGAAAGTAGGAAAATATGAACTGAATAAAAGAAGCTGGGAAAGGGTGTGGAGTGATGATAGCTGTGATGGGAACATCTCAGTTCTAGCAGTTCTGGGAGCTCTCAGGAGTGAGTATCATTTTGCTTAAAAATCTTCATTTTAATTTTACCTAGAACCTCAAAGATTAACTCATTGGTTGCACTACAGAAACTTTGTCATAAAAGATAAGTCTTCAGCTAACTAGAAGTTCTCTTTACTCTAGAACTAAAACTTTTTTCTGGAAATCATACTAAAATTGACATTCCCCACTTGCCAGTTTTAGATCCTTTGAGACATTAACCTAGACTGTAATTGATATATATTCATTCAGGCATAAACTAATATTTTAACAGGAAACCCCTGGAGACAATATCTTAACACAATTAAATAAGTTTATGGGTAGTCATTTCATTTGATGAGCGACATGTTTGAGCTAGGAAGTGCCCTTTATTGATATATATTCTTTATTGTTAAAGAACCAATCAAATGTAAGAAATGTGTACTAACTTTGGAATTCAATGACAATTAAATTTTACTTCTGCCTGCAAGGAGGTCCAACCAGTTCATTCTAAAGGAGATCAGTCCTGGGTGTTCATTGGAAGGACTGATGCTAAAGCTGAAACTCCAATACTTTGGCCACCTCATGCGAAGAGTTGACTCATTGGAAAAGACCCTGATGCTGGGAGGGATTGGGGGCAGGAGGAGAAGGGGACGACCGAGGATGAGATGGCTGGATGGCATCACGGACTCGATGGACAGGAGTTTGAGTGAACTCCAGGAGTTGGTGATGGACAGGGAGGCCTGGCGTGCTGCGATTCATGGGGTCGCAAAGAGTCGGACATGACTGAGTGACTGAACTGAACTGAAAATAGTCTTATAATATTGAAGGGCCATTATTATTATACTGTAAGAGTATTGAAGCATAGGAATATTAGCATGACATTCTGATAAAGAGCCCTGGTCAGTTAGCATAGATTAGGAGTGAGTAAAGGAAACGCTAAAATAACAGAAACTGCGAGAGAGTAGTTTCTCCATGTAAATTCAAAACCTGGCCAGGCAATTCTGACTGGCATAGTGATCCAAGTGTCATACTTCTACCTACCTTGTTGCTTTATAGTACATAATCTCAACTTTATGGGCCAAGATGGTGGCACCTGCATTGTAGGTATTAGAACAGGGATAAGGAATGATATATTACATGCCACTATTATTTTCATTATATTGGACAAAATCACCCAGCCACACTTGGATGTGAAGGTGAATTAAATCACTCAGTCATGTCCAACTCTTTGCGACCACATGGACTGTAGCCTACCAGGGTCCTCCATACATGGGATTCTCTAGACAAGAGTACTGCAGTGGGTTGCCATTTCCTTCTCCAGGGGATCTTCCCAATCCAGGGATCGAACCCAGGTCTTCTGCATTGCACGGCACATGCTTTACTGCCTGAGCCACCAGGGATATGAAGGTAGCTGGAAGTAAAATCTTTGTTTCTAGTGTTCATCAAAACTGTGGAGATTCTATTATATGGGAGACTAATGAGTGAATTGATATTAGGCAGGAGAAGAAGCAGGCAATAAGTGATGAAATGGTTGGATAGCCTCATTGACTCAGTGGACATGAGCGTGAGCAAACTACAGAGATAGTGAAGGACAGGGAATCTTGATGTGCTGCAGTCAATGGCGTTGCAAAGAGTTGGACATGACTTAGTGACTGAACAACAGATTCTATTAAGAATTAGGCAACAATGAATCAGAAGCCGTCAGAGATCTACATATATCCATGGGTGCACGAGAAGGTATGCATATTATTTGTACTGTCCACAGCATCTTGTATTAAATGTCTACTGATTGAAGGGGTTTTAAGTTAGAGATAAGACATGTATGTGAAAGAAAATGCCTAGAGAAATAGGTAGGAAATGAGTCAATAAGTGATAAAAATGGAAAGTGCAATGGTTCTTCAGAGGTAAAGACTTCAGAGGGAGATTTCTGGGAACACAAAGCCCAAAAGAAAGCTGACGCTCACAGGTAGGCAGAGAAGAGGAGGAAAAGACTAGGGAAGAGACATGCAATAAACTACAGTGTTGAAAGGAAGGATGGGCTTCAATATCCATTTTGTCTTGTATAAGACAACCATTTCCCAGTTTATTTCCTGTCTTTTCAAATACAGCTTTATTTACTTAATATTCTTTAAGTTTATAAAATAATATTTTAATTTCTAAGACCTTAAACTTTCTCTAATATATGTAACATAAAAGATGATACAAAGTTATCAAATATTTAATACAAATATTTATTCAATACCCAACCATACCTAATACCTGTCTCTTATACACATCTAGATGTGTATAAGAGACAGGTCCAACTCATTGGAAAAGACTCTGATGCTGGGAGGAATTGGGGGCAGGAGGAGAAGGGGACGACCAAGGATGAGATGGCTGGATGGCATCACGGACTCGATGGACATGAGTCTGAGTGAACTCTGGGAGATGGTGATGGACAGGGAGGCCTGGCGTGCTGCGATTCATGGGGTCGCAAAGAGTTGGACACGACTGAGTGACTGAACTGAACTGAACTGAACTCTTTAATGAACTAAAAGCTAGAACCTGAAAGCTAGAACCTAAAAGCTAGAAGCTGTTTCCCAATATAAATGAAATTGTCTTTACACCCTTTAAAGACCTTTTTAAACACATCTCTCACTCTGCCACCTCAGTTCTTCTGCTGATACCTTCCTCACCTTTCCATAGCAGATAAATTGATTTCTGCATAAAAGTTCAACCCATTCCAGGCATCAAAGCAATCTGATTTATGAATGAACTTAAGTAGTCTCTCCAGCCTAGATGTGTATAAGAGACAGCTTCTTGACTTTGTCTCTGAAGTATGAGAAAAGATGTCCTTTTTTTCCTTCTTCCTCCCTTCTTTTATTTCTTCCTTTTTACTTTCTCTATGTAAACATTACCATTAAACTATAAATTTGAGAAAAACCAGGATTATATCTGCTTTGTTGCTACACTTTGTCTGTTCAATTGAAACAAAATATGTAGAGAGTATTATATATAGATATATGAATATTATTTATAAATAAAAAACATATAGAAGAATATTATTTATAAATAAAATACCTAGGAATAAACTTAACCAAAGAAGCAAAAGACCTATACTCTGAAAACTATAAAATGTTGATTGAGAACTATAAAATATTGAAGGAAATTGAAGATGATGCAAAGAAATGGAAATATATCCCATGTTCTTGGATTTGATGGATTGATATTACTAAAATGGGCATACTACCCAAAACAATCTACAGAATTAACGCAATCCCTGTCAAAACACAGGACATTTTTCACAGAAATAGAACAAAGATTCCTAAAATTTATATGAAACCACAAAAGATTCTGAATTGTTAAAACAATCCTGAGGAAAAAAGAACAAATTTGGAGGTATAACCATTCCACACTTCAGACTATACTACAAAGCTACAGTAATCAAAACAGTGTCATATTTTCACAAATAGAGACACATAAATCAACAGAACAGAATAAAGAGCCCCAAAATAAACCCACTCACCTACATTTAATTAATCTATGACAAAGGAAGCAAGAATATACAATGGAGAAAAAATAATCTCTTCAACAAGTGGTGCTGGGAAAGGTGGACAGCTGCATGTAAAACAATGAAAAAATAAACCCCAAATGGTTTAAAGACCTAAATGTAAAACATGATACCATAAAACTCCTAGAAGAGAACATAAATGAAACACTCTTTCAAATAAATTGTAGCAATGTTTTCTGAGATCAGTCTCTCAAGGTAAAAGAAATGAAAACAAAAATAAACAAATAGGACTTAATCAACCTTAAAAGCTTTTGCACATCAAAGGAAACCATCAACAAAATGAAAAGACAAATTATGGAATAGGAGAAAATATTTGCAAATGATACAAGCAACAAGGGATTAATATCCAAAATGTACAACCAGTTCATGTAGCTCAATATCAAAAAAACAAACAATCAAAAATGGGCAGAAGACCTAAACAGACATTTCTCCAAAAACATACAGATGACCAACAGATACAGGAAAAGATGCTCAAATCACTAATACAGAAATGCAAATCAATACCATACTGAAGTATCACCTCATATCTATCAGAATGGCTGTAACAAAAAAAGTCTACAAATAATACATGTTGGCAATGATGTGAAGGAAAGGAAATTCTTGTATACTGTTGGTGAAAATGTAAATTGGTGCAGTCACTGTGGAAAGCAGTATGGACGTATTTCAAAAAACAAAAAATAGAGTTACAATATCATCCAGTGATCACACTTATGGCTATATGTCCAGAAAAAATACAAGAACAGTAGCTCAAAAGATACATGCACCCCAATGTTCATAGCAGCACTACTCACAATAATCAAGACTCAGAAGCAACCCAATTGCCCATCACAGATTATCAGTTTAAGAAAATGTGAGATATGTGTGTGTGTTTATGTGTATAATGGAATATTATTCAGCCACCAAAAGGTTCCAAATAGGAAAAGGAGTGCGTCAAGGCTGTATATTGTCACCCTGCTTATTTAACTTATATGCAGAGTACATCATGAGAAACGCTGGACTGGAAGAAACACAAGCTGGAATCAAGATTGCCGGGAGAAATATCAATAACCTCAGATATGCAGA
>SJYT01077126.1:116034-126729 GCA_006410635.1 Cephalophus harveyi
ATGCTGTCTAGGTTGGTCATAGCTTTCCTTCCAAGGAGTAAGCATCTTTTCATTTCATGGTTGAGATGTGTATAAGAGACAGTTCCAGCCCAGCGTTTCTCATGATGTACTCTGTATATAAGCTAAATAAGCAGGGTGACAATATACAGCCTTGGCGTACTCCTTTTCCTATTTGGAACCAGTCTGTTGTTCCATGTCCAGTTCTAACTGTTGCTTCCTGACCTGCATACAGATTTCTCAAGAGGCAGGTTAGGTGGTCTGGTATTCCCATCTTTTTCAGAATTTTCCACAGTTTATTGTGATCCACACAGTCAAAGGCTATTATAAATCAACTATGCTTCAATTTTAAAAAAGAATATCATTTATATAACACACATAAACACAAACTGAAACATACATAACTGACAAGCTCATCAACAATTTTTTTTTTTTGCAAAACCCAAAGTTTTTATTTTTCTATTTAAAAAATAACTCTGAGCATCTCAGAAATGTTGACCTAACTTCCAGTTTACCAGTCCTCTCTTAAATTGTACCTAGTTGGTCATTAAACCCATTTATAGAGACTTTACTTTCTGTTTCTGAATTTTTTCTTCTAGAATTCTTATTTCATTTTTAAAGAAAAGTATGAATCTTGTGAAAGTTTGCAACTTTTTTTTTCTTAATATGTTAATCACAATTATTTTATACTCTACGTCTGATAATTTCAAATCAGGATCAACTTTTAGTGTTTTAATTATCTATTTTTTTTCTTTTCTCCATCTCCTTGAATGCCTATTAAATTTTGATTGATGCCACATCTGGCACATGTATAAAAATTATAGAAGTTCTAATTCGTGCTACTTTCCTCCAGAGAAAATATTCTTTTGAGTCTTAGACTGCTCACCTTAATTTAATCAGATATTGAATTAATTTGGAGCTGGACTTCTAGTACTGTAAGACCTAGTCTCTTTTGAGTTTATTCTTATTCCTAAGAAGAGAGACTTTCAGGATTCCAAATGAAAGCCTAGGAATATTTACCAGAATCCATCCTTCTTGGTTGGGCCTGAATTATAATATTTTTCGTCCCATGCTACATGTTCCTTAGGAATCATTACATTCCATGAGAGGAAAATCAGCACAAGAGCTTACTTCTCTGGGTTGTATTTCTCTCTGTGACTGACTGCTCAAGTCCTGGCTGCCTTGGAAGTCCTAAACTACATTTTTTTTAAATTTCCCAGCCTCGTGATATAGTCAGAGCCTGCTTAGCTTTTCTACTTTTTAGTTACTCCTTTCTGCTTGGTTGCTCATATTCCATGTAAGTCTTCTGAATCAGCAAATGTTTGAAGGAAAAACAGTGCAGTGTATCTGACTTCCCTCGATTCTTTTCCCTTCTTTTGGGGATTCTGACATTTCATGTTTTGGCTTCCTTAGATACTCTGAAATGACTTCAAACAGATGTGCTATTTTCTTAGAGAGTGGGTAGGTATGATACAAGCCTCTTCATTAGAGCCAGAATCAGTTCAGTTCAGTTCAGTCGCTTAGTCCCCTCTGACTCTTTGCAACCCCGTAAACTGCAGCACTCCAGGCCTCTCTGTTCATCACCAACTCTTGGGGCTTACTCAAACTCATGTCCATTGAGTCAGTGATGCCATCCAACCATCTCATCTTTTGTCATCATCTTCTCCTCCCGCCTTCAATCTTTCCCTGCATCAGGGTCTTTTCAAATGAATCAGCTCTTTGCATCAGGTGGCCAAAGTATTGAAGTTTCAACATCAGTCCTTCCAGTGAACACTCAGGACTGATCTCCTTTAGGATGGACTGGTTGGATCCCCTTGCAGTCCAAGGGACTCTCAAGAGTCTTCTCTAGAAAAGAAGTCTACTTACCCTTCCATATAACCAAACACCTATTATAAGTCAATGTAAATCTTAACCTTAAGTTCTGTTTAGCCAGTGAAGATATGTGCAAGAGTAGAGAGAGTTTCAGAGAAGGCAATGGCACCCCACTCCAGTACTCTTGCCTGGAAAATCCCATGGACGGAGGAGCCTGGTAGGCTGCAGTCCATGGGGTCGTGAAGAGTCGGACATGACTGAGCAACTTCTCTTTCTCTTTTCACTTTCATGCATTGGAGAAGGAAATGGCAACCCACTCCAGTGTTCTTGCCTGGAGAATCCCAGGGATGGGGGAGCCTGGTGGCTCCCTCCTGATGGAGGCACAAAGTCGGACACGACTGAAGCAACTTAGCAGCAGGAGCGGAGAGAGTTTGGGAATAAGAGAGTAGAGGAGATTCAAATGGGAGAGGCCTGGCTGGAGGCTGCAAATCATCTAATGTCTACTATTGTAGAAAATGATTAAGCTAGCCATTTTCTCCTCTGACCAGAACTCTTGAGTGTTCTGAGCTGGTTGCTCTTCATGTCTGATTTCCTCTTCCCACCTCAGCAAGAGCAGAATCTCCTGACTCAATATAATTTGAAAGGTAGAACCCCATGTTTCTGGCAGCTCTTCTTTAGGGTGACAAGGACTAGGCAGACAAATATTTTATCTAGGAGCTGTAGAAAGAGATCAGTGATAAATACAAAAAATTGCTCATGCAGAAGATTGTGGGGGCAGTGGTGGCGGTGGTAGGTATTAATTGTTGGGGAGGAGTTGCAGCAAGAGAGAAATCTATGATAAAGAAAGTCTCTAGCAGTAGTTGTTATTCAATAAATATTTTGAAATTGCTGAAGCAAATGCTTGTTTCTCTTCCTGACTGACTTAAAATCCATTGGGTAAAACAGAACACTTATATTCATACTAATCCACATTCAATTAGATAATAATTCTAATTTTTTCTAAGTTCACAAGTTTTTAAAATTTACAAAGCAGAGACATTACTTTGCCGACTAAGGTCCATCTAGTCAAGGCTATGGTTTTTCCTGTGGTCATGTATGGATGTGAGAGTTGGACTGTGAAGAAGGCTGAGCACTGAAGAATTGATGCTTTTGAACTGTGGTGTTGGAGAAGACTCTTAAGAGTCTGTTGGACTGCAAGGAGATCCAACCAGTCCATTCTGAAGGAGATCAACCCCAGGATTTCTTTGGAGGGAATGATGCTGAAGCTGAAACTCCAGTACTTTGGCCACCTCATGCAAAGAGTTGACTCATTGGAAAAGACTCTGATGCTGGGAGGAATTGGGGGCAGGAGGAGAAGGGGACGACCAAGGATGAGATGGCTGGATGGCATCACGGACTCGATGGACATGAGTCTGAGTGAACTCTGGGAGATGGTGATGGACAGGGAGGCCTGGCGTGCTGCGATTCATGGGGTCGCAAAGAGTTGGACACGACTGAGTGACTGAACTGAACTGAACTGAACTCTTTAATGAACTAAAAGCTAGAACCTGAAAGCTAGAACCTAAAAGCTAGAAGCTGTTTCCCAATATAAATGAAATTGTCTTTACACCCTTTAAAGACCTTTTTAAACACATCTCTCACTCTGCCACCTCAGTTCTTCTGCTGATACCTTCCTCACCTTTCCATAGCAGATAAATTGATTTCTGCATAAAAGTTCAACCCATTCCAGGCATCAAAGCAATCTGATTTATGAATGAACTTAAGTAGTCTCTCCAGCCTCTTCTTGAACAAGTAGGGTGATGCTTAGAACCCAATCATTGTGCTAGCTTCCCTGGTAGCTCAGAAGGTAAAGCATCTGTCTGCAATGTGGGAGACCCAAGTTTGATCCTTGGGTTGGGAAGATCCCCTGGAGAAGGAAATGGCAACCCACTCCAGTACTCTTGCCTGGAAAATCCCATGGATGGAGGAGCCTGGTAGACTTACAGTCCATGGGGTCACAAAAAGTTGGACATGACTGAGCAACTTCATTTAGTGCTAGTAGTGTTGAGGCAGCATGACATGACTTGATGCTGAATATTTGATTTCCTCCCAGGACAGTCTATTTCTGTAATAACATTTGACAGGACTCACTGCCCCACTGGTGCTCCAATATGACTGTCAGAGTCCCTCTTGGAGCTTCAGAGATACCTTCTTGGGCATCATTACACCCCAGTGGATTCAGAAGACTTCATTTTGCTTTAATTTCTATTATGATAACCATTTCTAATGACCTGACTTGATCTGGGTCCAGATCTGGGTTCCCTTCTTACTCTGACAACCTCCTTTTTCTCCCAGGCCATGGACAGACCTTGCAGATGTTACCTGCAGTGTTTGCTGCTGTATATTCATTTTTATCATTGTCTGCCTACTTGCTGGCACACCTACAACTTTACCTTTGTCCCTTTATAGAAGCTATGACTAAACATTGATATCTCTGCTGGAAGCTTGCCCTGCCTGTATGCCCACTGCTTTTAGGAAGCTTCCCCCACAGAGTCTGCCACACCTTCTGAACAGATATAGCACTGAGCTCTGACCCTTTTCACACCTATCCTGACACAACTAATAAATATGTGAATCTTTAGATAAGAAGTAGAATTGCCTTTTATTAGTCTTGTGTCTGACACTAGAGAAAATACTTTGTTACCAGTTTCATAGGGAGGCACCCTTACTTAAAGAACACTATATAATCAAGTGAATGTTTTATCTTATGCACTAAGGTTAAACAAAATTAAATTTTACTAATTTGCTCATTTCCTTTCTCCTCTGTTCTTTCAAACTTGAGTGTGTTAGTTTGAGATAATTGTATTATGTGTCACAACTCTGCAACTACACACAGTTTGCTCCCATGGATAAAACATTAGATACAAATAATAATCTGTCACTGTGGAAGCAGTGACAGATTTTATTTTCTTGGACTCCCAAGTCACTCTGGATGGTGACTGCAGCCATGAAATTAAAAGACACTTGCTCCTTGGAAGGAAAGTTATGACAAACCTAGATAGTATATTAAAAAGCAAAGACTTTACTTTGCCCAGAAAGGTTCATATAATCAAAGCTATGATTTTTTCAGTAGTTATGTATGGATGTGAGCATTGGACCATAAAGAAGGCTGAGTGCCAAATAATTGATGCTTTTGAATTGTGGTGTTGGACAGGACTCTTGAGAGTCCCTTGAGCAGCAAGAACATCAAATCAGTCAATCCTAAAGGAAATAAACTCTGAATATTCATTGGAAGGACTGATGCTGAAACTCAAATACTTTGACCACCTGATGCAAAAAGCTGACTCCTTGGAAAAGACCCTGATGCTGGGAAAGATTGAAGGCAAAAGGAGAAGAGAGCAGCAGAGGATGAGATGATTAGATGGTATCACCAACTCAATGGAAATGGATTTGAGCAAACTCCAAGAGACAGTGAAGGACAGGGAAGCCTTGTGTGCTGTGGTCCATGAGGTCACAGAGAGTCAGACATGACTTAGTGACTGAACAGCAACAGCAAATAGTCATAGCCTCCAAAGGATGGTATATCACCATAAGCAGAATTGTGGGCTACCTGAAGAAATGACCAGTCCATTCTGAAGGAGATCAACCCTGGTATTTCTTTGGAAGGAATGATGCTAAAGCTGAAACTCCAGTACTTTGGCCACCTCATGAGAACAGTTGACTCACTGGAAAAGACTCTGATGCTGGGAGGGATTGGGGGCAGGAGGAGAAGGGGACGACCGAGGATGAGATGGCTGGATGGCATCACAGACTCGTTGGACGTGAGTCTGAGTGAACTCTGGGAGATGGTGATGAACAGGGAGGCCTGGCGTGCTGCGATTCATGGGGTCACAAAGAGTCGGACACGACTGAGAGACTGAACTGAACTGAACTGAACTGAAGAAACAAGAGTTCATACAGAAGACAAAGATAATCTAACACTGCTATATGTAAAATTTATAAACAACAAGGATCTACTGTATAGCACAGGGAACTCTATTCAATATCTTATGATAACCTATAATGAAAAAGAATCTAAAAAAAAATCTATATATATATACATATATATATATATATCACTTTGCTGTATATCTGAATCTAACACCTAATATAACATTGTAAAACAACTATACTTCAATTAAGAAAAAAAGATAATCTAGGTAAATAAGATAAATGGAAACTATTCCCATCTTCCTACTTATCATCCCAATAACCACTGTACTTAGTATTTTGTACTATTATCTTATTATCTAATGAATAGGAATTCACCATTGAGAAACTGAGGGCTAGGATGGAAATACATACATAGACACGTATAATTTAATTGATTAAAGAAAGTCTCAGGGCTTGATGATCATTCATCCTAGATACTAGTTTTTTTCTAATTTTAATAGTAGATGATACAGATTGATTATAGACTATATAATCAACTATAGGTACCTAAATATTTTCTACAAAGGAGATTGTTTATTTATAATACTATGTGAGATGTTCGGAAAGTGAGTACTTTGGTAAAACTAACTGAGGGTCTGGATAAGCAAAATTGTAAGTTATTATACTTGTTCATCATTTCCGATTGAACTTAGAATTATCTTGAATCAACTTCTCTGCAGATTGGAAACTAAAGCTTGTGAGTTCCTGCCTAGATTGAGAATGTCTACCATGTTGAGATGATATATTACCCTTCTTTATATATCTCACAGTCCTTTTCATTATGCCCTGTACTCAGTAACTTGTAGGATGAATGGATGAATCCTATATCTTTCAATATGAACATATGACATCAAATAATTGATGTTGCTTTGTGTGTGCATGTTAGCCACTTAGCTGTATCCAACTCTTTGTGACCCCATGAACTGTAGTCCACCAGGCTCCTCTGTCCATGGGATTTTCCAGGCAAGAATACTGGACTGAGTGGCCATTTCCTTTGGCAGGGGATCTTCTGACCCAGAGACTGAAATTGCATCTCCTGTGTCTCCATCATTGCAGGCAGATTCTTTACTATCTGAGCCAGGATTCCTGATTTTGTGTCATCAATTGTTTTCAGAAATACCCCCCATATAAATTCTTATTCTTAACTTCTCAAAATATATTTCTCTTCTATCTTTCCCTCTAATACACCTTCTTACTCTCAATTATTACAAGACAAAAGTTAAAATAATTTCTGAGAGAATATCAGTCTAACCGTGAAGGATTCAACCCTATTTTCTTTCCTCTGGTCTATAATCTGAAGTAAAAAATAGACAATCACAAACGTATATGCTAAATTATTTTCTAAAAGAGAGCATGCCCAAATCTCCCTATTTTGAAGGTTCATGGGTATGCCATTTGGTGAACCTTCTTGTTCTTTTCTTTAAATTTTATTTATTTATTATTTTTTGCTGTGCTGGGTCTTCATTGCTGCCTGCAGACTTTCCTTAGTTGCGGTGAGAAGCAGCCACTCACTAGTTGTGGTGTGTGAGCCTATCATTGCAGTGGCTTGTCTTGTAGTGGAACACAGGCTCCAGGGCATGCAGGCTTAAGTAGCTGCAGTACGTGGGCTCTGTAGTTGTGGCTCTTGAATTTTAGAGCACAGGCTCAATTGTGTGGTGCATGGGCTTAGTTGTTCTATGGCATGTGGGATCTTCCTGGATCAGGGATTCAATCTGTGTCTCCTGCACTGGCAGGAGAATTCTTTACCACTGAGCCACTAGGGAAGCTCCTAATTCTTAGTTCTCTTTTTCATAGTCTGAGTTGCTTTGCAGAGGATACAAGTAAGCCCTGGTAGCTGAGTATAATGTTCTGGTTTCAAAACCTGGCTTTGTCACCTGCCTGGAATTTTGGGAAATTTATTAGTTTATCTTTCTGGTTCTCAGTTTTTTCTCCTCTCTTAAGTGAATTTCTTGGTCCAAATGATCTTTAATGGACCCTTTAGCTCTATAATTCAAAGTTTTAATGTTACTGTGATTGTTTTTAGTTAAAGGCTGAAATCAACAAGCTCATTCAATTCATTATAAAGAAGTGATTTAAGGAACATCCAGATGTCTCTGCGCTGTTTCTTGACTAGGCAGTACTGCAACAGAGCAGCTGTATGGGTCTGTGAATAAGAGAGTAGGCTTTGGAATCAGACTACTGTGTTTCAAAGCCTAGTTCTACAAACTAGGGTGGTAACTTTGAGGAATTTGTTTCCGCTCCCTCAAGCAGGTTCGCTTTCATGGCCCTTGGCCTTTGTTTCTGAAAAGGTGAAACCAATAGATAAAAAAGGCACAGACAAGAGACAGTGTAACCTTGGAGAGGAAGAGAGAGAAGAGCTGCCTGGCAACTTCCCAGATCCCACAAGGCCTGGTATACTTCCTGTATTTGCCTTCCATGAGGTTCCTCTGTATCCTTTCAATAAATTCCCCTCAATATAAACAAGCAGTCCTTACAATACCTTTCTGTGCATACCTCTGTCTGTTTTGAACCAAGTAGGTGGGGTTTTAGGAGCAATGAAGACCTTGCATCACCTGTAGTATTCCTCCTGATCTCTTTTCAGCTCCTGCACCATACACAGTGATAATACACATAAATTTCTTATAGCTGGGCTCCTAAGGCTCAGTTAGGAATTGAGAACATTCAAAATCTTGCTGCAGATGTGGGGCTCTCTGAAATCACGGTGATGAAAAGTGTGCCAGGGAGCCAGAAAGTGACAACCCAGAATGCTCCTTCCCCCACCTTTCAAGTAGTGAAAGTTGCCCTCTTGGAGCATCTGCAGAAGGAACCCTGTGATAAGAAATCTTCCTGTAGTGAATTTCTTGCATCCAAGAAGGCAAAGTTTCCAAAACTACAATCCAGTCATTGTCAGACCTGGAATTCCCTTCCTGGGACAATTACATTTTGCTCCTGCTTAGCTCTTTGTTGCTTAGCAACAACAGTAGCATCAGCAGAAGCCACTGGAGAGACAAGCCCTTTCCAAAGTGGGGCTGGAGTGAGAGTAACCAGGAGTAAAAATTGCCTTCTCACTTCCTAGAAGAGAAAAATGTCTTGTGAACCTCAGAAGGGGTAGAATTAGTGTTCGTCTGAATGGTTTCATTTAAATGCCCACATCATATTTAATTATCAAAACCAGTATTTGAACAAAATTATTTACCTTTGCAATGTAACTTTGTATCTGATATTTCCTGTAAGCATCATGATGACTGATACCGTGAAGTGAAGTGAAAGTCGCTCAGTCATGTCCGACTCTTTGTGACCCCATGGACTGTACAGTCCATGGAATTCTCCAGGCCAGAATACTGGAGTGGATAACTTTTCCCTTCTCCAGGGGATCTTCCCAACCCAGGGATTGAACCCAGGTCTCCTGCAATGCAGGCAGATTCTTTACCAGCCGAGTCACAAGGGAAGCCCAAGAATACTGGAGTGGGTAGCCTATCCCTTTTCCAGTGGAACTTCTCGACCCAGGAACTGAACTGGGGTCTCCTGCATTGCAGGTGGATTCTTTACCGACTGAGCTATCAGGTAAGCCCTGATTGATTAACTATAATCTTAAAGTAAGATTATAGTTCTCAGTTTATATATGAAGAAACTAAGGCAGAGGGTGGCTGAAATAATGTATTCAGCTTTACCCAGTCAGATACTGGCAGAACAGGACTAGAGTCCAAGTTTACCATTTTCTATTTCTCTACTGTAATCTTACTGATTGATTCACTCATCAATTCATTTTTCATGATATAAAGCCAATGTTTATCTAATATGTATGGATAGGATAATGGTGCTAAAATATTAGAATTTTTAAACAACTATTGTTCCAAGCTCACCTCATACCTTTCAGTCAATTATTCTGTCCTTCCTGAACTTCCAAAAGATCCAAAAACTAAAGCAATATCAACTAGCTGAGCAAGGCCATGTGTCAGTGTCCATTCTGACCAATTGGCTCTGTGTCATATTGTTAAATATTTTTGACAGTCCACTAACCCTTATCGGACATACACTGGGCTCCAGGTACAATTTTATTTAGTTAAGATATGGAGATATAATGCAAAGCCCTTGACCTCAAAAAGTTCATAGGTTATGGATGGCGGATGAGAAAAATAAGGGTACACAATCTTTTCTGGAGCTCTTCTCAGGCCAGCAAGCACCTTACTATTTAAGATCTGTTTTCATCTTAGGTCCAATCATGAAATCATCTTATTTTTAAAAATGTTTTTATTAAGGCATGCTGCTGCTACTGCTGCTAAGTCGCTTCAGTCATGTCCGACTCTGTGCGACCCCATAGATGGCAGCCCACTGGGCTCCCCCATCCCTGGGATTCTCCAGGCAAGAATACTGGAGTGGGGTGCCATTTCCTTCTCCAATGCATGAAAGTGAAAAGTGAAAGTGAAGTCGCTCAGTCGTGTCCGACTCTCAGCGACCCCATGGACTGCAGCCCACCAGGCTCCTCTGTCCATTGGATTTTCCAGGCAAAGTACTGGGGTGGGGTGCCATTGCCTTCCCCTTAAGGCATGCATGCATCCTTAGTTGCTCAGTGGTGTCCAACTCTTTGAAACCCTTTGGACTGTAGCCCTCCAAGCACTTCTGTCCATGGAATTTTCCAGGTAAGAATACTGGAGTAGGTTGCCATTTCCTCCATCTTAGGTTCCATTTTATTGAGCTGACATCTGCCTTCCCATTACCTGGGCTGTTTGGGGCTTGCTAATTGTGGAAAATTCTGAAAGTGATGGGAATACCAGACCACCTAACCTGCCTCTTGAGAAATCTGTATGCAGGTCAGAAAGCAACAGTTAGAACTGGTCATGGAACAACAGACTGGTTCCAAATAGGAAAAGGAGTACGTCAAGGCTGTATATTGTCACCCTGCTTATTTAACTTCTATGCAGAGTACATCATGCGAAACGCTGGACTGGAAGAAAC
>SJYT01077126.1:137325-186987 GCA_006410635.1 Cephalophus harveyi
GGGGTGGGTGGGTAGGTTGGTGGGGGGGGGGCGGGTGTATCAGAATCTAACGTGTGGTTAATAGAAGAACAGGGAAGAAGTGGTCCAGCCGGCGAAGGTTGGTGTGTGCTTGTGTCGTGGCTCTGTGTTAGTCTTTTTCTTAAAATCTTAATCAATGGATCTGAGTCTCTCTCGTGCTCTCCGGTTTTGGGACTCTGAAAAGACAGGAATTCCCTTAAAAGCAGACGAATGCCCTTTTTGAAAGCACGCATTGTGTGTGTTTCTAGAGGAGCCGTGGGCTTGGGAATTAACGACAGGCTTTCCCGTTCGGTGGTTTCCAGTGTGAAATAACTCCTGAAAGGGAGCCCTTCAGTATCGATTTATTGTTTTTGTCTTTCAAACCATATCCCTTTGACTACAATACTGTCCAAGAAGTTCCACAGAGACAAAGTCAGGTAAACTGGACCGGGCAGATCTTTAGCAAGATGGTGATAACGCTGATGCTGTTTTTGGTGTCTGTTTGTGATAGAAGCTTTGTTGGGTAATAGCAATTTCTGATCGGTAGAGCATGCTGGCTCTACAAAAATAAGTAACTACCGAAATGCTGTCTTCCAGTCCCCATCCCCGACAGGGTGCACAAACCCCTCCTCCCACAACCCACACCAGTTACAATTCTGAAATAGGATCCAACTGGAAATATTTTCTTTGGAGATCGGAAAGTTGTGCAATTGGAAGTACGAGATGAGGCTAGAGGTACTGCTGGTGTGGGGAGGGGATTCTTATTGCCCCTTGATGCTGCATTTATTCTTTATGTGTGCCTATGTGGGTTCTGAAGGTGTATATATTGGTCTAAGAGGACTGTTGAGGGAAGGATTTCCAATTCATTTCCGCTTCAAATAAACTGTCCTCATAATCTCATGGTTGACATCTAATGCTAAAAGGCTAATTTGTGTGTCTCTTTATCCCTGCAGAAGCTCTCCTCTGAAAGGGCAGTTTATTTTGGAATTCTACCACAGCTACTTTTTCTTTCAAGCCTCCCCATCCCCTCCACCACTATCCACACCTTTTTTAAAAGTTAGTTGGAGTCCATGGTCTTTATGGAAATACTAATATTACTTGTTTTCCTCTTACATTATTTTTTAAAATTTCTGTTCCTTTTCATTCCTTTACTCTTCATCCTGTTTTTCCTTTCCTGTAGTTTTGTGCAAAATCTAACTTTATAAAGTTATTATTGCCAAAACTGTCCATCAGTCTTGCCCCATCTCTTACTATCCTGTAGTTTACACAAGTAGATCAGGTTGCCCTTCCCAGCCCATCTTTATCCTCAAAACATGTGTGTAGGTGTGCACATGCATGCTCATGTGTTTTGGAAGGGCAGGAGTGGGCTCAGAAAGTAGAACATGGAGAGGAGAGGAGAGGAGAGGAAGGGTGTTGTTCTATGCGGCCACATCTGCAACACTGGGGCCAGACCAGCAGGCAAGTTACCCTCACACACACCCCAGTTGGATGTTGTCTGGCTGGGATGGGGAGGTGGAGCCAACTATCCAGGGGCGTGTGAGGGAGGAGAAAGTTTGTAGCACTTTAAAATGTAGCCAGTTTACAATCCTTGGTCACTCCTTCCCCTTTCTCCTGCTTTTTGTGACTTCTGCCATTCCAAGACTCCTGAAGGGAGACATGACCTCTTTTGCTCTCACTTGGAAGTCCCAGTGAAGTTGAAGATGCAGTATTGTCCTCTGTACTTAATGACTTTGCCTGCTACCAAAGAAGGGCTTTAGGGCAGATCAGAAGAGTATGGCTAAACACAGAGATTTGCCAACTTCAGGGAATGTAGCCTGAGAAGACAGGAGACCAGGTATGCAGAAAGTGCTGCTTTGCATACCATCTCCCCTCCCCCATTAAGAAAATAAAAGTCTTAGTCTTGGGAAGTTGAATCGGTGTTAGAGCTGGGCTCTGGGAACTGCTAGCCACTATAGTAATCTGAGCGGGGGCAGAGGGGAGGAGGTGGTGAGTGAATGCTGTCGGAAGCCAGAGGAGAAAAGCAGACTTATTTCTGTTAGCAGGGAAAATAGATGTGTCAGTGAAATAAACAAATTGGAGGTGGGGAATGGCTTGTAGTGAATACAAGGATGATTGACTGAGAGGCAGTGATATGGTTTGGAAGGGGCCAGTTATAGCTTGGGAGATAGTATCAACTGCCTTATATGTTCACAAATGGGCTGGGCAAGTGAAGGGGTGTAATCTGACCTCTTGTATGTTAACATCAGAACATCCCACAGGAAGGCACCCCTGCAGGCCCTGTTCTGCACTTCACACAGGGAAAGCCTAGGGGTATCCCCGAGTGAACCAAGGAGCCCCTTTGGTGCCACAAGGACTTCTGGTCCTGTGTGTGCGTTATTCATGGTAGGCTACTTTCTAAGTCACTTGACCTAAAAATGAGGGCTGAGGGCAAAGAGAAAACAGTACTTGGACTCTTTGTAGAAAATTTAGTTGAAAATGGTCAGTGGGAGGAGGCAGGAGTTTGTTGAAGAAGAAATAAATCGGTAGGTACTTTCCCCTGGATTCCTGATTCCATTTCTGCTGTTATCTTGACTTTCAGTTCCATTAGGAGCAGAATCAATACTTCACTGGCACAAAAAATGTACCTCTAGGAGCTCAGAGTTCTTTTAACCTGGTCATTATTTTTAGTTGTACTTTAGTCTCTTCTCTGAAGTGTCTATATGATATGCAAAAGGAGAAAGAGGAGAGGTTGGCTGGTTGGATGGGACATCCTTTCTGGAGTTTGTAGAGGCACTGAAACTTGGCTGGGCCTCAGCAACTCAGAATGCCAGTTTTTCCCTTGGAGACTTGAAGTTTTAATTGAAACCAGATAGCTGTTGAGAGTGGACCTGGCCAATGAGATCTTATTTTCTTCACTGCTCAGGAATGGAAAATAAATAATTTTTGCTGATGGCATTTCAAGTTGCTTCAGTTTTGTTCCTGCCAGGAGAATGGGATAAATTATTATTAACACATTAACGTCAGAAGTTGCAGTGCCTTAAAAAATGAGATAATGTTACTGAGTTTGCTCAGGGACCCACTGTGTGGGATCTGTCTCTTCAGGATGGGGGAGTAGGGAGCAGAGACAGGAGGCTGCTCTTGTCCTGAAGGGGTAGCACTGCCCTGAGAAAAGGAAGCTCATAGAGTCCTGGCCGCATATCGCTGTGCTTGGTCCTTGGGTTCTGCGAAGAAGGGTACAAAACAGTCCAGTTCCATTGCTGTCCTATGATCTTATGGTATACTGTGAAACCTGGTGAGCTTCCCAGGATGTTTTGGGTCAGGATTAAATAAGGAGCTGGCTCAGTGGGTAAAAAATCTCCCTGAAGTGCTGGAGACACAGGAGACGTAGGTTTGATCCCTGGGTCAGGAAGATCCCCTGGAGGAGGAAATGGCAACCCACCCCACTATTCTTGCCTGGCAAGTTCCATGGACAGAGGAGCCTGGTGGGCTGCAGTCCATGGGGTTGCAAAGAGTCAGACACAACTGCTCATGCATGCATGTGCATAAATAAGGAGCCCAGCCATCAGATCCAGCCATAGGTTTGAACTTCATTTAGAATTGTTTCTAAAGGAAACCCTGGTGTTTCACAAACTCTTCATGAACCTGCAGACACTTTTGGGCAGGCAAATGCTTGATAAGTGTAGAAAAGTAAACACCACGATGCCCACAGAATGTACTACTTCATGAATTCAGGGGAAAGATGCCAACTTACATTCTTGTTTGACTCTAAGTATTTATGTCCATTTTTGCTTAGCTTTACTACTAGATTCTTATGCCCCCTTAGACACACTGGGTTGAGACAATACCAAGTTTTGGGGGAAGCTGGTGACCTTAGATGACTGAGTCCAACTTAGTGGCCCTTACATTTCACATCTGGAATTTTCAGAATTGGGTCAGAGCAATTTCCCTTTCAGAGTTGGTTTTCTTACCCCCTTAAGCGAGTACCAGATTGAGGAAAGATTTTTTTTTTTAATGGCCTTTGGTGTAGAACTCTTGCCTGGAGAATCCCATGAAGGGAGAGGCCTGGTAGGCTGCAGTCCATGGGTTGCAAAGAGTCGGACACGACTGAGCGACTTTACTCACTCACTCACTCACTTGGTGTGGAAACCTGCAGTTGACTTTCTGTCCAGTTCAGAGCAAATAATGCCAGGGTCAGGTGGAAAATGTGAGCATCCCTGAAGTCCACAGGATCTCTTGGGAGGAAGCAGCTACCCCTCCCCAGGAGCTGATGATGGGTTGTCCTCAGCAGATCCATGAGAAATAAATTACAGGCAAGGCCAGCTGAGCTGACCCCCAGAGGGAAAGGTAGAGGCTTTTACCTTTCCAAGTGCTGGGACGGGAGAAGGGATGAATGGTGAGCAGATAAGAGTTTCAGAACTTTGCCTCCTTGGAAACATGTTTCTCTGACCCAATATACCTTTTTGCATCAAAACAAACTTTTTTATATCCATGGTACTTTTGTTTTCAAAAGTATCTTTATATCACATTGCCCCCTTGATTTTCTAAGGCAGGAAGCTAGGTAAGCCCTTTATCTTCTTGCGGAAGATGAGGCCATTGATGTGCTGACTTGCTGAAATGACACAAGTAGGTGGCCCACATGGGACCAGATGGCTCTGATAAAGTGTGAAGAGCATCACACCTGAAGTGACAAGATCTGCCTTGGATCTTGTCCCTATTATTTCCCAGCTAAATGTCCCTGGAAAGTTATTTAACCTCTTCGAGCCTCAGTAAACTAATCAGTAAAATAAGGATAAAAGATGCTTACCCTGCCTACTTCACAGGGGTTCTGAGGATTAAATAATACCAGCTAATTTCTATAATTGAACTCTGAGAGGATTTCCACGCTGCCTCCTGGAAACTGGTGTCTGGGATTGTTGTCACCATTGCTTGGAGATTAATAGCTTCTTGGTATGCCTAGAAATGCCTGTAGGGGCCCCTTGTGTTCTAATACAGTCAGGGAATAGTTGTTTTGTGCTCTTGAGTTGACCAAAAGGAAAAGAAAATGTGTATAGTATATGTATTTAAGATCGGCTGAATTCTTGGATACCTACTTTGCATGTATATCTGAGATCAAGAGTCTCAGATAGTATTGAATTTGGGCTCAAGGATGCACTAATGGATCCTTGAGTCCAAATTCAATACTATCTGAGACACTTGATCTCAGATATATATGCAAAGATATATATGCACTAAGAATTCCTTCTCATTCTTAACTCTTCAAGTTAAGATGAGAAGGAAAAAATAAAAAAGACATGGAGACCCACAGAGAGGACAGGTAATGGATGGTGAGTGTGTGTGTGTGGGGGTTTCCATCAGGGAGCCACAGTGGCTGAGGAATGACAGTCAAGACAGAATTTGTTTCCTCTCTAAAGAACAGAACTGATAGCAAGATTGCATCTGTTCCAGCAAACCCAGAAAGTTCTCTCAAATCAGGGACGATCTTCATAGACTCTTCTGCATTGCTCCTCTTTCTCTTTCCCGTGATCCCTGGCTCGCCCTGTCCAGCAGCCTGTACCAGGCATGTTGCGGCACTCACCGGTGAACCTCGTTTTATGCAACACACACAGGCCTCTGTTCCCTTTAGACTGATTTCCTTGTTGGCCCTGAGCACTTGTACACTTGTCCACCTCCACACTTCTCCTCCTTCTGTGTCACCACCTTCTCTCTGAAAGTGTCCCAGTTGGTCCCTTTTAGCCAGAGTATCTACCTCTTAGGACACCTGACCACCTCTCAGCTCTTTACCGCCGTTTCCAGAGCATTTCAGGACTAAAGCACTTGCCGGGCATCTGGCTTATACTGCTTTGCTCTTCATTGTCACTCACCTCTTCAGGCTGTGAGTCCTTGAAGGATGGGGCCAAGGTTGCCCCCACAAAGTCCTACTTATGAATGATTTCCGAGAATGAATGAATCGCAGAATTTATGCAGTGATAGAATATTAAAAGTGAATGTTGTTTAAGGATACATGAAAGCTCTGCACAGTGAAGCAACACAATGAGGATCTCTTAGACAAAGTGAATAATAAGCACTTATGTCAATGACTTTTTATATTTTTGGCTATCTTTCAGGGGCAATCACCTACTCTCAGTTATTCCCTCAAAGCCTGAAAGTTAATGATGCTTTACTGCATGTGCATCCTATTAGTCAGTGATTCCCTTATTCATTCAATCATCAAAATATTTATTAAGTACCTACTAGAGCCTGCTCGCCACTCTAGCCCACATAGCTCTTGACTTTCTCTGAAAATTCCAATTGCATTTTTTGTCCACCACACTCATTTTGGCACTTAACCATGCAATCTTCTTTGTTACTTAAGTCCAAGTGCTTCTCACTCCTTGGTGACTGAGTGTGCCTAGCTGCCGTGGAAAAGAAGGCTGAGCAGAGAAATGCACTCAGAAGGAAAAGTTCTGGGCACGGGCTCCTGCAAGACTGGGAGCAGGCTGGATTGGCCCCCGGTCAGCACGTGGTATAGTACAATCCTTTCTGCTCCTTAGCTTGAGCCACAGTAAAGAGAAAGAGTTTGGATTATTGTGGAGGAGGGGCCCCTTCTGAAATTCTGTAACTCTATAGGCACAAGTGTCCCAGGAATTTTAAAGGTTTCTTAAAGCTAAGAACTCCTCAACCCCATTTAATGGCACCCCAACAACTGTCTACATTACTCCTACTAAGAAATCATGACCTTTGCTAAGTGTTTGCTGTGAGTGAGAGTTACAGAAGGAGACATGGGACCAGGAGAAACTCAAAGAGCCACACTTGGGGACACGGAAAGAAGAGGAGGAGATGATTAGTTAAATGTAAAGAAATATGATAGTGAATAATATGGAAGGAAGAAAAGGATTGATCTGGTACATCTTTTGAAAACTGGCCCCTGTTGATGAAGTGACCAAATTGAGACAAGGGAAATGGCTTGTCTCAGACAAAGCAGACAAAGATGGCTTCTGGAAAATCTGTACTGTTTTCCCTTTCTGGGCTTTTTGCTTACTACCTGTGCCCAGTAGGCATTTGGCATCTCTGCTGTGGTTGCTTTTGGACCTCCTGGGTCTAGGGGGCTAGGCATTGTTTTCTTGTGTAGATTCAGTTGGGCATAAAGGTTAAGGCTCTGCCTCTGCTCCTGGGATGTCTGTTCAATCTTCACATCAGACTCTGCCCTTTCATGGCCTGTGTTCAATAACAATGCATGAATTGGTTTGCATGCATTTTGAGATAAGAGGGAGTGACCTGCAGTTTGTCCAAAGCCAGAGGCCTCTGAGGTTAGGGTTGGGGTGGAAATAGGAAAATTGG
This sequence comes from Cephalophus harveyi, assembly GCA_006410635.1. Lineage (NCBI taxonomy): Eukaryota > Metazoa > Chordata > Mammalia > Artiodactyla > Bovidae > Cephalophus > Cephalophus harveyi. The sequence goes on from SJYT01077126.1 coordinate 144,619, forward strand.
GTTTTGACCTGAGTTCAGCAGTCATTCTGAGTCACCTAGGAGCACACTGTTTGAGTATTTAGGACCAGCAAGGCTCTACAAGCTACTGAGATGCTTCAGTTACTTTTACTCTAGGACTTTGGAATATGAAAAAAAAAAAAAAAGAAGAAGGCAAGTGACTCCATTAGTCTAATTAGGTAAAAAGAAATGTCTTCATTATTCCTTTTATTTGTTAAAGATTGCGAGATCTGTCAGTGGAAAGACTGGGCTTGGGCTGTTTCAGCTTGGGCCTGGAAAGATGTAGATGCTGAAGATGCTAAATTTGATGAATCCAATGTTGTAGTTTGAGAACTCCCATTAGCGGCAATTGGGGCACAGTTGTGCTTGTAGCAAAATAATAAACTCTGGGTGGCAAGTCCCTTGCAGTTGTTGGGTGGTATGTCTGTGACCTATTGTTATTCGAGCAATGAGAGCTTTGACTTTTTTGTTTTTTTAAGTATTGATTCATAATGGTGACTAAAAAGGATGATTTGATGTGAAAGCCCTGTGGGCCTTCTCTCTGCTCATTATTTTGTACTCTGGAGCTCAATTACAGTTGGGTTTTGGATCCACAAATGTTTGTTAAGGTCTCAGCATTGTAGTTTGTGCCATTGTTCTTGGCAATGTTGGGTGAGAAAGGTCTGGTATGAGATGGGGCTTTTGCCCTTGACGAATGGACAGTATATCTCAAGAGACAGGCTTAGCTCAAATGGAAAGCATCAGGCTGCAGCCAAAGTGGGAGCATGATCTAAGTGGAATTAGCTATTTGGGTGATCAGGGATAAAATACAGTCAGGGAAGGCTTCAAGAATGTTGTGGTTTTAGGTTTGATGGTAGAACTGGAACCAGGGGCCATTCTTGGTGTCCCAGTTAGCTTTGGCACAAGAGCATAGATGGGACAGAATTTGAATGTGAATTTGGAATTGCCATCAGGAAACAGATGCTAATTATGATCATGTACTGCACCTGACAGGAACAAGGAGGCCCTGATGCTGCAGGTCCAGCTGGCTGCTACTGAGCCACAGGTCACTATGGCAGGCATCTTGCTGGTCTGAAGTCTCCTGACAGCAGCGGGAAGAACGACACTCAGGGCCCACTAAACTAGGCCCCATTTGCATTTAAACAGGAGTATCACAGACTCTGATAGGTGCTGTGGGGACCCCAAGAGATGGAGAGGAAGTTGTCTCTGTTCTCAGTCTGGTGGAAGACTCCATAAGAACTCATTAAAAACCAGTGGAGGAGTAGAAGTAGGAGATGGTCCTCTAGGGTTCCGCGGAGTGTCAGTCAGCAGAACAGACGGGGTCGGGTTCTGTGGTGAACGGGTCAAGGCTGTGTCTCCTGTGCTGAGAGGGGAGCCATGACTGGAGCTTTCAGAATGTGAGGCGTGTAGGTGTGAGGAGCAGAGGTATGTGCCAGTTGGAGGAATTCCACACATGCCACACACAAGAAGATCCTGGCATCTGACTGTCCTGCCCACTACTAGTCCTGTTAGCTACCAGCTCTTCAGTGTGGAGTTCAAAGAGGCATCTTTAGGACAAAAAAAAACCTATGTATAAGCATTCAGAATGGAATCAGCCACTTAGAGGAACAAAAAAGCTCTGTGACATGGGTCCTCATTTCCAGGAGTTTAAAACGTAATTGGAGATAGACATGTTCAAATTTCAGTAACAATATTTAAATGTCAGTTCAGGATAGCTGAAGGAGAAATATCATAAAGGACAGGAAATGGAGCCAGTATTTGTTTACTCTTTGGTATGCCTAGCATCTCCTTTGTGGCAGAAGTGCGTATGTCTAAGTGTCAGATTACACTTTACATTCAAATGACAATGAGCAAAGCAGTTGCGAATCAGGTGGTTGAGAAGTCAAGGAATTTGAATTAAGACTGAATAGGTAGTGCGGTCAAAATTAAGGGGCCTTGAAAGAAAGACTAGGGAAGTTATTATCTGTTCAATTATTCAGTTTAGCTGCGTTGCCCTCAGGTAACTCTACCATTTTCATCTCCAGTTTATATGTGGTATGGTGGAGGATCAGAGTTTAAGTGACTGCTAATGCTGGATATTTAAAGACTTGGGGGTATTATGGTTCAGTGGAAAGCAAATGACAGTTGGGGTCAGAGAGAACTACATATGTGATTTCAACAAATATCTCTACTTCCATTTTCTTATCTGTAAAATGGGTAAATTTCAGGTTTAAATCAAAGAATAAACTTAGCAGTTATTATATACTATTTCCTTGTTCAAAGTTAGGATCATTTTCTTTACTATGTGGGTGTCTTCTTTAATACACTTAAACAAAAGATATTACCATCACAGTTACTTCTTACAGGTGAACCCTGCATATTTAACCTATCTAGGTGCTATTCTGACACTGTTTCCACTGTTTCCCCATCTATTTCCCATGAAGTGCTGGGACCGGATGCCATGATCTTTGTTTTCTGAATGTTGAGCTTTAAGCCAACTTTTTTGCTTTCCTCTTTCACTTTCATCAAGAGGCTAATTCTCCAGGCAAGAGTACTGGAGTGGGTTGCCATTTCCTTCTCCAGGGGATCTTCCCAACCCAGGGATCGAACCCCGGGTCTCCAGCATTCCAGGCAGATGCTTTAACCTCTGAGCCACCAGGGAAGCCCTTATTTATGTTTACATATTTTAATTCTTTAATTTTCTTAACTAAACTTATGAGATAAGTACTGGATTGGTTTCAGTTTCAGATGAGGAAACTGAGGCAGAGATAGAATAAGTAGAGCTGGGATTCACACACAAGAAGTCTGATTTCAAAATCCATGCTCTTAACCCCTGTGTGAAACTTCCTGGAGCACCATGAAACTGTGAGAAGGATGAATCTGGAAACAGGAAAGTTGGCCCCAAACTCAGTTTTGTTCATTATTAGCAATACAATGTTGGGCAAATGACTTCTCTGAATCTCAGTCACTGCATCTGTCAAATGGACAAATCATAGAACATTAGGATTGGAGAGGACTTTAGAGTTCCATTGTGGGTTACTGATGGGGAAATTGGGGCCCAAAGATGTGAATGACCTGACCAATGTCACAGAGTGAGTATTGAGAGACAACCTGGATTCCTATCTCCTGGGTCAGGGCTTTGTGTTAACTTATCAAGATGCCATATGATTAGTCTACAAGACTGTTTCTGGAATCAAATGAGATTGTAATGTATTAGAAAATTATCTAAATGTGAAGTGTGATTACTTTTACGAAGATCTGAGGTGGTGGGGACAGAAAGAGAGAAGGTGGATGGAGGCAAAACAAATTCACTCATTTAATGGCTTTATAATAGGATGGACCTTATGGACCTAACAGGTCACTGCAGACTCCATGGAAATGGACCCTGCTACTAAAGATTTCTAGAGTCTGATTCTCCTTCTCACACTAAGTGGCTAAACTTTCTGTGTCTAAGTATTTTTTTTTCCCCACCTAAAAATGGAGATAATAGCAATGCTCCCTTCAGAAGGCTTCTGGGAGACTAATGTAAATTTCTACCTTAATTTTCATCTCTGAGAAAAGCCTTCAAAACTACATAAATACAGTATTCTTGTAAAATCAAAGGTATATACATAGTACACCTGAATAGCTCATTACTGCAGAACAGAATATCTGCAGCTCCAAACAGGTTATTTTATTGGCAAAGAAACAGCAAAATTTCTAGTACTCTGTATTTTCCTAAATGAATATTAACATGCATCTCTTCAAAAGAATCATATTTGTGAGCAATTCTGACATTCTTAGCAGCTCTGTTCAGTTTGGATACTCTATCTTAGAGTGCCTATCACTGGAAAGTGATTCAATAAATATTTGTTGAATGTACAACAGAAATAATAAATAAGCAAAGAGTATAACCTCAACTTAGGGTTTTATTATGTGGCATGAAAAACAAGAGATACGCAAATAAAATCCATCTAGAAAAATATCACACTCAGAGATAAGCTCTGTACTGTAAAGAGTCTGCCTGCAATTCAGGAGACCGAGGATGAGATGGCTGGACGGCATCACGGACTCGATGGACGTGAGTCTGAGTGAACTCCGGGAGATGGTGATGGACAGGGAGGCCTGGCGTGCTGCGATTCATGGGGTCGCAAAGAGCTGGACACGACTGAGCGAATGAACTGNGACAGAGGATGAGATGGCTGGATGGCATTACGGACTCGATGGACATGAGTCTGAGTGAACTCCGGGAGTTGGTGATGGACAGGGAGGCCTGGCGTGCTGCGATTCATGGGGTCTCAAAGAGTTGGACACGACTGAGCAATTGAACTGAACTGAACTGAGGTGATATTCTGTGTATGTTATTTTTTTCTTTTCCTTGTAGAAGTTGGTGAAGAGATTAGGAGGCCGATGAGAAAACTGATGCCCAGAGAATTTAAGTGATGTGGCAAGTCAGATGGCAAACTGGTTTTAGAACTCCTATGTATAAAAATGGGCTTACCTTGTGGCTCAGCTGGTAAAGAATCTGCCTGCAGTACAGGAGACCTGGGTTCGACCCTGAGTTGGGAAGATCCCCTGGAGAAGGGAAAGGCTACCCACTCCAGTATTCCGGCCAGGAGAATTCCATGGACTGTATGGTCCATGGGGTTACAAAGTGTCGAACGTGACTGGACAACTTTCACTCATGTATAAAAGTAGCTAGGAGTGTTTGGCCAAAAGCTGGCATCACTTTGTTTTAGAGACATCATGATCTGAAAGTAAAAGCACAGACTTTGGAATCATAGAAGCCTGAAGTTGATTGTGGGTCTGGCATAGGTAGTGTGTGCAGAACAAATTATTTGCCTCTCCAGACATTTGTATTTAAGTTTCCACATCTTTAGTATGAGGGTGTGTCTTTTGCATCACAGGGCTGTTGTCTAGATTAAATAGATAATGCCTGTAGAGACCATTTATTATGCTCAACCCCTACTCTCACTACAAGTGTGTGCTTTTCTTGACTGCATGGAGAAATGCAGAGAACAGGTAGGACACCAAAACCAGAGCTCCACCTCTAAACTGGAGGATTGGCCCAGGCAATGCTGTCGAGACCTTCCCCTGGGGTCCAATACCCCAGGATTCTACCACTGCATTGTGTTATTGGTTCTCAGAGGAGGCACTATTTTTGCAGCTAGAACTGGAACTGTTGATTAACAGTACGTGTTTGGCCTCAGGCCTCGGAAGTTTGATTCTGTCTCTCTCTATCATGGAGATCCCTGAGCACAGAGACCAATTCTTAGTTTTGTGTTAGGCTCAACCAACAAAGGTCCATCTAGTCAAGGCTATGGTTTTTCTAGTAGTCGTGTATGGATGTGAGAGTTGGACTATAAAGAAAAGTTGAGCACCAAAGAATTAATCTTTTTGAACTATGGTGTTGGAGAAGACTCTTGAGAGTCCTTTGGGTTGCAAGGAGATCCAATCAGTCCATCCTAAAGGAGATCACTCCTGGGTGTTCACTGGAAGGACTGATGCTAAAGCTGAAACTCCAATACTATGGCCACCTCATGCGAAGAGTTGACTCATTGGAAAAGATCATGATGCTGTGAGGGATTGGGGGCAGGAGGAGAAGGGGACGACAGAGGATGAGATGGTTGGATGGCATCACTAACTCAAAGGACATGAGTTTGGGTGAACTCCAGGTGTTGGTGATGGACAGGGAGGCCTGGCGTGCGGCAGCCCATGGGGTCACAAAGAGTCGGACATGACTGAGCTACTGAACTGAACAACCAAGCAGAGCTGCTGAGCCAGTAAAAGCTATGAAGAGGTGTGGATACCAGCTCTGTCTTTGAAAGGCTTTTGTTGTCAGGTTGAGGAGAGAAGGCTCAGCACCTGAGAAGGTTAGAGGTGAAGGGACAACAGAGTTCACCTCATCACCTCCCCATTCTACAGATGTGGATGACGAGACCCTGGGAGAAAAAAAGAACTTGCCTAAGTCTGCCTGGCTTCTCTGGTGGCTCAGAGGTTAAAGCGTCTGCCTGGAATGTGGGAGACCCAGGTTTGATCCCTGGGTCAGGAAGATCCCCTGGAGAAGGAAAATGGCAACCCACTCCAGTACTCTTGCCTGGAGAATCCCATGGAGGGAGGAGCCTGGTAGGCTACAGTCCATGGGGTCGCAAAGAGTCAGACATGACTGAGCGACTTCACTTCACTTCAAGTCTACCTAGGGAGGCCTGGTGTGTTGCGATTCATGGGGTTGCAAAGAGTCGGACATGACCGAGCAACTGAACTGAACCTAGCTCCAAATGGCAGAGTGGGGAATTGAATCTGGAATTCCTGGTTGAATTAAGTCTTATTTCCTCCACAGGACAAACTAGGTACAAGAAGAAAGCAACAGTCAAACAACTTCAAAACACTCAAGTTAGTGGATACAAATTAAACTACTTGTATATGCTTCCCATTGTAAAGGGAGGTGGAGGAGGTTGGTCTCCAACTCCCAAACCTCAGGCTTTACTTGGAATCTGGGAGGAGAAGGCAACATTTGGTCTAATGCCAGTGTGGCTGACACAGACTGTGGGAGTAAATCAAATTCACTTAAAGTTTTGAATACCCACTAAGGTGATCCCAACATGATCTTTCATAAATATCTTATTTTGATCTTCAATTACTTCTGAAAACAATTCTTGAGGTAGGGTTATTACCAAGTTTCCAAATGAAGCAAAGAGTTTAAGTATAATTCCTGAGAACACAGTTACTCACTGGAAGAGAGAGGTTAACTAATCTAAACCCATGACCTCAAGTCAGTGCTACTTCCATTCCCCTTTTCAAGAGGAAGCATCATTTAGACACTTGCTGTGGGACACTTACTGAGCGTGTTTGCTGTTCTCTGGTATATGGTAGAGACCCATTTAAAACCCAGCCCCTTCCTTATGGAGTCCTTGGTCTGGTGGGAGAGATCAATAAGGGAACATTGCAATACAGTTTGCCAAATGCTTTGATAGCAGAATGCCCAGGAAAGTGAGAGTAAGACCACCTGTGAGTGTGACTGTGTATATGTGTGCATACATTTGTACACACAGAGAAAAGCAGGAGAAAAGGAAGGCCCAAGCAGTCTTTATGAAGGAGGTGAAATGACCCAATTATTGAAGAATGGCTTAGAGATAAGCAGGTGGTGAAAGAAGAAAGGACAGGCCAGCCAGAAGAATTAGGGAACTATATGAAGTTATGCAAATCAGTGGGATTTTGGGGGAAGCTGCTCCTCAGGATATGCTGCTCTGCAGTGTGCTGGATGGAGTACTCAGACAGTGCTGCTTGGAGGAGGTGATCTGTGATCAGGAGTGTACCATATAGGTGTGTGTGCTTCCATGCTAAGTCGCTTCAGTTGTGTCCAACTCTTTATGACCCTATGGACTGTAGCCCACCAGGCGTCTCTGTCTGTGGGATTCTCCAGGCAAGAATACTGGAGTAGGTTGCCATGCTCCCCTCCAGGGGATCTTCCTGACCCAGGGAAGGATATGGTGGCCCACTCCAGTATTTTTGCCTGGGAAATCCCATGGGCAGAGGAGCCTGGTGGACTGTAGTCCAGGGGTCAGAAAAGAGTCAGACATGACTTGGTGACTAAGCAACAGCAACATGGGTGGATTGCTTGATCACTTTATCAGTGTGCATGGAGCTCTCACTCTGTGTGCTTCTGTAGCAGGTAGACTTTCAGACCAGGGCCTGAATAATGAAAAGGCATTAACTCAAGGGGGCAAAAGAGGATCCCAGACACATGTAAAGTCCCTCAAGAGGAAAAGGCCACTTCTGACTCTCCACCTAAATACCTTAGAAGACATGTAGAAAGATGAACACTCAACCACTCCAATGCAGAAGTCAGACAGATGATCCATCTCTTGCTGGAATTTTAGAAGGGATTCTTTTATATAGCTGATGAGCCTCAGTTGAAAATACAGTTGCTTCCCTATCTGAAGCCACAGAGGCTCACACTCCATCCTTTTACACAGTTTGTCCCTGTGAGATCAGAAACTTACAATTTCTGTCAACAAGAAAACTAGGCTGCCATCAGATCTTCTACATGGACAACTTTAATAAAACGACCAAAGACTGTCTCTCCCCTGACATCATTATATATATTCTCAAAGTCTACAGCTTTCAGAGAACATAGGCAAGACTGGAGGAGGGAGGTTTGGGAGGAGATTTTGACCTCTGGGCAGAGACACTTCCTCAAGGAAAGTTCTGAGGAAGACATAAAGAGTCTCTGCAACAGTGCATGTTGTACATTTCAGCTATTCGGAGTTGTAAAGAAGCTGACGGAAGAATCTGCAAAACAGTAGTTGTAGATGTTTGCTATCAGTGGTGTAAGTGCTTAATACTTCGTTCTCCAGATTTTTTTTTTTAAGCCCTGATTTGTTAGGTTTGCTGTTCTTGTGGTATAAATACTCCCACCACAGCTGATTTTCAAGCTATCAAGTTGATACTATTGAAAGTGGAGTTGGGAAGAACTCACATGGATGGGCTCTGATGAGCCCCAGCACACCACTGTTAATGTTTGCAAGGAACTGAGGTGACCAGATCACTGACAACAGCCGTAGCTCTGAGAGGAGGACTTGACTGACTTCAAGCTGAATAGAAGGTGGAGTCAAAAAGCTGTCTAGTACTTTCTTTGTAGACCAAGGCTGCCTTGCATGGCTTTTTCCTCAATAGTGTGTGAGTAAAGAGAAAGAACAAAACACAAGACCTTAGGGATGAAACACTCAGAACAAGGGCTTCCCAGGTAGGTCAGTGGTAAAGAATCTGCCTGTCAATGAAGGAGATGCAGGTTCAATTCCTGGGTTGGGAAGATCTCCTGAAGGAGGAAATGGCAACCCATGGCGGTATTCTTGTCTGAAAAATTCCATGGACAGAGGTGCCTGGAGGGCTACAGTCCATGGGGTCAGAGAGAGCTGGATATGACTGAGTTACTGAGCACCAGCCCTAGCACTCAGAAAAAGGAAGAAAGAATAGCATTATGATATTATTTACAACAGTAGCAAAACAAGAATTTTAGATTGCTGCCAGACATCTGCAACAGGAAGAATCATGACCACCCACCCGCTCCCGGGTGGAAAAGGAGCATAAAGTAACAAAGAGAGGGCATTATGAGACGAAAAAGCATCAGAATTAGCAGAAAGAAGGATGAATAAAGTAAGAAAGATTGCAGGGATGCAAAATGTACAATTGCAAAATTAAACATCCACAGTGAGGTCAATAAAAGCAAAGGGAGGATGAAAGACAAAATTAAATTGGTGTATGGACTGTAGATTAGGGAAGGCTCTCACATGATGCAAAATAAAGAAATAAAAACAGTGAGAGAAAAAATGAGAGAAATGGAGAACAGAGATTAGAGTTCTAAACTGAGGTAAAAGAAAAAGACAGAACCACTGAATAGAAGAAATAGCTAAAGAATAATCGAAGGGAATGATTCTGAATTAGAAATAACCTGCACTTGAGATCCAAAAGTCTCACTCTGTTCCAGGAAAAATAAGCATGATCCACATTCCTCATTTTGTTGTTAACAAAATTGTATTATAATAAAAAAATTTCAGTCAGAAAAGCATAAAACTCATTGTCTACAAAGGAAACAAAACCAGACTGGCTTCCATTTTCTCTTCTTTTACTTTAAGTTCTAGAAGACATTCTACAGAGTTTTGAGGGGAAAAAGTTCTGACCTGAGGATTATATGGGCAGCTTACTGTCTTCTACAAGATGAAAGACGTGTCCACCTTTATGGAATTTGCAGAATAAGGAGCTGAGGTGGGGTGAGGATGTGGAGTTCTGGGGGAGTTTGGGAAAGGTCAGGAATGAGGCAGCAGACTCTTCTGATATTTGTCATTGTTTGCCTTTAAGACCTTCTGAGTTGCATGTGTTATTTAAAAAACTTATAAGAAGCATGTAGTTCCATTAGAAAAAAAGATAAAAAACGCTAATGAGGGAGATCAGGAAGTCATCTTTCCCCCCATTTTATTGATGAGACAGTGAGGCTGAAAGAGTCTTATGCTGGCTCCTAGGTGTCAGAACTAGGTCCAGAGTCCACATCTTTTGACTCCTGTAATATAAGCGAAGGGCTGTATCAGTTTTACCAGGCTGACACTTTGGAAAGCACTGGTCAGGGTGATGATGGTCTGAATGGGCCCTGAAAGCAAAGCAGATGGGAGAGGTAGATAATCTGGGAAGCCCAGCATGAGGAGATTTGTGTATTTATTAATTCAATCAACCAACATTTCTCAAGTGCCCATTATTCACTGGGCACTGTTCTAGGTGTTGGAATTGCATAGATGAGTAAAATGCCACTGATGAATGGTAAGGGAGAATTCCCTTTAAGTATAAAGTAGTAATGCTTTTTGGTAAAGACAGTGGGTAGGGGTAAGCACATAGACCAGGCAAAGCCTAAGCCCGTTAGAACTTCCTAGAGGGCTTGGTACCAGCCAGAGTGCTGGGCCTATCCCTGCAGCCACAGGTGGAGCTTGAGAATTGGCGTTTCCACCAAGTTCTGGGATTAGTAAGAGTTCCCTCAAGGCTGCAGGTGGAGATTGTGTTCTAGACTAGGAAAAATTCCTCCATTTTACAGATCATGGAGAAGAGAGGATGTACTTACTCCCTGGGACTCATCTGGTTCGTGAAGCACACAGAGCCAAGCAAGATTACCCTTGGCCCTTGGACAGATAATTCTGTAGGCTCACAGTACCTACTTTGGAGTGTCTCATAGGTCTATGACCGTGCTGGGTGTAATTACACAGTCTAGAGTATGGAAGAGACCTTGGTCTTGTTGCATTCATTGCTGAGATAAGTATGGAGTAAGGGACTCAGATTGACTTGTCTAGCACCTCACTGTTGGGGAAAGGCAGGCCCAGTCTCTGGATTGCTTTCTCGGTGGTTTTTCTGCAGCACACCCCTCCCCGTGCCCCTCTATTCCCCTGGGACCTGCTGAGTGGTCCTTCCCTAAGCGCATGTTATCATACCTATAGTGCTCCTCTCACCTCAGGTCCAGCAATCAGCCACAGACGGGTTAACTGTTGTTGGCCTGGAGGCCTCAGGCAGCACAAAGTGTCCTTTGTGCGCTGCCCACTCTGGAGGAGCCACTGGCTGCTGGAATGTGACAAGGCGAACGGTTGCACCTTGCTTTTGTTTTCACTTTCGCCCGAGTGTGTGCGTGAGTGTGTGCGTGTGCTCACGGGGTACGTTGGCTGGTGGTGCCGCAGGAGGACTCCCAGTGTTCTCCCAGATGCACCGAAAAACTGGGCCTGTGACTCTGGGGTGACAGCTACGTGCTGGGAGAAGGCCAAAGGAGAACAGCGGCTTTGTGTGCTGGTGCAGTAAACAGAAGGTTTATGTCTTTGCTCTTTACTTTTGAAAGTGTCTCTCTTGCATGGTGGCCATGAGAGGCATAGACAGTGAACTGCGCAGGGGCCGCCTGCCTGGGTGGATCTGCAGCTGGAGTCGTTTGAACCACAGGACTTTGATGAGCTGTCAGGGGCTAACTCATTTTCATTCAGAAAGAACTTCAGGAAGTCCTCCCTGTGCCCCATCCTGCACTGGGTGCTGAAGCGAATGTAAGTGTTGTATAGCCATCATCGACCTCAGCCTGAGCCTGAATTGCAATCAAGAAAGGAAAATAAGATTTGTATCCTGGAAACAATGAGGAGACCATGTCTGACTGGTATTTAGTGGCAAGCTCTGCAGCTGCAAGCAGAGGGAGTGAGTGCTGTGGTTCAGAGTTTGCAGTATGTTGTCATGGAGAAGTGAAGACTTGGGCATGACCTTGAAAGGTGGGAAGGCTTGGGGTCTGCTTGTTCCTTTGTCCATTCATTCCTTCATACAACAAACATTTGGAAAACACCAGTTGTATGCCAGGCATTGCCTGGATGATTGAGAGAGGATATAAGAAGAGATTCTATAAAAATATCAAGGCAGAAAGAACTCTGTGTAATGCCACTGTGGAGACTGGTTTGACTTGAACAGGGAATGCAACTTGATGGCTAGTGAGCTCTAAGACTGAATTCTTAGGGTAGACAAGTATGGAAAGTCTGGAATTGATGTGCTCCTGGATGGGATTATTTGAAACTGCATTATGGTTTCATCTCTAGTGTTCATCAGGTAATACTCATGCTGACTTGGTTTGGTCCTTGTGCAACAAGAATCCGATTTCAGCCAAGCCTCTTGATGGTCCCCCTGTCTCTAATACCGGGTTCCCTTAATTTATCTTTCTAAAGCATTGTTTTACTAATACCCCTTGCCTACTGACATCCCGTACTTAAATGGCTTCCCATTGTCTGTAAGATAAAATCCAGCTCATTAGCGGCGTGCCGTCCAGGGATGTCCGTGATATGGCTGTAGCCTTTTTTCTCTCACCAGTTCCCAATTGTGCTGCACTTACTAGTTGAACCTAAGCTTTCTCTTTCCTGAACCTAAGTCTGTGCACTCCTGCCCAGATCCTGCCTCATGCTGTTCTTTCTGTCTTCCACGTCTCCCCTCCTCCCACTTCACTTATTGAAGCCCCTCAAGGTCAGATGCTCTCTTGAGGCCTTCCTGTGTACACCTTGCCCAAGAGGAAAACCCTTCCTCTTCCCTTTGTTTCTATCCATTATTAAAGGAGGTGAAAATCTTCTCTGTTTTGTTTTGCAAGCCTCTCTTCAAGAGTATAACCTCCTTGAGGAAAAAAACTTGTATATTAATCGTTTCTTAGGATCTTGACTTGAGGAGATCTGAAAGAAAAAATGTTGAATTTTCAGTTTTTGTGGATCTCTTACTATTTGAGTTTGTTTTGGAACTTTGTGTCCTATATTCATTGGCTACTGATTTATACTACTAAATGTAAGAAACTCTGAAGTGAATCATTATTTAAATGGAAGATACTTTCTCAATACTGATAATTCATCTACCTCGTACTCCTATCTATTCTTCTAAAGTTGAGATTTTACCTTCTTTTCTCTCATCACAGAACTGGCAATAGCTGTTGGCCTTCTCTGTTTCAAAGGTCCAAATAGATTTAGTTTATGAATTTTTTATGGAGAATATGCCTCAGCTTTTGCTCTGACCAAAGTATGCTTTGTAGGCAGGTACCAGAATATTAAAATGCTGCCCTGGAGATCCCTGTCAGAGGGAGCAAACCACTGAACACTGCTGCCAAAGAAACATGGCTGCCAATTCGTGTGAATATGACGCACAAAATGAGACAGACCTACTGGGCTTTTGCTCAGTGGCGGTAAGCAGGGACAGGTTCTCAGGCATCTTGATGCCTCCAACAGCAGTGTGTTATCTGACACCAGTAAGAGAGGCCTCAATGAATATTGACTTGAATATGACTTTTTAAAAATTATCTAAGGTTTTTGGCAAGTAGGCAGATCAGTCTAGATGAGACAGGAACCTCACCAGTAAAGAAAACATGAAGTGTCAACTGGTCTAACTGCCCTCCTCTGCTCCTCAGTGGGGACTTTGGCCCTTTTGTAGCATGGGGCACGGGTTGCTGTTCAGTGTTGGCAGCTTTGGAGAGGATGCTCTCACCAGCAGCCACTTCTTTGCAGAGGTGCTACATTCATTGGGTTTTCCCCCAAGTGGAAGCAATTGTAAACATGTCTTCCTGCGGGGCTGAGTAGTTTCCAGGAGCTGATTATGCTCCTGGGCTTCTCTGGGGAGCAGGGTCCATGGTGAAGCCTTGCTGGCTGGCTTCCTCACAGGACGTCAGCTGAAGATCTACTGATCCCCGAGGGTGGAAGGACCTGCACGATTTCCAGTTCTTGGCGGTTCTAAATGTGTCTTTGTGGGCATTTCTGGAAATTTCTGGTGGGCACATTTGCTGGTCAAGTCTTTAAATGATGAGCTCAAAGCCAACAGTCTGGGGTATGCTGCAGTGTCTTCTGCTGAGTGGCCATTTGTGAAGGCTTGGCTGTAACCTTATCTACAGCTGGGGTAGAAGGAGATGATGTCTTGAAGTTCAGGGCAGCCCCAGAGCTTGAAATTTTCTCTTGAAAATGAGCATTTGGGCTTTCTTTTGAGCTTTAAAATGATGAGTGTAAAGTTGGGAATAATGGGACATGGAGTGAATAAGGGTGAAGGATAGCTTGGTGAGGAGAAAGGGAGAATAAAAAATCCTGCAGGGATTCCTCACACTTCCAAAGGCCTGTGAAATGCTCTCACTCTCCCTCTCTCTTTTTTTGGTTGTCATGTAGACATAATGCCACTTTATTTAAGGGCTAGGAAGGGAATTAAAACTGTCTCGGGTGGTTATTTTTATCTAAAAGATAGATACCGATTAAAAAACTTTGGTGTCAGAAACGCATTTAGCATTTGTTTTGCATTAATCACAGCATTAGAAGTAATTTCTTACTGAACTCTTTTTGTTTTCCTTTTACAAACCTTCACCTCAGCTTTGCATTTGTTTTAAGAAATAAAGGCAAGACACGTGCATGATTAAAATAATTCACAATGAAAGATGATAAAGAAAGAACAGTCCAGAAGCTCTTCTTCTGAGGGGATGGAGAGCTTGGCCTAGGCAGCCCACAGGACTGTGTTCAGGTTTGCAGACTGTTCTTCACATGTGAGAGGGAAGTTGTGCAAGAAACCAGCCAGGTGCGGTTTCCACAGACCTGAGTATCAGCACTTAGACTTCCTTTCGTCATAGTTGGCTTTGATGGTGACTCAGCCGGCTGTGGCTTTGGTATAAGAAGCATCTAGCTTGTTACTGGACTGCAGGACTCATCTCTCTTTATTCTTGGACCCACTACCATAAAAATTAGTAACAATTCAATGAAAGACTGTGTCTCTGCGTGTGTCTCCCCCTCTGCTTCCATATAATACAATTTGGGGATGTGCACTTTCTGGTTTGATTTCTTTCAAATCATTTTTTTTTTTCTTTTTCTAATGCCATAGATAAGTAGGATGGAACTTCTGGAACTTAGTTTGAGTTCCCTTTGGGGGGTCATCTTTTCCTGCCTGCCATGGCTAATTATCTCTCTGCTTCTCAGTTGCAGATCTGATCTCTTCTGAACAACCTCACGGTGTCTCCTTCCCTGGGGCTCTGAGCCCAGCCGGACCACTTTCTCCTTGGAATTTTGGGTGCCGTCTCTTCTCACCTTTCCCTTTTCCCTGTCTCCCTCCTGAGAACTCTTGGCGACTGGAGGATTGTCATGGAGTCCAGGGAAGTCTTAAGTGGCTCCCGGCAAAGGGGCAGTGAGTCGGAATTCCTGCCAGTCTCCTCAGCCAAGCCCTCGACTACTCCTGGCTGTACAGGAGAACCTTTGCTGTCTGCTCCGGAGACTGGGAAGGGAATCCCAGCAGGTGGAGAACGCATGGAGCCCGAGGAGGAGGACGAACTGGGCTCAGGGCGGGATGTGGATTCCAACTCCAATGCAGACAGTGAGAAATGGGTGGCGGGAGATGGCCTGGAAGAACAGGAGTTTTCTATCAAGGAGGCCAATTTCACAGAGGGGAGTCTGAAGCTGAAGATTCAGACCACAAAACGGGCTAAGAAACCCCCAAAGAATCTGGAGAACTATATATGCCCACCTGAGATCAAGATCACCATCAAGCAGTCGGACCAGAAGGTGTCCCGTGCTGGGAAAAATAGCAAAGCCACAAAGGAGGAGGAAAGAAGCCACTCCAAAAAGAAGGTAGGGATCCCTGCTGACCAGGTGTTTTGGTTTGTTTTTGCCGTTTTATCCTCAACTGTTAAGGGGCTACTTGCTTATTTATAAATTGCTCATTTCTCTGATGGAACACTTGTGGCCTACAGAAAATGTCTTCTGTGTCTTGGTATAGTATCCAGTTTAATATTATGGCTTCTACTGACTGAAAACAAAATGAAAAAAACTACAATTATATTTCTGGAAGTTCTTATTTCTTATGTAGCAGCCAATTGGCTGGGTCAGATCTGGCTAACTGTGTGAGAGAATTTTGAGGGTGCTTTTTTTTTTTTTTTTTTTTGGTTTGATATTTATATCTGTTCTCATAGTGAAGAGTAGGAAGTTGAAAATTTTGGTCATTCAGAACAGTCAAGCACCGTTATAACACCCTTTTGGTTTTAGTCATTTCTGTACATCTTTCTAAAATAGACAAGTCGCTTTCTTGAGTGAGGAAGCCCAGTCTTCATAGTAAATTGAGGCTCTTCTCGGCTGAGAGATCATCTTCCCAGGAGCCAGTGGCGAGCTTTTGAGCTGGCGCTGGAGAAATGGAAGGGACAGAGGACTGCTGAGGCTTTGCCTAACACATTGTAGACTTCTCAGGTGAAATGTTGGATGAACTCAGTGTACTGTCATTTTCCTCATAGAAGTTAATGTGGGCGTGGAAAGCAGATCTCTAGGTGATTAATGATATAGTTTGGTTGAACGTATGGATCTAAGGTTTTGTTCTGTGTCTCAGAGGGTTACAGAGACCTCCTTTCCTGGGAGGGGTGTGGCACTCAGCTGTGATAGCAGAGGGCTACCCTAGTCTAGAAAGTTTTTATCCAAGAGTCTCTGGGTCTTGTGAACAGCTCTGAAAGGAGTCCTCTTGTTGACAAGAGTTCTGGAGTTTTAAGTTGTGGATGTTAACCAGTCTTTGTAATTCTGTCACATCTTATTTATTAATATTTGGACTCTGGGCAAGGTGGAAGGTAAAATGGCCCATATGAATGAACCTTTCCCCTTTATAGCCCAGAAATAATCTAGTTTTTCTGTTGCCAGTGGTTTTGGAGCTTTGGTGTAGTCATTTTCAATAAACTGCTAAGAATCATGTTGTTTCTTTAGTGTTGGGCTGTGTCTTTCCTCATGCTAGGTGTATTGGCTGATTTGTTGCAGTTAAAAAAAAAATTGGACTAGAAAAGACTTTTCTGGGTGGCTAACACTTAGTTTGCTCAGACTAACCTGGTTTTCAAACAGAAAGTCCTGTATCCAGGACCCCCTTCAACTCTGAGCAAGCCAGGGCAGTTGACGTCTTCTTTAACATTTGGAACACAAAAAAAATTTTTAGAAGTTGATGTGTTTTTACCTAGCATACAGGTAAGTGCTTTCACCTCTCCTGTCCCCATTTATAACTTTGCAATGCTTTCTGGGTTCTCTGATATAAAATCAAAGATTATCTATATGTATGTGGAAACTTTTGAGATTTTTGCAAGCAAATGCAAAGAAATGCTAGCAGGCTCCACTTAGAAAGTTAAATTTTGTTTTGGAGTTGAAGTCTCTTCAGCTTTGAAAATGAAGATCTTTGTCGTTGGTCACTGAGATGGCACAAAGAGCATTGTTGGATTTTTGTGGGGGAGAGCAGTCTTGAAAACTGTGGGAACTGGTTTCCCTTCATCACCATCACCGCCAGGATTTGAGCAGCAGCCCACAGCTTAGGGTGTGCAAACCAAAATTCACAGTCCTAGAAAGAGTAAGTTGTCCTGATCAGTACTACTTCCTTGGGGCCATAAGACTGTTCCCAAATATAGGCATCTGTCTATTGGAATGCCCCAGAATAAAACTCTGGAATTTGTTCACAGGGATGATTTCAAAGCTGAAATGTGCAGTGGACCTCCACTCTCATATCTGAAATTCTCAGGCTGGTGATTCTCACCCAAAAGGTTGGATGCCCTTTGTGTACTTCATTGGAAAGAGAGATGAAATTGCTTCTTTGAATATGTGACCTACTAGGTATGCATTTCTAAGCCTGAGCAATTGGAGGTGGAGAGAAAAAGGGGGAGGGCTGAAATCAAATGCATAATGCTGTGTTATGCTGGCTCTGTAATGAGAATATCTACGAAAATTGCTTTGTATTTTATTTCTTTATCCTTTTTACATTATGTCTAGAGCTGATACTTTTCAGAGATGAACAAATAAAGTTATCAGTACTGGGTCTTAATCATTTGCTAGATGATAGGAAGTTCTCTGATCTATATTGGATTAGTATGGTAAGTTTATTACTCTTTTAGTTCCTGTTGTTTTGCCAGCAAGGAGTAAGCAAAAGCTGGAGCTAAGGCGGAGAGGTGGAAACCTTGTCTACCATTTGTACAGAAAAGTTCAATGGAATGAGCTTGCAGAATTTATTTGTATGAATGGGAACTACATGATCATTAATTTGGAACAGGGAAAAGGATGAGGATGGCATTTTGTAAGCATTAGGTCAGTGTCTTACTCTAAAATCTAGTCTTCTGTATCTTTTATTGTGAGGCAAGTTGCTCATTGAAGAAGTGTACATGGAGTGATCCCTGGGAGTCAGGTCTTTTGCTAAGCACTTAGAAGACAGCTCTGTTGAGCTGGTCCTTGATTGAGTAGAGATGCCTCCTTGGGTGTCATCTGATCATATATGCTGACTTAGAGCAGGGTTGTTAAACTAGTCTGTGGGCAAAATTCAGCCCCCTGCCTATTTTTGTACAGCTTGCAAGCAAAGAATGGTTGGGAAAAAATAAAAAAGAGAATAATATTTTGTAACATGGGAAAATTATATGAAATTCAAATTTCAATGTCCTTAAATACAGTTTCATTGGAATGGAGCCACATCTATTTATTTATATTTTGGCTACGGCTACTTTTGCACTTCGACAGCAGAGTTGAGTAGTTGTGACAGAGAATGTATGGCCCTCAGAGCTTAAACTATCTGCTATCTGGTTCTTACCAGAAACACTTGTTGACCCTTGACTCAGGGGAAGGGCAGGGAGTTTTAGGATTACAAGGATTTTGTTTTATCTCATTTTGTTTTGAAAGATTTATCCTCCAAACTTGGAGGCTGGGAAAATGAGTGTTAATCATTATATGCTTTGTTGTTGTTTGTTTTTGTTTGTTTTACTTCTGCAGACCAGTCAGTTTTGTTCAAGTCATTGTTTGGCAGCCTTAGGCAAAGAGCTTATATTGGA
Source organism: Cephalophus harveyi (assembly GCA_006410635.1). NCBI lineage: Eukaryota > Metazoa > Chordata > Mammalia > Artiodactyla > Bovidae > Cephalophus > Cephalophus harveyi. The sequence continues at coordinate 163,388 of SJYT01077126.1, forward strand.
TCCCAAATGATTTGCTTTTTCTTTCTTTTTTTTTTTTTTTGTAAAAGGAAAGTTCTATAGGATAATTATGGCATTCCTTACATATCACAGCTAGTTCTCTTCTATTTCTGTTTGTACATGTTCTGCTGCTGTGTGTGTGGTATCCTTAAGAGCTTTTTTCTGAATTTCACACCTAGACCCAATCTTCCAAACTGGAGAATTGTTATAGATTTTCAGGTAACATGGCCACGCCAGTAGTAGGATCTTAGGAGGGACCCATGAGAACATACCACTTCATTGGCTCAAGGATGCATGGACTTGTCTAGCCAGTGGACAGGTCACCTCCCTTCCAAGTAAACTTAGGGTGACACTTGAGATGCTGTCTGGTAGAGGATTTATGATGAACTGATTTATGTGATGTGTAAGAGCAGCATTTGGTAAGAAGTGGTGACTGAGAAGAGAACTCAGAATTTCAAGGCCTCAGAATTGTCCTTTGGGCAGGTCCTGGATTGCAGATGGATCCTATAAACGCACCTTGCTCTTTATCACAGCGCCCATGTTGTTACATCTTAGACTGACTCAGGTAAGTGGAATTATAATGTAAGCTTCCTCTATTTCCCCTCTAGGTCACTCATTAAAAACAATAGAGAATATGAGAATGAATCTCTAGAAGCAAGTTCAGGTATAACATGTGGACTTAAAATGTTCTAGCAGTGACAGGTTTTTAAGAGGCTCTTAGCGGGACAAAGCTTAGCACCTCTCCTCTTTCTGAAGACTTTCTGTGGGAGTCAGGACACTCACCAGATTCAATGGCATGAGGAGAGGGGGTTCTGAGACAAGGACTATACAGTGACCCAAGGTTGGAAGTGTGGCATGGCTATCAGCATCAACTGTCTTTGTGATTCTGGATTTGGAGTATAACCTTGCTGAAGCCCCAGCTTCCTCATCTGCCAAATAGAGATGATAGTTTCCACATGATATAACCCAATGGAAGATTTTTTTAAAAATATGGGAAATGTACATTGTACATGTCATAGGAACAGTTCCAATTTATTGAGCCACATGACAGACCTTCAGCTAACTCTTTTATCTCTATTTGCTTTCTCTATGGAGAAGGCAATGGCACCCAACTCCAGTACTCTTGCCTGGAAAATCCCATGGACGGAGGAGCCTGGTAGGCTGCAGGAGCCTGGTAGGTCGCTAAGAGTTGGACATGCCTGAGTGACTTCACGTTCACTTTCATGCATTGGAGAAGGAAATGGCAACCCACTCCAGTGTTCTTGCCTGGAGAATCCCAGGGTCGGGGGAGCCTCGTGGGCTGCCGTCTATGGGATTACACAGAGTCGGACATGACTGAAGCGACTTAGCAGCAGCAGCATTAGTCCTTTTAACAGTCCTGTCAGATGAGAGGTATTTATTTACAGATGAGGAAACTGAGGCTCAGTGGCTTCACATAAGCAGGAGCAGGGTTGGCCTTTGAAGTCAGTTCTTCTAGACTGTTTGGCCAATGCTGGAGTCCAGGCCCCAACTGCCCACACTGGAAAGGGCTGCTGGAAGGTGAGGATCCAGCTCGAGGGCATTTCTCTCCTACTTTCCCACACGGTAAGGGTGGCAAGATCATGAGCTTGTATACTGTCTTCAATTCTAAGTGTTTCAAAGTGTCATGAGTTAAAGTCTTATTTTCCCCCTTATTCTGCTTGTGGATTATTATTTGCTTTTGACTAAAATGCAACTTCTATTTTGTTTTTTTTTGGACTTAATGTTCACCTTTACCCAGCTTCATCAGGAGAACTGATTTTCCCTAGCAATCTCATATTCCTCAGAGTCTGCCATGGTCCTAGGAAGATGTTCAGGATTCCTTCTCAGTAACCCCACATAGAACATCATCATACATGTGTAGAAAGAACCTGTATTTTCTTCTAAGTACTCAAACCCTCTCTGAGGAAGTCTAATAGGTTACAAATTCATTTATTCATCCTTCAAATAGCACCCTCCTTATGTCAAACCCACAAAGTATGAAGAGGAAAAAGAGTTTTTTAGGTGATGTAGATGGGAAGCGGGTCTGGCATCAGACTGCAGAGAGTGATGCATATCAAATAAGTAAATGAGTGTGCATTTAATTCTGTAAATGATGGGAGTGCTCTGCAGACTTTGAACTGCAGAAAGGAAGGGTTGCGGGTCCAGGGAACGTAATGAGAGTGATGTAGGGCAGAGAGGCATGAAAGTGGTCCACTTGTGAGTTAGGAGGGCTGCACCGGGGCTCTCCATTTTCCCTGTAGGCTTCTGAGAAGCACATTTCTCACTCGACTCGCTATGGTTGTAGCAGTTTAGAGGGTGTGTTGGGCAGGGATGGAAGGTGGCTCAGACTGCTGGACCTCTGGTACTGGACCACTTCCTCCTTCACTCTGAGGGTGGTCCTGAGCGCCCACGAGAGCCTTCCACACCCCTTAGTGTTCAGGTGTCCCTCTCTCACTACCATTTGCCCAGCACCTTCTCTGGTCACTTGGAGGTGCATTGCTTGACTGAAGGCTTGCCCTCCCTATTTCAGTGCTTGTGAATGTGAGGCTTTGAACTCCAGGGTGTATGGGCTTCTTCCCCTACAACACCCTTAACCTGACTGGGAGAGTAGGTCTGGCCAGCATTTCTTCATAAGAAGCTGAATTTGCCTTGTTTACTTTTATATTTTCTCTTTATTGATCTTTTATTGTAAGCAGCATGTTCCTCTTTATTCATCAGAGTACCTGAAAATTTTGTTTCCTGATATGTTTCTCTGTAGTTATTTTATAGCTAAAAACCTTTTCCACAAAGTAATTGTATCGAGCAGCAGGTAATATTTAACATCGGGAGTTGGTGTTTGGGAAAGGACAGCGGACTTGGGGACAGGAGCCCTGGGCACCATCTCTGCCTCTGTTAATAACAGCTTCAATAAGAATGCTTTCAGTTCACTTCGGTTCAGTTGCTCAGTCGTGTCCGACTCTTTGTGACCCCATGAATTGCAGCATGCCAGGCCTCCCTGTCCATCACCAACTCCCGGAGTTCACCCAAACTCATGTCCATCAAGTCGGTGATGCCATCCAGCCATCTCATCCTCTGTCGTCCCCTTCTCCTCCTGCCCCCAATCCTTCCCAGCATCAGAGTCTTTTCCAATGAGTCAACTCTTTACTTTCCTGAATTTCAGTTTTTTGCATGTTAAAAAAAAACAAAAACAGCTATTGACCTCTGAAACCTTATTTCTCTTCTAAAAACTGGAAACTTTAAGAGTCATTCTGGTAGATGAGGCAAGTCTTCCTCTCTAAAACTAGTTACTATAAACAAAATTGTTGACCTCTCTTTGGGACCCACTGTTCTGTCATTGGATTGTTTCCTTTTTGCCCCAGTGTGAAAAGGCCTAAAATCATGGGAGCGGACGTCAGAATTGAGCTTACAAAGCGGGGAGGTTTATCAAGCTTGCATTCCATGAGGATATTCTGGGAACGTTTGGTTCCCCTCTTTCTTCCTTGTGTGCTTCTTATTTTTCTCCTGTGTTAGGGATTCCCTGGGAGTTCACAGCACCCTGCTGGCTCTTTTCTGCTGTTGTTAGTTTCACTTTGGAGTTCAACAAGGATCCTTCTTCAGTGAACTCCATACCTTTGAAGATAAACCTGTTAGAGTAAAAGTAGGAAAACTGTGTTCTGTTCTGGATGGAGAGTCATTCGTTCCTTGAACTGTTCAGATAAGAAATAAGGGATCTGTTAGAAAGATTGCTGGCCCTGATTCCAGACCAGGTTCTCTGCAGAGAACCTGTACTAGAAGCTGGTCCCCTGTAACATTAAGCAAGTCTCTTAACCCCTCGGAGCTGTTACCTAACTGTGTGAAAACCAGCGGTCATAGGAACACTTCCTTGCTGGTGTCTTGTGGGGATGAAAGTGCCTGGTATGCTTAACACAGCCCCTCACTCAGTATGCACCACTTTAATTCCTATTGTGCGTGTCTCTTCCAGCTCACCTACAGGACCCTCTCAGCCCCAGCATGGCTAGCCACATAGTGCCCTGCAGTTGTGCTGGGTGCTCAGAGGCGTGGGCTGTCTCAGAAGCCATGTTTCTTTAGGCTGATCCTGTTTTTGTACTGCTCATGGCTATGTTGAATTGTGATAGGTGGGTTGCAGTACCAGTGTCTTATTTCTGATGCTTCCACAAGCACCTACTAATCAAACATGCCTCTAATGCTATATATATATATATATTTTTTTTTTGGTGGTAAGAATTGGTATGGGGATTTATTTAAAGTCAATTCAAAGGTCTTTTATCTTTGATAAAAATCTTTTTTCTTTGTGGTCACTTATCTGCCAAACCAGGATTGCTGCTGAGCTCAAAGCAGACTCAAAATGAAACTTTCAAAGTAGTGTCATAAGGACGACCAGATGGGGTTCAGCTGGTGCTTCCTTGCATCCCTGCCACACTCCCAGCGTTTGTACAGTCACCCCCTCTTCTCAATCATCAATTCTACACATGCAAAAAGTCCTCTCGTATCTGTATTTCCAGTTGACCTTCAGTTACATTACCGCTTTTCTTTTTAATAAAAGGCAAAAGAAATAATTCCTTTTTGCCCTTCTCTGCCCCATCCTTTGATTCTTCTGATTCCTGCAACTTTAAGGGAAAAACATCCCACCTTCATGATGCTGGAATGCAGGACATCCCAGGATGTCCCCTCCTGCCTTCCTTGTTCCTGAGACATGAGTCACTTTGGTTGGAAAGTCTCTGCTTGAGGACTGCCTAGGCAGAGAGCATGGGGATGCGGCAGGGAAGCTCTCGAAGCCTGGGCCACAGGCACTGGTTCAAGCTCTTGACTGCCTAACATACAGAAATCAAAGCCAGGAGGCAATGAAGAGGTATTTTTATCCACGGTAAGCTAAAAATTCATATTATAATTTGCACATACCAGACTACTTTGTGGAAATGGTTTCAACTTGTTTAGTTCTCAGGATGACTTGACTTGGAAGGTAGCATTAAGGCTCTGCCCCCTGCCACCCCCACAAGAGGAACCAGTGGCCAAAGGGAGAGGCGGCCAGTGAGGAGGGCAGAAGCTCAGTGGAGCCAAAGGTTCCCAAGAGGTGTGCGATTTACACAGCATGCAAACACCTGCATGGACTAGCAGTTGTACCCAGTGCATGGGGGATTCTGAATTATGTGCTGTCTGGTGAAGCCGAGAGCCCCTGGTGCAAGCTGCGGCTGCTGTCGGAGCGTGTTGGAACATGGACAGCCAGTCAGAGTCCTGCACTAAGGCCAGGTTTCAATGACATAACTTATAGGGCTCCTTCCTAGCTTCCACAGTGTTCCATTGAATCTTGCCCTAAGAAGGCCAGGGGCCTCCATCTGTATCTGCGGTGTGTCTTTGTCTCTAAAGTCCTAGGTTTGTCTTTTTTCCTGCCTGCCCCTCCATCCCCCGGCTCACTTCTCTTGCCTTCCTACCAGCCTCTGACCTCACCAGAGGAAACAATGGAGGCCTTTATTGACTCTGAAAAGTCCAAGTAGTTCCCACCTTGGTACCTGGCCCATGAAGCCATTTGATAATCATCATTAGTATCAAATGCAGGTTGCTTCAGTGGTTTTTCCTAGACCTTATTTATTGTGTTTTTTCCACATTGTCTTCTTCAGCTTTCACAAGTTTCAGCCAGTTTCACAGTGGGGAGGAAGTGGAGAAGAAGGGGTACAGAATTCTTGAAGGGATATGAACAGATCGCCGTTCTGTCCCTCATGGTGGGCCACCATGCCTTCCAATAAGAAGTAATCATTTGCAGGTATGAATGTGCCCAGGAACGTGGGCAGCCTTTCATGCTGAGCCAGTTATTTGTTCAGTGCTGTGAATGAAAACTCGTTCACAGCGCTGAACAGTTAGGGGATTTCAGCATTGTTCACTACAGACTGTATCCCTGGAGAACTGTCTTAAAGGAGCTGCTTCCCATGGTGGATCATGAGTATAGCTAAAGGGGATCTATTTGTAGCATACAATGGGAATCTGTCATTTCTCCATCTTTGCCCTTTCAGGCGAGCCGGAGCTGGACATGGATTTATTTGGGTGTGTGGCTCTTTCTTGCACCATCAGGTTCCTGAACTTGCCAGTCTTCCACTGGCTTCCTCCCATTGACTAAGTGGCAGGTCAGCATCATGCTGGGATGTGGGTGCTGTTGGGTCGTAAAAGCAGCCATGATTAGGAGACCCAGAAAGGGTCTGAGAAGTAGGAGTTAAATCTGACACAGGCTAGAACCTGGCACCAGATCAGGAGACAGGTGAAGGCCAACCACAGAAGGTATGGGTCAAAAGGAAAGAATGGGTCCACAGCTGGGTCACGCTTCCAGCATCCTGGACTTCACTAAGTCAGAAGAGCCTCTGAATATTTCCATTTCAACTTCCTTTGTAAACAAACAGAAGACACCTTCCAATATCCCTCATGGACAGTTATTTGGCTGCTTCCCAATGGCCCTCAGGGAGGAGACTCGCTGCAACCTCTTGAGGCAGCTCTGGTTTTAGTAAAACTCTTTCTTACATTGCACCAAAATTCTTTTAAAACAGGACTATTTCTAGTTCCTGAAACTGTTTCTGGGATTCCATGGTTTTTGGATGCCTAGGCACCTTGGTTCCTGTGCCAGGGATGCTAGTTTGTCTGTGTCTTTCCTAAAAGGCTTCAATGGGGAGGGCTCACAGAGCAGAGGACAATACCAGCAGGTGGTCTGCCTGCAGGGGATTGTGCCCTCCTTTACTGTCAAGTGTAGTAGTATCTCTATTAACAGGTCCCTGGGTTCTTTCAGCTTTCTGGCAGCTTCATCATTGTTGCTGTATACTGACCTCAAGGTCAAGGAGACTCCAACTGAAAATTGCCTTCTGCTATTTTTGAGGGTCTAAACCATTACATCCTATGTGTGCTGTGCTTAGTTGCTCAGTCATGTCACAGTTTGTGACCGCATAGACTGTAGCCAGGCTACTCTGTCCAGGAGTGGGTTGCCATGCCCTCCTCCAGGGGGATCTTCCCAACCCAGGGTCTCCAGGTCTTCCGAACCTGGACCCCAGGTCTCCAGCATTGCAGGCAGATTCTTTACTGTCTGACTCACCAGGGAAGCCCATGAATATTGGAATGGGTAGCCTATCCCTTCTCCAGGGGATCTCCCTGACCCAGGAATCAAACCTGGGTCTCCTGCATTACAGGAGGATTCTTTACCAGCTGAGCTGCCAGAGAAGCCCATACATCCTACATACAGTGGTCCAAAATGTAGCTGTTTGCATTATCCTTATTATCATTTCTTTGGGCATAGTTCTAGACAGGCATAGGTCAAATATTAGTCAGATGGTCTGGTTAGAGTCTGCGGACTACACAGAAATAGGGCCACTTTGAAATGTAGATGCTCTCTCACAAAAGAGTTCATCTTTTGTGGTTGCCCTACTGGGGCATCTCTACATGGCTCTCCACCATCTGGGAACCTGGTTTCTCAATTACATAGTGGCCTTTTTGGATCTAATGAAAAAGGTTTTAAAAGTGCATTATCAAAGGTATTTTCTTCTTAGTTATAGTGTAAGCTCTCTGAGGACAGAAGTTGCATCTTTTATTTCCTGGCCTGGGTATTAAAGAAGTTCTTGTTAGCTCTGTGCCAGTGAAGGTAGTTCTGTGGGGGGGAAAAAAAAACTCTCTCTCTCTCTTTTTTCCTTTTTTTTTTTTTAATCAAAATAGGTTCTGCCTAGTCAGCCCTGTGTATTTTGCATTGGTTTTTAAGAAACATCTAAAACCTTTCATCATGCTATCTTTTCTTGTGCTCTCATCCAGATACACTGTAGCAGAGCTGAAGCTTCTAAATTCTGCATGAATCTACAGAGTTGTATGGTGTGTTCAGCATAAATGCTGCATTGGGTTTAGACAGTTCTTATTTGGAGGAATTGATCTCAGAGCATTTAGGGAAAAGCCCAGGACAGTACAAGACTGTCACAGTGAGTGTTTCAGATAGTGCAGAGTGTGGAAAATTGACGGCAACGGCCTCATCTGCCCAGCACCTTTATGAAGGATCTGCGTCACTCAACTGTTACCTCTTTCTGGATTGTTCTTGGGATAGTTCCATGAAGCAGCTGTTAGTCTTCCCTGTTTTAAAGACTGAGGTAGGGACTTTGAGGGTTTTCAATCAGGGTTTCCCAGGGTTACAACCAGGGGAGAGGGAGTGGGGAGACTCAAAGCTACATCAGACCCTCGGATTCCTGGTTTCTGGCAGTAGGAAGCCATCATTGAACGGTGCACTTCAGCTGGTCCTGCTGTTACCTCCTCAGGGAGAGAATAATTGAATTCTATGCAGACCCCCTAATTGCTCCTCCTGCATGTTCTTGATCTAGGCTGTGGGTGAACCTGGGTGTTGTAGCTTCATCTGGGAGACACACAGCTCCTTTCTTGGGCCCATAGCCACCTCCCTGATGGAGAATATTCAGCAGGACATGGCCACAGTGAGACCTGGTAAGAAGTGATGGCTGGCAGTGCATGCAGCATGGGGCAATGGATGATAGGCTCGCTGAGACTTAATCTAGAGCTGTTTACAAAAATATTCTCAAATATCCTGGTTTGGGCTGAAAATGTGGGATTCAGCAAAGGCCCCTTCCAAAACAAGATTCCACTGAGTCCTGTCTGGCCTGAGACTTGAGGGAAGGGTGGCCACCCTGTGCTGGGGGTTCTGGTTTTGATTTCTTCTTCTGCCTTTAGCAAATGGATCTCTCTTTTCTCATATTTAACAGGGCATTAATGCTGTGTCTCTTTCTTACACATTACTTTGAAGATAATCTGAGTGAATGGTTGTAAAAGGGTTCTGAAATGTTAAAAATGCAATGGAAATATGAGACTTTCTTGTAGAATGGCCCTATAGTAGATTATTAACAAACTGTGGTCTCTAATTAAACTTTTCCAGGCTTCCTCCAATATCCTCCCATCCCTAGCCTCTCTCTACCCCAGCATTGGATAAAGGCCCCAGATGTGCCCGTGATAAACAGCAGCTGCAGGTTGGACACGATCAGTGGCCTAGTCCAGGTCACCACCACATGGAGTAATTGCCCTTTGTGAAATTCTGGGGCAAGAGGTCAGCCCTCTTTCCCCATCTTTGTCACTTCTCAGTCATCTGTATCCCAGTGGCAGTTGTGTTATCCCAGCACCCTTCCCCTCCCCACCACCTCCCCACCCCATCCCCCTCTCATGGAGCCCAGCAAAAAACCATCTGCTGAGTTGGCTTTCAGAAGATTTTTTTTTTAAATACCAATTTCCCTTTGTTCCGAGGCAACCTCCAATCAGAGCTGGGGTCTGCTGGGTTTGGTGAGAGGCTGGTATTGTGTTTCATGCTCCCGGAGGAAAGGTTGTCCACTTGCTTTTCTTTTTGATTCGATTCCCTGCCATTCTGCAGGAGAGGCAGAGGTTGCAGCTGCTGCTGTCAGCTGTAAATGGGGGACCCCCTTGTTTAAGAACATGCATGTTAATCCTTTAGCGGGGGGTGGAAAAAACAAAAAACAAAACAGAAAAAAAAATTAAAACCATCACTAGCAAAAGTATTTCTTCCTGTTCCCACCTCATTTTGTAGGTCACACAAGATCTTACTGGTTGCTTAAGCTTAGGGCTTGTTGTCCTTGGATGTTCGCTTGAAGGTCTTTTGATGTCCAGCTTCTTATGTTTCCTAATTTCCTGCTGAAGAATAAGAACTGTGCATCAGAGGCAGAAGAGAGTCATTCTGTGATGGAAAACTTGAATCACAGGGAAAGCCATTGGCCGTGAAAGCTACCATTTTGTTGTTGAGCTGGGAACCTTGCCAAGCACTTGACACATACTGTCTTCTGACTCCCTCCCACCATGGCAGTGGAGGTGTTTTTATCCCCATTTTGCAGTTGTGTGCATGAGGTACAGAAACCCCCAGTGCCTTGCCTCAGTCTTAGGATTGGGAAGCTGGGATTCCAGCGTGTCCACCCTCTAAACCCTGAGGCAGCTCCTCACTTGGGGCTCAGCGGGACTGAGCCTAAGGTGGGGGCCTGAGATCCTTGCTTTCTAACCCTGCCCCCCGAAGACCCACAGGCAAGGGGCCTTCTCAATGCTTCCGTGTCTCTGTAAACTGGAACCAGATTAGCTAGATTTCAGAGAACTCAGAGGGACTGTTTGTTCACATCTCCTGAAAGTTTTATAAACTCTTCTATTCCTGAACTTTGGGCACTGGTTGTTTTTCTGGCACCCTCTACAAGATGAGTGAAAATCCTCTTAGCAGGTTTCGGAGATGTTCTGACATAACTTCTCAAGTGGTCCTGTGACTTTGTGCACAGAGCACCCTGCCGGCCTGTGGCCTTGCACCCCCAGCCCTCACTTACCGCACACGCTCCCAGCCTTCACTCCTGGGTATTGCTGGGTGAGAGCCCTTTACAGACTAAAGGATGCATCTTACTCCTTCATGGTAATGAGATGATGGATCGGGGAATGAAGACATGGTGAATTCTGTAAATTGGTGAAGCCCCATAAGGTTGCTTTTAAACATACCGTCTCCTTCCTACTTTCCCTGTTAGGTTGGAATTATGACCCAGAGCACAGAGGGGCTGGAGGATCTGCCTAGAATGGAATATAAAATAAAACAGACACAACAGAAAGAGAGAGAGGCCAGGGCTTCTCTTTTGCTTCCTCCTGAGGAGATAGAATTTTCCAAGATAACTTATAATGCGTGTGTGTCTGTATTTATTTTAGTATCTTAAAATACATTGTAGGCTCCTGTTAATGTGAATTATAAGAAATATAGTGACTTGACTTAGCAATCAAATCAGCTTTGCACTTAAAAATGTCAATGAAGTCCTTGTTCAAAACCTTACTATATGAACTGAAGTAATTGTTACTAAATGGTCTCTCCTTCACTTTCTGATACAATCCATGAGTAAAGACAAATCTTGCCTGAATCAGTTCAGAGAGAGAGCCAGAGAAGACATGTAGACCCACTGGATTAGGTGAGAGAGGTTCTAATTGATGGCGACCATAAGCTGAGTGTCAGTGGGTGCAGGGGCAATGAATGGGCCTGGGGCCAAGAAGCATGGCCCTACCCTCAGCTCTGCCAGCTGACTCAGGCTGTACTTTGAGTTAGCCTGGGTCCCTTTCTAGCTCTGTTTCACCTGAGGCTTCGGTTCTCAGAGGTCTGAAAGCAGGAGAAATAGGAGGAAATATGAAAGGAGAGTGTTGACTTCAGAACAGTGGGCTCTGCTAGGCTTGAGAAAGGGGCCCCAACAAAGAGTCACAGAGCTGAGCTGAGCAGCCCTTAGTGCCCCTGCTGATACTAACTGTCCCCTCACGGGGCTTCCTTTCTTCTGCATCACTGAGTCATTCATTCACTCATTTAATAAAAGGTATTTTCTTCATTTCCTATGTGTTGCATTTGTCCTTGAGATTTTCAGTATAGAAAGAAGAAGAGAGAAAAGCAAGGTTGGCCAGAGGCGTGAAAAAAATCACATCATGCCTTTTAGCAGAAGGAGTGGAACCCAGAAAAAGTAATGGAGAAGATGGAAGTAGAAATCTGCGGTGTACTGGGGCAAATCAGGTACAAGAGCGGAGGCCATGTGAGAACTGGCAGAACTGGCGCCTGGAAGGGGAAGGAGAGAAGGATAGCAGCTGAAAGAAATGGTGGGGCGCGGGGCAGGGGAATTGTTTATGCTTATGGGCTGGGGGAAGGGCTGCCTCTGCAAGGCTCCCTCAGTCCAGGCAACCAGTGCAGGGGAAGGATGGAGTGGCTGGTGTGAAAGCGGGTGCTCCTGGATGAGCTTGGCTTTTGGTCCTGGACCTCTCAGAAGTACTTACTGCTCCACCCGAGGGACTGATGGCTTTCTACCAGTGTGGAAATCACTGCTCACATCCCCTTGAGGGCAGCCATGCAGGTGGGCTTGAGAAGAGCTGCCACAGGCTGGACCAGCTGTGCCCCTCCAGCTCCTGGGAGGAGCAGGTGCTGAACTTCTGGATGCCTGCCTTTCCTTCTGGCTTCATTCCTAAATGACAGCTGACCTTTGCTTCTGATATTAGGCCTGCGGCAGAACCCACTCCATTGGGGCCAGATTGCCCTGCATCAGCGGCTGCTTCAGCTCATCGCGTTAAGCCCAGGGAGACAGTTGCTGGTCCTTGAAGCTTCTCTTTCTCTAAAGAGGACGACCCAGTTGTGGGGGTTCACCCTGTGGACAGTGGAGGCAAAGAGCTGGAGAGGAAGACACATGTTTAGGAAATGATCCGAGCGAGGCCTGGAGAACATGGAGAGGATGCACAGCCACGCCCTTCTGTCATCACGGTCTCTGAGGAGCTCTGTCTGGGGAGCCCTAAGAAGGCGGTGTGCTTGGTGTGTGTGTGTGTGAGCGAGTATTCAGTGTCATGTGTACCTGCGTGTGTGTGTGTGTGTGTCTGGCCTCTGGGCAGATATACTGTATACAATGCAATAGAGCCCTAACCGAGAAGCAGATTAGTCTCTGCTCCTAACCACCTGGGTTTCCTCCCTGCCTCTGTTCTTAGGAGTCCCATCTTGAAATGAAGGCAATGAAGCAGAAGATACCGGAGTCTTCCAACTCTCATATTCCAGTAAATTGCCGTACAAATACTGATTCATGTAATGAGGAGACATATTAATATATGGGCTTGGCTTGACCTAATTATTACTTTCATAACATGCCTAGTTTTGAAGTAGTCACCTATGAGTATAAACTGCGTATTTATTTGAGAAGAGGGTAGACATATTCTGTGATAGTTGATGTGAATGATGACAGACAATTTGAAAAAGGAGGGAACTCATGTGGGTACCTGGGCAGGCAAAAGAATGCAGAGTCCTTCCTCCCAGTTTATATGGACTTGTTTGGCCTTCAGAGAAGGCTCTGAGCTTCACCTCTTGTTGGGGATGTTGGGTCCAAGCAGGATGGTTATTTTGTGCCAGATGCTGGGGTGTGTGAACAGTTCAGAGAAGGATGGAGAAACAGAGGAGGTTTGAATGGATCTTGATGGAAGCAGAGGATATGATTCAGTTCAGTTCAGTCATGTCTGACTCTTTGTGACCCTATGGACTGCAGCATGCCAGGCCTCCCTGTCCATCACTAACTCTTGGAGTTTTTTAAACTCATGTACATTGGGTTGGTGATGCCATCCAATCATCTCATCCTCTGTCGTCCCTTTCTCCTCCCATCTTCAATCTTTCCCAGCATCAGGGGCTTTTCAAATGTCAGCTCTTCGCATCAGGTGGCCACAGTATTGGAGTTTCAGCTTTAACATCAGTCCTTCCAGTGAATATTCAGGACTGATCTCCTTTAGAATGGACTGGTTGGATCTCCTTGCAGTCCAAGGGACTCTCAAGAGTCTTCTCCAACACCACAGTTCAAAACGAGGGAAAAGCAGCTCGGGTATTTCTGAGCCATGGTCCTGGGGGCAGGGTGCTCACTGTATGCCTTGAACCCGTTGGGCTGGCCTGCAGGGTTTACCTGGAAATCCAGAATGCAGGAAAACCTTGGGAGAGCAGATAAGGAATCTGACTTCTTCCTGAATGGGACAAAAAAGGTATGATACCATCCACCCCCACACTGGGGAGCAGAGAGCTGGGGAATCTGTGGAGAGCTGCTTTAGGAAATCAAAATATAACAGCATTGGACGGAAGCGGGCCCAGAGTGGACAAGAAACAGAGGCCCACTGCAGCACACAGTGAAGAGAGAAAGTGCCCTTGGTTTTTGTTGTCACACCGAGGAGGCCTAAGCAACCTGCAGCAGGTGCAAAGGAACGGCTTCTAACATTGTGATTCCTGTGACTTAGAGAAGCTCAGTCGCTTTCTTAAGAATCCATTGACTGTGTGTTAGGGCCACTTGTATCCCTGGTGGCTCAGATGGTAAAGAATCTGCCTGTAATGTGGGAGACCTGGTTCGATCCCTGGGTTGGGAAGATCCCTGGAGGAAGGCATGGCAACCCACTGTGTTGGGAGGATCCCCCTGGTGGAGGGCATGACAACCCACTCCAGTATTCTTGTCTGGAGAATCCCCATGGACAGAGGAGCCTGGTGACCTACAGTCCATGGAGTCGCATAGGGACGCTTATGAAAAGATGATTAGAAAGTTCCAGAAGAGATTGAGGTGTCTACAAAAGTTCCAAATCCAGCATTTTGCCGTGGAGTTTTATTTCAAATTATCTGTTTCACTGTTTTGTTTTCTGCGATGCTTTTCACCCATTCCTCTGCTACTACTGAGTTCTCCAGCTCAGTATGTGCGTGTGTGCTAAGTCACTTCAGTCACGTCCGACTCTATGCAGTGCTATGGACTGTAACCTGCCAGGCTCCGCTGTCTATGGGGATTCTCCGGCAAGAATACTGGAGTGGATTGCCATGCCCTCCTCCAGGAGATCTTCCCAATCCAGGGATAAAACCTGTGTCTCTTGATGTCTCTTGCATTGGTAGGCAGGTTCTTTACCACTAGCGCCACCTGGGACGCCTCCAGCTCAGTACAGGACTCAGTAAATTTCTGCTTTTCTACCCCTTCTGCAAAGAGGTGAAATGGGAAAGAAAATCCAGCATATGTTTGCTTCCCCGTCACCTCTCAACCCTTTTTTAAACTCCTTTAAATGTGAGCTTCCCCTACACAATGAGGCGGGACAAGTTGCACTTTTCATGTGTTAGAAAGGAACAAAATGCATCTGGCCATGATGGGGAATTTCCCCCACCTTTTGAGGGCAGGTGTGAACGAATGAATTAGGGCAATGGTGTGAAAGAATGAATTAGTTATGGCAAATCTTGTTAGTGTCCATTGTAAGGAGAGAAGCTAAGCCATCTGTGGCCACTTGCAAAATTGTCCCTTGTTTGTTTGGGCTCCCCACTGAAGCAAATCTTTGTGGCTTCTGATATTTTGCATACTGTCACTTGTTTGCCAACTGGATGGTGTCTGGACATGTGTAGGTAAGAGTGTGTCTGAGTGGCCATATATGTATATGTTGGTGTGCTGTTGAAATAGATATCTGCGGGGCTGCCTTGACTGGGCTCTGGGCTTAGGAGGGGAATCCTGGGAGCTCTTATGTTATTTTTGGACGTTCCTAGTCAATGTCTCCAAGCTTTTTTGTGCTCCTATCCCTTATTCTCCTCTGAGTCTCCCATCATCACTTCAACTTCCAAGTTCTTAATTGGTGGTGTGTGTTCTGAAAGAGGCAGAGCATATTTAGGGCAGTTTACGTCCTAGTTAAAAGCTAACAGAGGTATGTGCCTCCAGTGTGACCACATAGTTCTGTGCCAAAGATATTGTTGTTCCACCTCCATTCATTCTACAAGTGTTTCCAGTGAGCCTGCTGGAGACAAGTGGTGTACTGGATGCTGTAGGGATCTAAAGGCTGCATGACCTCCATTACCCCTGACTTCAGGGAGCTTCCTTGGAGTACAAGGGATGCATAATGAACAACACATGCTCCGTGGATGGGATGAACAAAGTTCTGGATGTCATGCATGGAAGGATTGGGTATTATCACCCAGTGACCACTGAAGTCTGCCCCTGAGGGAGTGTGGAAGACAAAAGACTGTGTGGGCTGTGTGGTCAGAAGGGCTCTCGAGCTCGACTTCTGGGATTTCCAGATTGGCATCCTAGGGAAAATGGCAAACACAAATCTACAAAAATTAAAAAGCAGAAGTGCTCCTTTTGCTTATCATCAGGCCATCCTATGGGAAAGTTTATATAATAGGATAAGAATCTGGGACAAAAGTTCGAGTTCTTCTGTGTTTATGTCTAGTCGCACCAGTAATTTATTCTCTCTGTGATGTTGCCACACTATGCCTAAATTTCTCTTTTGAAAAAAAGAACATCCTGGACATGCTGCTTTTTCCTTCTTTTCCTCTTACTTTCCTTTATACTGGGCAGACTCGGGCTATAAAAAGGTTGGTGCTTTCATCTCTTCAGAAGATCCTTTTCTATACTGTAGGGGGCATTCTCCATATCTATCTGAGTGGGTCAAACTGCTTCCCAGTGCTTGATGGATACACATAAAAAATATTAAAGCTGAAAGAGACCTTGAAGATCATCAGAGCAATCTTTCCTTTACAGATGAGGACAGAGTCCAGATCAGAATGTCTCATGGTTTGGCAAAGATCACATGGGCAACCAGTGACAGTCTGGAAAAAACAATGCTAGGTGCTAAAAAAGACAGGACCCTTGATTACTGTGGCCTCCCCTTGCCACTGGATGGGAGTCTGCCTGCCTGTTTGCTTGGCCCATCTTAGCACAGCTTGGTCCTTCTCTCTTGAATCCTCCTGAACCTCCATGGCTCTGGTCTAGGAGGATCAGATAAAGGAGCCTTTATTTCCTAGCTGCCCTGTGCATGCAGCATCAGAAAAGAGAGACTGGAAATGGAGGTGGAAAGACAGAAAACATTTGTCTTTTAATACTTGCCTGACATGAAAGCCTCACTGATAGGCACTTTGAGTACTCAGCTAAATAATGGTTGCAGCCAAGACAAAACATAAAGCTGACCCACTAGTTATGTGGTTACTTAAACATGATTTACCCTGCATTATGCTGGCTGGGACCTGGGGTTCTCATTTCTAATGAACCAAGAGACAGCACAATTAATTACATTCAAAGGAGTGCTATTAGACATCAGACTGGTCATTGCAAGAAAAAAAAAAAAGGTCCTTCAATATTCCTCACCTTCCCCCCAGTTTTGCAGAAATACTTAAGAATAGTACAGCTCACATATTGGTGGACATAGACAAGTTTGGGAAAATGGTGAGTGCTAGTGGTCCCAACATGGGATGTGGGGTGGGGGGTGGTTAGCTGGAGTTGCAATGACTGGGAGATGGAGGGGCAGGGGTTTGGAAAGGAATCGTTACATGATTTGGCCAAATGTGAAGGAAAGTTCACCAGGAGCTTTGCATCCTCAGTGCCCTGGTGGGCCTAATCTGCCTCTTCTGGGTACATCTGACAGCCACCCCTGAACCTCTAACCTCAGTGACCTGCCCTCTTGAGGTGCTTAGCATTTAGAAGTGGCTAGAGTAGAAATAACCCACTCCAGTGTTCTTGCCTGCAGAATCCCAGGGACGGGGGAGCCTGGTGTGCTGCCGTCTATGGGGTCACACAGAGTCGGACATGACTGAAGCGACTTAGCAGCAGCAGCAGCAGCAGCAGCAGCAGAGTAGAAATAAGGCTCTGAAGGTTTGGAGGCCACATTTAGGTCAGTGAGAATGGGAGCGCAGTTACAGGAAGAGTCCCATTCACTACAATGATGTGCTGATGTGTCTAATTATCTTTTGATCATACGAGCAGATCACAGGAACTTTCTTTTGACGCTGATCATTTTAAGGGTGTTGCTGTATCTCCTTTTGGTTGAACATAGTAGAGAAGTCAGCTCTGGGGTGGAGTGTCTAAGCTGGAAAGATGAGAAGGTAAAGCCTGAAAGATTTGAAGAGGGCAGGGCCAAAGGTTAAAGGAGAAAGGTTAGCTGCAGGCAGAGGCCCAGGATTGAAATATTTGCTGAAGGTTGACAGGCAACAGAATAGAGGCAGGCAAGTGGCAAATTCCTGTTTTCTTCTCTAAATGAGAAAATATTTTGAGTGCTATTCAGTCAGACTGCCTAATGCTCTGGGGTGGGAGCCGGAGATGGAGAGAGAGAACATGAATGTGAGAGAATATTATTAAATTACCCAGGAAGCCAATGTGACTGCAGAGTTCAAGGAGCAGTGCAGTGCGTCATCCTCCCTTGCCTCCTTGTTTGGGCAGCTCAGCATTCATTTCTTCACTCACTCATCCAGCACATGGTCATCAGGACCTGCCTTAGATGGAGGGTTTAGAAGCTGCCCATAGGAGTTAGCATCAGACAAATGAAAAGAAAGCCAGTCCTGCCTCTCAAAGGTATGCAGGTGCATGAACGGGTGATTCCAATGCAGAGTGCAACTTTTGGTTTATTACTCGTAAGGCTGTTTTCTTTTAAAACCTAAATCTTAAAATTGTCTGTGTCTGCTTGCAGTTTAGTGAATACTTTTATATATAATCTTACATGTAAGATAGAATATAAAGTGATTGCAGCTACCCTAGCAGTCAGGCTATCCCAGGGTGTTGCTTGCTAGTGGGGTTACCCTGCACTGCCCAGGGAATTATATTAGCAAGGCTGAGGTGCCGTGTGTATGGATGGAAGAGTCTGGGTGTGGGGAAGTGGTTAGGAAGTAAAACAGCTGGTTCTTGACCTACAGCCAGCTGCTCCTCCTTCTTGCTGGGTCCTGCCTGCTCTTGCTTGTGAGGGAGGCTTCTGTGCTCAGGAGTGCAAGTTCCCTTAGGTTTCTAGGCTGGCTGTGAGCAGCACTGGTAGTTTATTCACTGGGATATTTATGAATGACAAGAATGTAGAGCTGGGAAGGCCATGACCGTCACTTCACAGAGGGCAACTCACAGGAGTTGAGTGACATCCCCATGGTGCCTGGTGAGGTTGTGGCAGGGCCAGGACCCACCTCAACCCCCTGACTCCCCAGCCGACTTTGGGTTCCCTGCCACCTCTTCCAGGAAGTGATGACTCAGAGTATTTTCATCAGCCTATCTTACACTACCCCTCCTCTATTTTCTTCCCACATCCACCAAAGCCAATAATAGACCAAAGCAGTTTCAATTTTAGGCAGTTTCCTTTTTTACTTAGAAATCTATGGTTAGAAAGGTTGCTGGGGGTGGTGATGGTGGCTGGGGGTGGGGAGGGAGGTGTGAGAAGCTTCAAAGGGGGTGGGTCTCTCCTGGTTCTCAGCCTGGAGGAAATCAGAACTGGGTACCTTCATGGAACCTTGGGTAGGTCTCTGAAAGATTCCTTCCCCTCTGAAGTTTTTTTGGCTTTTTAGTTCAGGAGGGACTTTCTCTTCTATCAGTTTAGGAGCCCTGTGAAAACTTCATGAAATTCTTATCTAAATTTTGAACTTTAACAACTAACTAATGTGAATTGTTACAAAGTAATTTGTAAGTGACATTTCAAGCTTTTAGGTTTTAGTTCATTCCAATAGTCCTAGATACCTATTATTTTCTTTATGAGGGAGGTAGAAACTTTGCTTTGTTGTAGGGCCTGAAGTTGGAACTTCCTAAAAGAGATTATGAATAAGCTAATGTTAATTGCTGCCTCTTAAGTTTTGTATATTAGGCACCTAGTTAAGGCCTTTACATACAAATTTATATGTATTCCTCCCAACAGCTCCAAGAGGTTAAGTCTTATTATTCCTAGTTTGCTGATGAGTACACTGTGGCTTGGGGAGGTTAGATAGCTTAAGAAAGTGTAGGAGAATATAAGTTATAAGTACAAGTGTATAAGAGTGTGAGTACTTGAAGTTAGGTTATCTGATTTGAAAGTTCATATTCTTAATCATGAAGGTATATGAGCTCCCATTTGCAGTTTAGAGGTCTTAATATTATAGTAGTATAGCCCAGTTGGTAGAGAATCTGCCTGCAATGCAGGAGACCTGGGTTCGATCTCTGGGTCAGAAAGATCCCCTGGAGAAGGAAATGACAACCCACTTTAGTATTCTTGCCTGGAGAATCCCATGGACAGAGGAGTCTGGCAAGCTACAGTCCATGGGGTCACAAGAGTCGGACACGATTTAGTGACTAAACCACCACCACCATGTAATAGTAATGCTTCTAAATTTCATGATATGCTTGCTTTCAAATGAACTATACTTGAAATTTATTAAATTTTAAAAGTAAACAAAGAATTTCTGGAGGCCTTGTTTTAACAAAGGCCTCAAACCACTATTGTCTGCTCTGTTCCATAACTTGTTTTTGGCGTAATATGAGAAGAAAAGTCCAAGGTGAAAGGCCCTAGCTAAATTGTTGTATGACAGCCATGTTCCCATTCTGGTTTCTGCTTTCACATTCTGGGGTCAACTGGGGAGATAAATCCCTTTACCATTGATCTTAGTGAGGAGGAGGGGGTGTGGAGGTGATGGCTATCAAAGAATCTTGGAAAGTTGAAAGCATTATTCAAGTGCAAGAATAGAACATGTTGACAGCTTTTTTTTTTTTTAACAGTCTAAGCATGCTTCAGTCTCACTTTTCAGATCCTAAATGAAGCATGTTTAGTTTGAGTTACTCAGTGTTTTAGCTCTCAGGAAGTGTTAAATGTTGGGTTGGCCATAAAATTGAGTAATGGAAAAACTAGAATGAACTTTTTGGCCCACCCAATACATTTGACTCATATATTTGGTCAGGATATATATAGAAATGTATGTGTTTGTATATATTTTGATTTCCCAAAGAAAAACAAGCCTTTACTTTTTTTTTTTTTCCACTGTCAATGTTCTGTGTCATCTACTTTGGGGTAGAGATTATGATAAATGCTGTCTGTTGAGGTTCCTGTCTTCAAGGGCCTTATCATCATTTTGTTTTCATTGGAAAGCATTTAAGGATTTGTTGCTGAATGTCTTCTGTGTCTCACAAAGATGCATTTAGATGAGAAACTTGCTGTTCTAGAGGCAGCTTTTGTGCTGAATGGCAGGAATCACCTTTGAGTGCAGGAGAGTGGATAGCTGGCAGAAACTTTCTTTGTATGAGCTGTTAGTAGTTCCCAACTATATGATTTGAGGTATCTAGAATGTTCCCTCCAACCCTAATGAGAACAAGACTCATTAAGGCAACCCCTGTTATGTTGTCACCAAGGTCTCAAAACACCCTAAATGTGAAATCTTGACCACCTTCCTAGAATTGAATTCTTATAGGTGAAATGGACCATGCTGGTATTCCCAATGGACGCTTAGTTGCCATTGTCTGTGCTTTGTGAGTACCCTTTCCAGTGGTGTATAGTTCTGGGCTTAGATGCTTTTTCCCTTTTTGGGTTAAAGTATTCCTCTTTGTAACCCTGACTTTTAACACAGAAGCTATGCTAAAGAGTTGGTGACATTTCTCTAAGACCCTCAACTGAAACCCAGATCATTTATACCTGATAAAAAAAGAGACTTGATTTGAGGGGAGATCCTTAGAAGTGCTATTCATACAGTCCCTCATTTGTTATGTTGCTGCTTATGAAGTCCATCTACAGAATGAATGAAGGCTATCTCAGGAAGAAACCAGAATTGTCTCTTCTCTCCTTCAAGGCTCATTGCTTGGGAATATGCTGAGTTTGGGAGACTGAGTCATGGCCCTCTTCTCCTTGTGATCACGTTAGCACAGCTCGGCTACTTCTTCCAAACTCCAGTGTGGCACTGTCTGATTTATTCCAGGTAGCAGGCCAGTCTGGGACTCGGGTGAAGTGAAGCCTTTGGGATGTCTAGTGGCTGTTCACTATTAGAAACTTGTGGTTCTCAGAACGGGTCGTCTCTCTGGATATCACCACATTTCTCTGTGCTAAATTTATTTGCAGTCTATTAAAAATCGTAGAAGGTATACATGATTGAAAATTTAAGGTGCATCTGGGTACCTGCTATTAATGTCCCATAGTGATCATTTATTTATTCCACTAACAATGAATGAGTTTAGATTCTGAGGCAGTCATTGCCCTCAATATTAAGAATATAAAATCTGAGATGTGTCATCTTTCTTCAAAAATCACACAAACTTTTATAAATCACAGCAGTGTTTTTTTTGGTTGTGTCTCATGTTGATGTATCACAAAACCAATACAATATTGTAAAGTAATTAAAATAAATAAATTTATATTAAAAAATCAGACACACTTAAAAGTTTTTGCAGAGCAAAGGAACCCATAGACAGAATGAAAAGACAACCCACTGAATAAAGGAAAATATTTGCATATGATGTGACTGTTAAGGGGTTAATATCCAAAACATATAAGCAGTTCAGACAACTTGACTTCAAACAAGCAAACAAACCAATTTAAAAAATGGGCAGAAGACCTGAATAGACATTTTTCCAATGAAGACATACAGATGGCCAACAGGCACATGAAAAGATGCTCAACATCATCGATCATCAGAGAAATGCAAATTAAACCACAATGAGATATCACCTCACATTGGTTAGAATGGATATCATCAAAAAGAACACAAATAACAAATGTTGGCAAGGATGTGGAGAAAAGGAAACCCTTATATACTGTTGATGGGAATGTAAATTGGTACAGCCAGTATAGGGAACAGTATGGAGATTTCTCAAAAAGCTAAAAACAGCCACCATATGACTCAGCAATTCTATTGCTGGATATATATCTGGGTAAAATTAAAACACTAATTTGAAAAGATATATGCACCCCAGCGTTTATAGCAGTATTATTTACAGTTGCCAAGATATGGAAACAATCTAAGAATTTATTAACAGATGAATGGTTAAAGAAGATGTGGTACACAGACACACACATACACTGGACTATTAGCCATAAAAAAAGAATGAAATTTTGCCATTCATTTTTGCAACAATATGGAGGAACTTGGAGGGTATTATGCTAAGTGAAGTAAGTCAGACAGAGAAAGATAAGTATTTTATGATATCACTTACATGTGGAATCTAAAAAATACAAAAAATGAGTGACTGTAAAAAAAAGAAACAGACATACAGAAGGAAGGAACAAGCTATTGGTTACCAGTAGGGAGAGGGAAGGAGAAAGGGGCAAGGATAGGGGTATGAGATTAAGAAATGCAAACTATGCATAAAATAAATAAACTACAGGGGTATATTGTACAACACAGAGAATATAGCCAATATTTTATAAAAACTATAACTGGACTCTAACCTTTAAAAATTGTGAATCACTCTGTTGTACATCTGAAACTTGTATAATATTGTATATTAACTATGCCTCAATAAAAATGAAAAGAATCACACAAAATTGAGAGAGACAGACAAATAAAGTGGAAATTATAAAAGAATATACTAAATGTAATGAACAGAAAGCTTCAGGGATGGAAAGAAAGGTAACTCTTGGAACAAAGTTTTGAGGGACAAGAGGAATCAGTGGGACTCAGGAGGAGAATGGACATCCCACAAAGAAAGAATGGCCTGGATACAGGCCTGTGTGGTGAAATACAGGTTTAATTAGAGGAAATACAAGTAGTTCTGCTTGGATTCATGACACAAAGAGTGTGTTGGGAGCAGTGATGAGGGCTGAGCAATGGGAAGAATGCAGATAGGAACTAAGTAATATTTGTTGCATCCTTACTATATGCTGGATAGAGTTCTAAGCCCTTTACCTTTTTCAGTTCAGTCGCTTAGTTGTGTCCAACTCTTTGTGACCCCATGAATCGCAGCACGCCAGGCCTCCCTGTCCATCACCATCTCCCAGAGTTCACTCAGACTCACGTCCACTGAGTCCGTGATGCCATCCAGCCATCTCATCCTCTGTCGTCCCCTTCTTCTCCTGCCCCCAATCCCTCCCAGCATCAGAGTCTTTTCCAATGAGTCAACTCTTCGCATGAGGTGGCCAAAGTACTGGAGTTTCAGCTTCAGCATCATTCCTTCCAAAGAAATCCCAGGGTTGATCTCCTTCAGAATGGACTGGTTGGATCTCCTTGCAGTCCAAGGGACTCTCAAGAGTCTTCTCCAACACCACAGTTCAAAAGCATCAGTTCTTCAGCACTCAGCCTTCTTCACAGTCCAACTCTCACATCCATACATGACCACAGGAAAAGCCATAGCCTTGACTAGATGGACCTTAGTCGGCAAAGTAATGTCTCTGCTTTTGAATATGCTATCTAGGTTGGCCATAACTTTTCTTCCAAG
>SJYT01077127.1:7825-23725 GCA_006410635.1 Cephalophus harveyi
AAACCATGCTTGTCAGCCTGGCTAAGAGAACCATGACACCAGATGCTGGTGAAGATGTAGAGAAAGTGGCTCGCTCATTCATTGCTAGCGGGAATGAAAAATAATACAATTACTCTGATAACACTTTGTTGCCAAGTTTTTAAAAATCTAAATATGTAAATGCTGTTTAATGCAGAAATTGCACTCAGATATTTATCCCAGAGAAATGAGAACAGATGTTCAAACCAAAGCCTGTGTACACGTCTTCACTGCAGCTTCATTCGTAACAGCCCAAACCTGGCCACAACCCAAATGCACTTCCACAGGCGAATGGATGGACACGCTGTGGTCCAGCCACACCCCGGAATCTCACTCGGCGCTGAAAAGCAGGGAGCACAGGACAGTCTGAGCGAATCTCCAGAGAATTATGCGGAGTGAAAAGAGCCGGTCCGCAAAGGCTGTGTGGCATCCTGGGAACAACAGCATCACAGAGCCGGAGGACGGATGTGTGGCTGCCAGGGGCCGAGCAGGTGGAAGGAGCGAGAGCAGGCGCAGAGGCGGCTCCTGGAGCGGCTGCGGAGGCGGCGAGTCTCGGCCGCGGCGGCGGCAGACCCGCTGTGCGATGTCACCCGCCAGGGAGGCTGGGAAACGGCGCCTGGAGTCTTCCTGGATTCTCTCTTAGAGCTTCATGAGAATCTAGAATTATCTCAAAATAAGAAGCTTAGCTGGAAACAAGAAGCAACACCTCACAGGGCTTCCCTGGTAGCTCAGCGGTAAAGAATCCGCCTGCCAACGCCGGAGACACAGGTTTGGTCCCCGATCCGGGAAGACCCCAGTGCTGTGGAGCAACTAAGGCCGTGCCCCACAGTCCTGAGCCTGTGTTCTGGAGTCCAGGACCCACAGCTCCTGAGCTCACACGTCCCAGCTACTGAAGCCTGTGCACCCTGGAGCCCGTGCTCCGCGACGAGAGCAGCCGCTGCGGGGAGCCCTCCACCGCGGCTGGAGGGCAGCTGCCGCTGCAGCTAGATAGGCTTTATTTTCTCGGGCTCCAGAACCTTCTTTCAGGACTTGAAATAGCTCAGCTGGAATTCCATCACCTCCACTAGCTTTGTTCGTAGCGATGCGAACACCATCCTGGTTTATCTGTGTCCTTAAGATCTTTTTTAAATATAGTTCTTCTGTGTATTCTTGCCACCTCTTCTGAATATCTTCTCTTCTGTTAGGTCCATACCATTTCTGTCCTTTATTGTGCCCATTTTTGAAAAGGCAGAAAGATATGACACCAAGTTATTTACCAGTATTTTCTCAAGTCGAGAGTGGCAACTTTTGCTTCATTTTTTCTCCCATTAAGAAGAACCGTGTTGGCCTCTCCGTTGGGGTCTGCCCGCCCTCATGCCTCGGGGGTGCACTATCATCTGTTTACAGAATAAAACTGTGAGCTGTTAAAAAAAAATTGTGTTACTGTCCGTGTGACAAAGGGCTTCCCAGGTGGTGCTGATAGTAAAGAATCCGCCTGCCCACGCAGGAGGCGTAAGAGACGCGGGTTTGCTCGCCGGGAAGGGAAGATCCCCGAGGAGGGCATGGCAGTCCACTCCATTGTCCTTGCCTGGAGAATTCCACGGACAGAGGAGCCTGGTGGGCTACAGTCCACGGGGTCAATAAGGGTCGGACCTGACTGAAGCGACTTAGCATGCATGCACACGTGTGTATTTACCACGTTAACCACGTCTACGTGTACAGCTCAGATGCACAGAGCGACCAGCGTTACTGTGCATCTTGCCCACCGTCCACCTGCAGAATCTCAACCGCCTGCTGAGCCCTCGCTCCCCTCCCCCACGGCCCCGGCCCCTGCCCGCTTCCTGTGTCTACAGCGGCGACCCCTCCAGGGGCCTCCTGGCGGGAGTCAGACAGCGTCCGACCTTGGTGACGGGCGCATTTCGGCGAGCTCCGAGTCCGGCAGGCTCCTCCTGTGCCGCATGCCCTTCCTGCTCGAGGCGGAGTGACAACGTCCACCGTGTGGATGGAGCTCTGTCCGCGTCCCCCTCATCCGTCCGTGGACCGTGGACCCCTGGGTTGCCTCTCCCTCTGGGTGACTGTGAGGACCCGCTGAGAGCACGGGGTGTGCGCATCTCGCTGAAATCCTGCTCTCACATCTTTTGGGGACACGTCCAGAGGCGCCCTGGTTCACACTGTGAAAGACACCTTGAAAATGTGCTGATGCATTTGCCCCCACCCCCCACTCCAATTGCTGACCCCTTCGTCCCGGGCTCAGCCGCTGAGCTGAACAGCTGACCGTCAGCAGGCCCCCGGGGTCACGGTCAGGGCCGTTTGGACGGCCCGGCACTTGGCCGTGTTCTCCTGTCTTCTTAGAGGCTGACGGGGCAGCGATGGGGGCGCTTCCCTGTCCTGATGCAGGCAGGTGGCCTGCCAGCTCTCTGCCTGCGGACGGCAGCGCCCGGGGAGGGGCTGGCACAGAGCTCTGAGGGCAGAGGAGGGGCCTCTTCGAGGGTCAGCTGCTCCCTGGCCCCTGGCTGCCGAGGGAGGCAGGGGGATGCCGAGGGATGGTCTCAGCGGACCATCCCTCCCCAGCCCTGGGAGGTGGGAAGTGACTGCTGAGCGGGGCGGGGGCGCTGCGGAGGGAGGCACGGGGAGGGGGCAGAGGCCTCTGGGCTCCCTGGGGCAGGTGGAGTGAGGAGGCAGGCAGGGCTGGGAAGCTGGGCCCGGGGAGGTGAGCGACCCCAGGGCCGGCACTGCCCTGCAGGCCTGGACGGAGCGGGGCCCGGCTGCGGGGTGCGGACGGGCAGGGGCAGCCACGGGCAGTGCCGCCGGAGCTGCGGGCCGGGACTCAGCTTTGGCTTCCAGGCCAGCTCTTGGGAGGAATTCTGTTTGCCCAGTGACTCAGATGAACAAACACGTGCAGGAAGGTCCAAATCAGTGCAGCCCCGCCGTGAAACCAAATTTACTCTCCTCCCACCATGTGGGCATCTCTTGGTGTCTCTGCCTCCCGGGCCCCAGGGCCGGGCAGGAGGGTGAGGGCACCTTCCTCCTTATCAAGGAAGTCCCCGGGCTGGGAGAAACTCGGGGCCACCCTGCCCTTTCTGTCAACAGTGTGATAATTCCTGTAAGCTATCGGAGGTTCCCAGCGCCTCTTGCCAAGGTGGCGCCCACTTCCTCTTCGCGGGCTCGAGGGGTTCCGTCTGTCTTTGTCCTGGAGTCGTCCCCTGCCACACGGGAGACACGGCAACCTTTCCCCAGACTGCTGGTTTCCCACCTGGGACATCAGGGCCCAGAGCAGCCCGTCTGGTGCGCGGCCGGGGGGCCGCACCCTTGGCCCCACAGGGTCCCCTCAGTCAGGCGCGGCCGCGGGTGCCGGATGCGGAGAATCTGGGTCATGAGTTCAGACGCTGCCAGGCGAGGAGGGCGCTGCCCTTTTGACTGTCACAGTGCCATCAGGCCCACGACACTCAGTGACTCCAGACGCGTTAGAACACACACAAGGTCAGAGGAGTGACGCCGTGCGGCATCGGGAAGTCTCCTGGGGGGCCCCTGAGGGTGGCGGGGGCTCTTCTGGGGACCAGACGCAGCTCGGGAGACACTCCCCTGAAGTCCATTCTGTCCAGATCACTGATTTCCAGACGAGGCACAGAGAGGGTGATGCGCTTGCCGGGGACACACAGGGGCCAGGGCACCACCTCCCGGGGTCTGGACCCCCTGGCCCTGGGTTCAGATCCTAGCCAGCCCCTCTGAGCTCAGGTGCTTCCCACCTGTGTCACCCGGAAGTGGGGACACCCACAGACCCTCCCTCTCAGGAGTTGTTGGGGTCCTGTGAGCTGAATTACACGGTGAAGCCTCCGACAAGTGCACCCGGCCCGCCAGAGCCCCTGATGGTGTCGGAACAGCCGGCTCTGTACTCAGGGCGTCCGAGACGGGGTTGGCAGAGTGTCCGCTGGGGAGACAGCCATCCACTCCACCGTCTGGGCACCACCTGCGGCTGGTCCAGGCCCGTCCTTTTCCTCAGGGGACAGAGTTGGAGTGACCTGGCATTTGGGGTGCAGGCGTCCACCTCCAGGTTGGAGGTGTGCCCCAGGTGTGAGGATGGAAGTCAGGTCTCCCCACTGTGGCCCCTTGAGGGCACCGGGCTTGCGGAGGGCAGCCTGGCTCCCAGCCATCTGGCCACTCAGCTGTGCTCACCTCTTTGGCCTGGAGGGGCGGAGGTCAAGCCCCGAGTCCCACATGGGAAGGGCCGTGAGCCGCCCTCTTTCGCTTCCCTGAAGCTGTACCTGTGCCTCCAGACAGAGCACCCACCTTGGCAGGGAGCAGGGCGTGTCGGGCCTGCGGGCAGCTGACAGGACTGCTTGGCGCCCCAGGTCCCAAAGCTGCTGCTGCTGCTAAGTCGCTTCAGTCGTGTCCGACTCTGTGCGACCCCACAGATGCAGCACAAACCCCAGGCGCCTGCACTGGGATGGTGGCCGCCCCCCAAAACTGGGAGGGGTCCCAGCGCTGGGCAGGCAGTGCTGAGGCCGGTGTCCCCTGCCCTGGTCACTGGTCAGAAACAGCTGGGCTGGGCTGGGCCAGGCCAGGGTCAAGATCAGGGTCGGGGTCAGGCAGCCCCGGGTCCAGAGGGGCGGACGGGTGGGCTGCGTGTCTGCCGAGAGAGCTGTGAGGACCGCGCCCACCCCAGGTGTCCGGGGTGCCACCCGCCCTGGGAGGAGAGTGCTGGGCCCGCTCCCTGCCCCTGCTCCTGCCGGCTCCGTGCCCACCATGGGGCCCGGTTCTCAGCGGATCCCGGCTGGCAGGCATTTCCCCATCATCTGGTCAGTCACTCAAGCACAGGGGCTGTCTGATGCTCATCTCCCATTCGGCACCAGAGCTGCCAGGGCAAGTCTGGCCTGGCCTGCATCCTGCCCACGTCCCACCACGGTCCTCTTGTCGCCATGGCAACCCGTGGGAGCTCCAGTCAGGGCCAGATCCCAGCCCTCCGTCCACACGGGCACTGCCCTGCTGGACCCCAGTCAACCCACAGTTCATCAGGTCCAGGTTGGGGCTGGCAACAGCCCAGGGGCAGGTGGCCCTGAGGAAGCAAGGCCTCTGGGACCACCGCCCTGTGCCAGCCACATCCCCACGCGTAGCACCCTATGTGAGCCCTGGACACGCAGCCCTGCTCCTGCCGTGGACTCCACTTAGAGGGGGAAACTGAGGCGGCCCCAGCTGGGCCCCTTCCCCTGTGCAGCCCCTCACTGAGCGCGCAGGCCCCGAGAAGAGGACGCTGGAGTTTAAGGGGTCCCCCTCCAGCCCCGACCTTTCCAGAGCCCCCACTGGGCGTAGGGGGCGGTTCCAGGGAAGAAGGCCCTGGGTTCCCAGGCTGGGTCACTGGGCCACTCCGGCCCGACGCCAGGCCCTCTCCCCGCGGGGTGCTTCCTACGGGGTTTCCCTGCAAGGCAAGCCAACCCTGGGCTGGGGCATACGCTGGTGGCTCAGACCAGGCAGGGGGCGAGGGGGGCCCAGGCCTGTGTCCCCCGCCAGCGGCGTGCACACCGGTTGCCTTGCTGCCTCCCTGCCTGCCGGGGGTCATGAGGAGGGTGGGCTCATGTCACTGCGGCCTCCAGCCTCCTCCCCCTGAGGCCGACCCTCAAACCTCCCCCAAGGCCCGAGTTGCCCACATCCAATTCCCCAACCACAAAAGCCACAGCCCTTTGGAGCCAGACACGTCCCTTGGCCCATCCCCTAGGGAGCCCCCCCCAGCTCCCGCACAGCACCAGGCTGCCTGTGGTCCAGCTCCAGAGCCGGGCAGCGGCGCGGGGACCGTGGGGGCACCAGGCGGCGGCCAGTGTGCGGGGCCCCTCCCACTACACCCCTCAGCCGGGCCTGTGTGAGCCGCCCCCAGCGCTCATCACTCACTCACACTCACTCACTCACTCACTCACTCACACTCACTAATTCATTCACACACTCACTCACATTCACTCAGTCATACTCACACTCACTCACTCATTCACACACTCACTCGCTCACTCATTCACACACTCACTCATTCACATTCACTCACCCACTCATTTACACAGTCACTCACTCATTCACTCATTCACACATTCATTCACATTCACTCACACACTCACTCATTCACTCACTCCTTCACACACTCACATTCATTCATTCACTCACTCACTCATTCACTCACACACTCACTCATTCATTCACTCACTCACTCATTCACTCTCTCACCATGCCCACCCTCACACTCCTGTTCTGTGTGAGGTGTTCTTTCTACCAGAAACCAGGGTAAATCGGGGGCATAAGGAGGGAAAGGCTCTGGGATAGAAAGCTAGGTGCCCAGAAGGAACTCAGGACAGGCCCCGAGAGCCAGAAGCCAAAGCTCCGGTCAGCTCCCCGGGGCCCCTGAGCCAGGCTTGCCTCAGCGTCAGGGGCCCGGCCTGCTGCTCCGCCCCAGGGAGAGCCCCCTGGCCAGCCCCTGGCAGTGGAGCACCAGCTGTGGCGGCTGCTGCGTGTGGCCACCTGGGACTGAGGTCCAGCCCCAGCGCCCCACACCCTGACAGGCCCGGAGCCCACACACCCACGTCCTGAGTGGGTGGCCCATCACCAGCGTGCTTCCTCAGGCAGAGTCTATCGTGGCCAAGACCACCAGGCCAGGTTCTGGGCTGGCTCACTCGGCATCGCCCCGGCCCCTCAAGGAAGACACAGGCCCATGTGGGACGAGCTAGCCTGGGGCTGCTCTCCGCCCCCCCGGAGCACAGCCAGCCCCCCAGGCAGCACTGGTCCGGGGGGCAGGGTCCTGCCACTGGGAATGCCGCCCCTGCGCCCCTCTGCAGCGAGGGTGCCGCCGGCCCAGCAGCCCCGGCAGCAGGAGGGATGGCGGGGGCCTCCAGGCACAGGAGCTCAGGGGTCGGCCTCACGGAAGCCCGCCCAGCTGGGATTCAGAGCTGGGTGCCCAGCGAGCGGACGCTTGAGCCCGTGTTGAGGGACCCCAGGAACCACGCCCCAGCTGCAGACACACCCGTCTCTGCTGTCAGCCGCGGGCCATCCCGAAGCCCGTGGCCACTGTTTACCTGGGCGAGGGGACTCGCAGGCCTGGCCCCGCCCTCCCACGTGAGGCCGGTGGGGCCGCGGCCAGCTCCAGGACTACAAAAGGCTCCTGCCGGCTCACGGCCGGCCTCCGAGGCTGCCCTGGGACTTCCTCCCACACGCCATGGGTGTCGGCCGGAGGAGGCTGGCCCCGCTCTGGGCCCTGGCCCTCACTCTGGCCTGTGCCCAGCGCACAGGTAAGGTGCCCGCTGGCATCCCCAGGCCGGCCGTGACCGGAGCCTGGAGCCCTTGCCGCCCCTCAAGCCCTAGAGAGGTCCTGGTGCCGGGTGGGCAGCAAGTAGCTCGGAGCCCTTGCCCAGGGCTCTGGGAAACTGAGGGTGTCCGTGGGCCGCTCTTCCAGCTCGGTCCTGCTCCAGGAGATTGTGGGGTCGGGGAGGGGTCAGCCGTGCATCTGTGAGCCCCTGGCGGCAGGGTGCCGTCCTCAGAGGCCTCTGCCACTGGGGCTGGCATCTCCCACCTGCTTCCCAGGGCACGGCCGGGCCCCGGACGTGTGCAGGGGCTGCTCGGCCCCCAGCGCTTGGCAGCTCAGGGACCGTGCTGTGTGGCCGAGGCACTCCTGCCCCAGGCGGCGTGCACGCCCTGGTGCCCAGCCTCCTGCGGCCGGCTGCCTGCAGTGCTCCAGCTGAGGCTGCCCGGCTGGGGGCTCCCTGGACGTGCCTCAGAGACAAGGCCAGGTTCTTGGGGCGGCCTCTGGGCCGACTCTGCCGGTCCCCAGGCGCTGCCTGCCTGGCCTCCGCAGCGCTGAGCTGTGCGGTGGTGCTGAGCACCTGGTTTCGGGGGCAGCTCTGTCTGCACTCTTGGTCCCAGATCCCCAGCTGGCTCTGGAGGGGCTGAGCCAGCGCATGGCCTCAGGGCCTGCCCCTCGGATGGGCTGCTGCCTGCTCCCCTGTGTCCTGAGCAGGGAGCCAGGGTCTGGTGCCTGGTGGGTGCTTGCGGGCATGAATGCAGCGTGCAAGAAGGAAGGGCCCCTGGAGAAGCTGGCTCAGGGCCGGAGGGCTTACCGGAGGGCATGGTTGAAGGCGCCGTGGCCCAGCGGAGGGCCTGGGGTGACTCAGAAGAGGGCTTCCCAGGCCCAGTCCGTGTGGAGAACCCCACCCTCCAGGCCCGCTCCCTTCTGTCGGGGCCGGCTCCAGCCCAGCACCCACTCCCTTTCCTGCAGGCCAGGCCTGGGACAGTGCTGCAGAGCTCAGCTTCGAGCACCCAGACCTCCCCCCTGCCCCTCAGGGGCCTGGCGGTGAGTGGATCCCCCGCCCGTCAGAGCCCCCGCCCCACTCCGGAGGCGCCGCTGAGGCTGCTCGCCGTCTCCCGGTCTCCCGGCGAGGCCACCGGCCGCAGAGCCAGGGCCGGTTCGGGGACACGCCTCGGTCTGCTTGTCCCCTGACGGGGCTCCCTGGGAGGCACACCTGGGCCTGAGCTCAGCATGGAGGCATGGTTCGCAGCCACGGGTGTTGATTCAGGCATTTTTGAGATTCCGGAGCCGGAACTCCTGGGTGCAAACAACATCGGGCCACGTGGGCGTGAGAGCTGACCTCCGCTGCTCGGCTGTGGGGATCTCTGCTGGCCCTGGTGCTCACGCAGCAGCGAGGCCACACTCACGGCAGAGCCCGGAGCTCGGGAGTGGGCAGCGCTGCAGCGGCGGAAGCCCTCCTGGGTCGAGCGGGGGCGGGGGGGGTGCTCGAGTGAGTGTGTGAACACCTGCCTGTTCCCTCAGGCACCGCCCTCCGTGGAGTGACCATCCACCCTCCTCTGAGGACCGCCCCCGTGGTGCGAGGTGAGGCCGCGAGGCCAGGTGGGGGGCGGGCGGCCGTGTCCGCGGAGACCTGTCTCTCCGGAGCCGGAGGCGCCGGGAGGGTGCGCGGCTCCTTGCAGGGACAAGGGCCCGGCTTTCGAGAGGTCCAGGCCGTGTCGCCGGTGTCCCTCGGAAACGCCCTGCTCTGTTTGACCGCAGCCCTGAATGCGGCCCACGGTGGGCGGGTGTGCAGCACGTGGGGCGACTTCCACTACAAGACCTTCGACGGCGACGTCTTCCGCTTCCCGGGGCTCTGCAACTACGTCTTCTCGGCGCACTGCGGCTCCGCCTACGAGGACTTCAACCTGCAGCTCCGCCGCGGCCCCGGGCCCAACAGCACTGCGCCCAGCAGCGTCACCATGAAGCTGGACGGCCTGGTCGTCAGGCTGACCAAGGGCTCCGTCCTGGTCCACGGCCGCCCGTGAGTCTGGGGCCCGGACGGCGCACGTGCTCCCGGGACCACGCAGGCTGGCCCCCGTCTCTCCTGGGGGCTCGGGCTCCGGCACTGCCCCCGGACGCTCGAGCTCCGCGCTCTTGGGTCTTGGTGACCTGGTCGGGATGTGACCTGAGGGGCCTCCCCGCCTGTCCTGACCTCTGCTGCCCGGGCCCTCGGGCCCCACATGCCTCAGCCAGGCCCTCTCTCTGCAGAATTCAGCTGCCCTTCAGCCAATCCGGAGTCCTCATTGAGCACAGCAACGGCAATCTGAAGGTGGTGGCCAAGCTGGGCCTGGTCTTCATGTGGAACCAGGAAGGGCTGGGGGCTAAGGGCGGGGGCCCAGCAGATACCTCCAGCCAACAGCCCCCCAGGGAGGGAAGAAGGTGCTCTGGGTGAAGGAGGGTGGGAAGCCAGACGCCACCCCGCTGGGGGCCCGGGGCCCACACCCCGATGGAGACACCATGTGTCGGGGAGGCGTCTCCTCCAGGACACACTCCTGCTCGGGGTCCCGGCTTGGAGGAACGAGTTGGGGGAGTCCTCTGTGAGGAGCTGCAGCCCCGACCTCCTCAGGAGCCTGGCCCGTCGTGCTGGTCCTGGGGTGGCCCTGGCGCGGCTGGAGTCTGATGCGTCCTCTCCCTGCAGCTCGAGCTGGACGCCAAGTACACCAACCAGACTTGCGGGCTGTGCGGAGACTTCAACGGCGTCCCCGTCTACAGCGAGTTCTTCTCGCACAGTGAGTTCCCCTCCCCCCGCCCGCTCCCGGCTCCTCAGTGCTCCCTGAAGCCTGCCTCCAGAGTCCCAAGTCAGAGATCTCAGTCTGAACACGCGTGCACCGCCCACACGTGCACGCAGACCTGTGCACTCGCACGTGCCACACACATGTGCAGACCCTGGCACAGCCCCGCACCCCCCAACCCTGCAGAGCAGGCAGCCTCCGCCACGCCCTCCTGTGAAGCTGAAGACCTGCCTCTGTCCAGACCCTGTCTCTGCGTCTTAGTCCTGACACTTTGCCACCAAGCCGTGGCCTTTCTTGTGACCCACGCCTGCCATGGCCCCGAGCTTGGGGTCCCCTCTGCCAGGCCTGTGGAGCCCCACGCAAAGCCCGTCCATGAGGGCTGCTTACAGAGGCCAGCCCAGGGGCCCGGGGGCGGCTGGCAGGGGCTCAGGCTCACTTTCCAGCCCCCTGGGCTGCGAGCCGGCCCCAGGCCCACGGAGTGTCAGGTAAAGGGCCGAGCTGACGGCCCTGCGGCCTCGAATGCCCAGGGGCCCCTCACTTCATCTCCAGACGCCCTGAATGCCCTGCAGAGCTGCCATTTAACCGGGCAGTGTGGGCAAGGAAGGCAGGCATGGCCAGAGCTCCCTGAGCGAGGGATGCAGGGGTCCTTGTGCTTCCGGCAGATGTCAAACTGACCCCCACCGAGTTCGGGAGCCTGCAGAAGATGGACGGCCCCACGGAGCAGTGTCCGGACCCTGTTCCCGAGGACGCTGGGACCTGCTCGGACGACTCTGTAAGGCCCAGAGTGGACGGGGTGGGGGTCTTGCTCCCACAGCCCCGGGGCTGAGCCGGGGACACTCCAGACCCGACTGAGCGAGGGGTCTGGATTCTGCCCCAGGGCATCTGTGAGGAGATGCTGAGCAGCGAGCCGTTCTCGGGCTGTGCCCGCCTGGTGAACACCAGCAGCTACCTGGAGGCCTGCCGGCACGACCTCTGCCACTGCAGCCAGGTCAACCGCACCAGCTGCCTCTGCCACACGCTGGCCGAGTACTCCCGCCAGTGCGCCCATGCCGGGGGGCTGCCGCTGGACTGGCGGGGCCCCCAGCTCTGCCGTGAGTGCCCGAGTGGCCTGGGCCCTGGCCTGCTGTCCCCCCGGGCCGGGGGCAGGGCAGGGGGGTGACACGGCCCGTCCTCCCCTGCAGCCCAGACGTGCCCCCTGAACATGCAGCACCGTGAGTGCGGCTCACCCTGCGCAGACACCTGCTCCAACCCTGAGCGCTCCCAGCTGTGCGAGGACCACTGCGTCGCCGGTTGCTTCTGCCCCGAGGGTGAGAAGGAGCCCCTCCCCGGGCCCCCAAATCACCCAGAGGCATCACGGGTCTCAGGATGGAGCCCCTGCGGCCTCCCCTGGCCCCTGGGTCCGAGGAACCCTCTAGGGCAGGCCCGTGGTGGGCAGGGGCCGCGCCCTCCCCACGTCCGCTCAGCAGACAGTCTGGCACGTGCCACATGGCCTGCCTGCCTCTGCAGGGATGGTTCTGGACGACATCGGCCACGCGGGCTGCGTCCCCGTGTCCGGGTGCTCCTGCGTGTACAACGGAGCCACCTACGCTCCGGGGACCGGCTACTCCACAGGCTGCACCAACTGGTAGGACCCCGGGGACTGCCCTCTGCCCCCTTGATCCGTCCTGGGACGACGCTCCTGGGCGGCCCCCTGGGGGCTGTGGCCAGGTGCCACGGGTCTGCTCCCACCTGGGGCCTGGGGCCGAGGCCAGCGGCTCTCAGGGGAGGCGCCAAGGGGCTCCAGTCTGTGGAGGGAGGCAGGTGGGCCCGGGCGCGACCGCTGTCGGGGGTGTGGGGGGGTTGCGCCTGGGGCCCAGCACGCACGCGCGGCCTCCCTGCTCTCAGCACCTGCGCTGGAGGCCGCTGGACCTGCCAGGAGGCGCCGTGTCCCGGGACCTGCGCGGTGCTGGGCGGCGCCCACATCTCCACATTCGACGAGAGGCAGTACAGCGTGCACGGGGACTGCAGCTACGTGCTGGCCAAGGTGCGGCCCCCGGCGCCGAGGCCCCCGGAGACCACCGGCTGCGGGCGGGCGGAGCGGGGAGGCCGCGGCGGGCTGGGGGCCGCTGAGCTCTGCGTGGGGGCCTGTGTTTCCAGCCTTGTGGCAGCAGCGCCTTCACCGTGCTGGCCGAGCTGCGCAGGTGCGGGCTGACCGACAGCGAGAGCTGCCTCAAGAGCCTGACGCTGAGCCTTGGCGGGGGCCACACGGTGAGCGCGGGCCCGGGCGGGGCGTCCCTCCTGGCAAGTGACCTCTGCCCGAGCCGTGACCCCACAGAGGCAGCAGCCTGTGGACACCCCCACTGCCTCCCACCTGCACCGCCTGTGGGTCTTCTGAGCAACTGTCCCCAGAGAGACCAGCTCTGAGACGGGCTCTAGAGGCCCCTCACCTGTCCAGAGCGGCCCAGGAAGCTTCTCTGCTGAAATTGACTTAAAAAAATAGTACATTTAAAAAAACTTAGGCTTCCCCAGGCCCTGGATGCGGCCTGTGGGATCTTCTTGTGAAATGCGGTGCCTCGCTGCAGCGAGCGGGCTCTGGAGCACCGCTTCAGTAGTTGCAACTCACAAGCTTAGTTGTCCGGCGGCGTGTGGGGTCTTAGTTTCCTGACTAGGGATCAAAACCACATCAGCTTCTTTGCAAGGCAGGTTCCTAACCGCTGGGCCGCCAGGGAAATCCTTGAAGGCAACTTTTTACTTTAGGAAATCTCTTTGCTTAGTTCAGTTCAGTTCAGTCGCTCAGTCGTGTCTGACTCTTTGTGACCCCATGGATTGCAGCATGCCAGGCTTCCCTGTCCAACACCAACTCCCGGAGTTTACCCAAACTCATGTCCATTGAGTCAGTGATGCCATCCAACCATCGCATGCTCTGTTGCCCCCTTCTCCTCCTGCCCTCAATCTTTCCCAGCATCAGGGTCTTGAGTCAGCTCTTCCCATCAGGTGCCCAAAGTATTGGAGTTTCAGCTTCAGTATCAGTCCCTCCAAAAAACACCCAGGACTGATCTCCTTTAGGATGGACTGGTTGGATCTCCTTGCAGTCCAAGGGACTCTCAAGAGTCTTCTCCAACACCACAGTTCAAATGCATCAGTGCTTTGGCACTCAGCTTTCTTTATGGTCAAAATTTCACATCCATACATGACTACTGGAAAAAACATAGCTTTGACTAGATGGACCTTTGTTGGCAAAGTCATGTCTCTGCTTTTTCATATGCTGTCTAGGTTGGTCATAGTTTTTCTTTTAAGGAGCAAGCATCTTTTCATTTCATGGCCGTAGTCACCATCTTCAGTGATTTTGGAGCCCCCCAAAATAGTCTCTCACTGCTTCCCTTATTTCCCTATCTATTTGCCATGAAGTGATGGGACCAGATGCCATGGTATTAGTTTTTTGAATGCTGAGTTTTAAGCCAGCTTTTTCACTCTCTTCTTTCACTTTCATCAAGAGGCTCTTTAGTTCCTCTTCACTTTCTGCCATAAGGGTGGTGTCATCTGCGTATCTGAGGCTGTTGAGATTTCTCCCAGCAGTCTTGCTTCCAGCTTGTGCTTCCTCCAGGCTGGCATTTCGCATGATGCATGTAAGGGGTTTTCCAAAATTTGCCGGCATGTTGAGTGCAGCACTTTCATAGCATCATATTTTAGAATTTGAAGTAGCTCAGTTGAAATTCCATCACCTCCACTAACTTTGTTTATAGTGATGCTTCTTAAGGTCCACTTGACCTTGAACTCCAGGATGTCTGGCTCTAGGTGAGTGATCACAGCATTGTGATTATCTGGGTCATGAAGATCTTTTCTGTATAGTTCTTCTGTGTATTCTTGCCACCTCTCATTGAAGAAGGCTTTCTTATCTCTCCTTGCTATTCTCTGGAACTCTGCATTCAGTTGGGTACATCTTTCCTTTTCTCCTTTGCCTTTCACTTCTCTTCTTTTCTCAGCTATTTCTAAGGCCTCCTCAGACAACCAATTTGCCTTTTTGCATTTCTTTTCCTTAGGGATGGTCTTGATCATTGCCTCCTGTACCAATGCTATGAACCGCTGTCCATAGTTCATCAGGCACTCTATCAGATCTAACCCCTTGAATATATTTCTCACTTCCACTGTATAATCATAAGGGATTTGATTGAGGTCATACCTGAATGGTCTAGTGGTTTTCCCTACTTTCTTCAATTTAAGTCTGAATTTGGCAATAAGGAGTTCATAATCTGAGCCACAGTCAGCTCCTGGTCTTGTTTTTGCTGACTATATAGAGCTTCTCCATCTTTGGCTGCAAAGAATATAATCAATCTGATTTTGGTGTTGACCATCTGGTGATGCCCATGTGTAGAGTCTTCTCTGTGTTGATGGAAGACGGTGTTTGCTATGACCAGTGCACTCTCTTGGTAAAACTCTGTTAGCCTTTGCCCTGCTTCATTCTGTACTCTAAGGCCAAACAAAGGCACTGGGGTCTCTGTGGGGTCCCTGGGTCCTGGTGCACACAAGATTTTGTTTGAGCCCCCGAGCATCTCTGGCAGGTAAGGAGTTTGATTCTTGATGCGATTTCGCCCCCCCTACTCTCTTGTGGGGGCCTCTCGTTTGCCCTTGGATGTGGGGTATCTTTTTTTGGTGGGATCCAACATTCTCCTGTCGACACCTGATCAGCGGTTAGTTGCAGTTTTGGAGTTCTCACAGGAGAAGATGAGCGCATCCTTCTACTCCGCCGTCTTGAACAACTTTCATGTCACCACACACACACACGAACTCCTATCCTTGTGGAAAGCTCAGCAAAGCAGGCTGAGCCTGAGTTGGGCAGGGGGCGGTCATCAGCCCTTCTCTCCCCTGCGGGGACTGTCACGACCCTGCCGTGTGCCTCTCCAGGTCTTCACGGTCAAGGCTAGCGGGGAGGTGTTTGTGAACCAGATCTACACCCAGCTGCCCGTCTCAGCAGGTAAGGGTGCCCGCCCCGTCCCCACTTCTGGTGGTCCCACCTCTCGCACCCACTGAGACGCGGGCCCCTGTGTCCACAGCCAACGTCACGCTCTTCAGACCCTCCACCTTCTTCGTCATCGCCCAGACCCAGCTGGGCCTGCAGCTGGACATCCAGCTGGTGCCCATCATGCAGGTGTTCGTGAGGCTGGCGCCGCAGACCCGAGGGCAGAGCTGTGGTAAGAGGGTCACCGCCTGGGACCCAAGCCCACCCTCCGCGGCTGGGCACTCAGGGGCCTCACACTGCCCTCCGCCCCAGGCCTGTGCGGAAACTTCAACCAGAACCAGGCCGATGACTTCCGGACCATCAGCGGCGTGGTGGAGGGCTCCGCCGCCGCCTTTGCCAACACCTGGAAGACCCAGGCCGCCTGCCCCAACGTCAAGAACAGCTTCGAGGACCCCTGCTCCCTCAGCGTGGAGAACGGTGTGTGTCCAGCAGCCCCGGGGCCCGCCTGGTGCCTCGGACTGCTCACATCCGGCGCTGCTCCATACAGAGGGACTCGGGGTGAAAGGAAGCCGCTCCCCTCGAGGGGGCTCCTGCTTGACATGATGCCCAGCCCCACTGACCTCCCCTCCCCTGTCCACAGAGAAGTATGCTCAGCACTGGTGCTCCCGGCTGACCGACCCCCACGGCCCCTTCGCCCAGTGCCACCCCGCCGTGGACCCCAGCACCTACTACTCGGTAATGCTGCCTCCTGGCGCTGCCCTTGGGCCTGGGCCACCCTGAGGGTCCCAAGGGCCAGGGCAGCAGCGTCTGTGCCCAGCCGGTCTCCCTGGCTCTGTCCCCTCCCCCACTCCCTCACTCACTCACTCATTCACTCATTCACTCACTCACTCATTCACTCATTCACTCACTCACTCAGTCACTCA